>CM060955.1:145618385-145675885 GCA_030765055.1 Mantis religiosa | reverse complement strand
AACAGGAAATTAGAGGGTTATGTTTCTAAGCATTCATCTTGCGACCCTGTAAAACACCCCCAACAAAACGCATGGTACAGGAAGTTTGGCCATGAGAGTCGAACGTAGGACACAGAGCCGTATATGCCACACGTTCAGTATCAAACAAAAACATACTCAAAATGACATACGAGGCCTGCTCACTCTGCCACAAGGTACCGTCATCAACTTCCCTGCTATCCCATGTCACCGCTAAGAGGAACCTTCTTTTCTCCTGGTCAGGTCACGCTGCTGCACTTGCTCGGACTTCAGTAACGTTTCTGTTCGAGAGAACAATGCGGGCCAAGGAAGAATGGGTCCGTTAGAGGATGTAGATATTCAGCAAATGCCAATGATCTCTATTACCGCAAGGTAAACAAGCAGAGTTCGCAAGGCCCTCTTTTTTCTGCACTTTGCACAAACGGGATTGGCCGTATCTCCTCTACTCAAATTATACCTTGTTTCTTCTTTTATGGCCTTGCCCAAACGCTGAAATGTCCGTAATCATGAGCGAACCCGCCTCTTTCGATATTGTTCTGTTCTTCTTCTAATAAACCCTTTTCTCTCGCTTCATGTATGCTAACACAGCTAAAAAAAAGTCCAGTTCACGTTTTAACGAGCTACTGATGCAAAGTGCTGGGTTCGACAATGGCTTACCTCCAGGTACAGCAACAACATTCTTAACTAAAACTATTCTCCCAAAGTTTCTTCTCCTAAGATCATAGACAAAGCATAAAATAATATCCAGGAATATAATAAGATAACATATATCATTTCATCCAGGAATTTAATACTGAGATATACAGGTAATACACATTTTCTTTGTTCTTGTATAAACTATTTTTACAAACGCTTATCTTTCATCTACTTACCTAAATATTTGCAGATATTAATCCTACTGCTAATTGTCATGTAAGTGCAAGAAGATATGGAAATTAGATAGACTTTAAGCGACAGTCAG
Organism: Mantis religiosa; assembly: GCA_030765055.1. Classification (NCBI taxonomy): domain Eukaryota; kingdom Metazoa; phylum Arthropoda; class Insecta; order Mantodea; family Mantidae; genus Mantis; species Mantis religiosa. The sequence continues at coordinate 145,674,906 of CM060955.1, read as the reverse complement.
TGTTTCAAACCTGGTCTCTCTTTCATAACCAAAAGAGGAAAAACAATAGTGGTTTACATTTGTAAAAAAGAATTTAAGTGTTTAAAATTATAAATAAACTCCACAGCAAATGTATTTAACATATATATATTGTGTGGTAACATTTTGTCTATCTGTTACGGTAACCGGTAATGCTAAAGTGTTTAAGAACAAACTCTAAGTGGGGGGTTTTCTTGAAAAGTTTGATTCCGCATTCTAGGAAGATGGAGAACTTCTTCAAAAATTGTCATTTGTTTCATCCAGAGACCTCAAAATTCTCTTTCCCAAGTAATCTCTGTTTCGAGAGTTTGGAGAAATGCTACACATTTTCTGTATAGTAGAGAAAGTTAAAAGTATTTTCAGAGGTTTAGCTGCAAAGGTACAACTGAATACGAAACTACTACACTCCACTAACCCGACCAACGAATAGGGTTTCTTCGACTCTCCGTGCAGGAACACTACAGCCTAAGATCAAACCATATTGTTTGTAACTTTTCGGTCCACAGGACTCCAGAGAGATAAGATTGCCTCGACCTTAAACGCTTTCAAATATACTCTCGTGGATGGTAGTTCACATCTTACAAGAATGCGACACGAATAGGTATTCATCCAATTGTATTTTTTATAAGGAAAAAGTGGCAAATGTTCCACTTCTTCCATCCAATTAAGGATGAACTAAAGTACTGTGACTTTGTGGGTTCGTGAAATTAAAAGTCCAATTGCACCACTCAAAAGTGTTCTTTATTTCCACCGAATTACAATCGAAACACTTGCCGATTACACAGAATTACGTAATGCACACAATTACAATTCACCAGTTCGTCTGTCACACGTCCACTGCACGCAGTTACGTACACTCCTCCGATGCACGTACACAGTCCGTTCCCTCACTGGGCGCTCCTCACCGCTGCTCAACAAGAACTCCGCTTTCCTCCAGCTCGACGCGTTGCTTATATAGGACCAACTGGCCAATTTAGAAGGTTCCGGATTAGGTGAAATATCCTGTATGTTCGAGAACTCAGGGGGAGGGGAAAGAGATGGCACAGTGGCCCGTGATCCGTCTCCTAATCATCCCTTCAGTTAGTGACACGAGACAACTGGGTAGGCGTGGTCAGAATGATTCCCGTCTGACCCTACTGCCGGCCAGTTCTATAGGGAGTTCCGACGTTCGGGTGACAGTATCTATCGACTTACAACGTTTCTGCCCAAAAACATGTTTTCAACCCCTTGCCTATAACATGCGTGGTGGAAGGAATCTTCCACTTCTGTGGTCCTCGAGGCAAGCAAACCCAAAGAAGGCTTCGGCTAATGTGTAAGACGCCTACCATAGCTGCACGAATAGGAGACAACGCTCTCACCCACAGTCAAAATAAGAAGCGATATCAATAGAGAGCGGAATCGTTCTAGAATTTTCTTTCTCCCACCTCCCGAAGATTCTAGAGCTCTATGGACAGTGCTAGCAGCTTGTTTGAGAGTGAGTTTGAGATAGCGAATATGTGTTTGCTTCCACCACGAAACAGAGTTCGGAGACTGGAGATCGTCCTAACGGCGAAGGATATTTTACCCAGAGCATATCTTCCTGCCATGCACCGCCAAGACACTCGCCGACATTTCCACCTTGAAAGAGAGATGATGTAAAAAGATAATGGAGATGAAATGGAGGGACAGGAAATTTGAGGACCTACCCAGCATTCACCTGGCTACCCGGGAAAACCTTTAAAAAAAAAAAAAAAAAAAAAAAAAAAAAAAACACGGATCAAGTAGGTCGGTCATGGGAATCGAATCCGGACCGCCCTAATGATGGCCACAGACGAAACCGCCTGAGGCATCCACCTGGTACACTACAGTTGTAAGGTCCAGAGAGTTCTTTCACTGCAAGAAATTAAGGAGGTCTTGTGCTCGACTCTCCAACGAGTGAAACGCAGAAGCTGTCGCGTGTACTTTATTACGCCAATTCATTGCGAAAAAAAAGTGAAGTAACCTTAGAGGAGGTGAAGCTATGAGTTTGACTAGATCACTTCATTGAAGTAACTAACAGTGACACATCATGAAGTGCCAATGAAAAACTAACAAAGCCACAATATACATCAAGTGAGTAAGCATCCATCAGCATCCCTCAAAACAGCGATACATCCAAGTTTTAGTCGACAAGGATCTCTATAAACTCCTTAAAATTTACTGTACTTTCAGACACCCTAGGCTCACTGCATTCCCGATCAGTATCAAGGCACAGCCTGCGTCTGGTAACAAAGAAAGAAAAATCATAGCTGTTCATCGAATGCAAATGTCGTATGTTACATGGTGACGCTTAGGAATTTCTTAGAATAAGCTATCCGATTTTATCTTGTAGCGTGAAGCCGGCGCTGTTAATATTAACTTCAGCTATCAATTTTGGTAAGGGACACAGCTTCATGTCCATTGTCAAGAATGTTTTCTATTTATGTGTTAAGAAAAACTTGTATCATCTCAGTTATATCCTTTAAGATGTACATTACAAAGGGGCCGAAGTTACAGTTAGCAAAAGTATAGTAGATATGTCTTCAGGACAAATCTAGAATTAATCTTAAATGAAAATAATTAAACCATTTCAATAGTTCTGGATGAAAGATCTGTTTTCTTTACTTTAGCAATATTTTACCCAAATGTGAAATTTGTATTCATCCAACTATTCAGCGAGAGACAAAGACAAACTTTTAGGCTCAATGGTTCTTAAACATGCCTTTTAAATGAAATTTCTATTTACAGTTTTTACGAAAACAATAATTCTTTTACTTCCTATAGATGAGCCAGAGAAAGTATAAAAGAAAAGTCATTAGCTTGAACTCACGTTCTGATACTAATATTCAGCCACTGAGAACTACAGGTATTTTAACAGAACTTTCCATAATTATATTCTAATTTACTTTGTAATATCTCATACATTCGCAGATGACCAGGTTATTATCTCTAACACAGAAAGCAATCTCCAGAAGGCAATACATGAGCTAAGCAAAGTTTTAAAGGAGTTTAATATGACTATATCTCCAAATAAAAGTAAAGTGGTGACTTTTAAAAGTAAAGAAAGTATTAGATCCAAAATGGTAATAGAAAATAATAATATAGAACAGGTAGACGAGTTCAAATACTTTGGCTTTTAAATGTCATACAGAAAAGAAACAAAGATAATTCAAAAGTCAGAAATATTCAACTATATAAATGGAACAGTAAAAAGAAGTCTAAAAAATAAAGCAAGTAAAGATACCGTTCTAAAATTTTACAAAGTAATGTCAGTACTTCAAACACTATATGGCAGCGAAGTATGGGTCATAACTGTAAAAGATAAAAGAAAACTCCAGGCAAATGAAATGAAATTTTAAGAATTGCGGGAGATAGAAAAATCGACCACAAATGAAATGAAGATATACGTGAAGAGTTAGAGATCTTCGACCTGAATGACAGAATACAAGAATACACAAGTAAATGGGTAACCCATATACAAAACACCTCTCTATTTTATGAACTATCGACCAGTAGCAAGGAGGAGCATTGGAAGACCAAGAAAACGGTGGAACTAATAAAATAAATTATGTAGACTGCAACAGGCAGTAATGCCTAAAGCATGTAGGATGATGATACTTTAATTTATAATGTATGGTAAGCAAAAATAATCTCAATAATAATGCTTAACTTAATTTCTAGTTACTTAATCAGATGTAGTATAAAACGTATGGGATTAAGTTTTTCTTGCTTGCTATGACTATAAATACAAATTAGAAACACTCAGCTATGTGCGAAATAAGACACAAAATGTGTATTAGAACTCTATAATGCATCCTTAAATATATATTTTACATAAACAATATTGCCTTGAGGTTAATTTTATAAAGGAAGCACTTAAGGTTGTGGTACGCCAAGTTCCACGTATCAAATATGGTCTTAAGTATTTAAACTACTTTACTGATTTGATTATTCTATGATATATAATTAGTTCCCACTTCCTTAAGCAACTGAGCTCTATATTGTGACTTTGTGGGTTCGTGAAATTAAAAGTCCAATTGCACAAACTCAAAATGTTCTTTATTTCCACCGAATTACAGCTGGAACACTTGCCGATTACATAGAATTACTTAGCGCACACAATTACAATCTACCAGTTCGTCTGTCACAGGACCACTCCACACTCACAATTACGTACAACTCCAGTCCGTTCGCTAGCACTGCGCTCTTCACGGCCGCTCGCTCAGAACTGCCTGAGTCGTCTACTGCAGCCCTTATATAGGAGGATCACTATTTCTGGAAGTTTCGCGGCTCGGAACATCATCCCGACTGTTCCAGACGTCAGGGGAAGGGGAAAGAGACGGTACAGTGCCTAGTGACACTTTCCCAACCATCCCCTATGTTAGCGTTATAAGATAAATGGGTGGGCGTGGTCTGAATGTCTCCCTATGTCCCCTACCCAGCTCCAGTTGGTCGTGTCTTCCGATAATTGGGTGACAATATTATTCATATACACTCTGAGGGGTAAAGTAGACTTCACGTAACTTTCCCAGAAGACTCCAGATATAGATTTTATTTGGTACCAGAATATATTAAATATAATATTTATATATTTCGAGAAGGCTTTGACAAGGTAAATAGAAATAAATTATGGAGTATTATGAAACAGAAAGGTGTACCCCACCATTTGATAACATCAATAAGAAGTTTATATGTAGAAAATGAGATCTTGATAGAAACCAGAATGAAGATATATCTAATGGCAACAATAAATAAAGGAGTAAGACAAGAGTGTCCACTTTCACCGTCACTTTTTAATATTTATATTGACGATGCTATATCTGATTGGCAGACAAAATTAGATTCGCTTTCATAATTAGAAATATATATGTAGATACTTTATTATTTGCAAATGATCAAGTTCTCATATCTAGCTCAGAATATAGTCTACAAAAAGCGTTAGATATATTAAATAACACCGTCTATCTATATAGTTTAACAATCTCTATAAACAAAACTAAAGTTTTAGCCTTCAAGGGATCCAATTCTATAAGAGCCAAAATATTATTAGAAGTAAAACCCGTTGAACAAGTCAACTACTTGAATTATCTTGGTTACAACATTTCCCTTTTGTTTGTCACATTTAAAATAAAATCAACAAATTTAATAGTATATGTGGCAACACAAAGAGGACCTTAATAAATACGACAAGAGAGACTAAATTAAAGTTTTATAAAGTAATGACAGTTCCTATATTATTATAGGTAGTGAATTTTGGACGAATTTTGGACTTTAACAAAAAAATAACAAATGATTGAAGCAGGGGAAATGAAGATTTTAAGAAATGTAGCAGGGTATAACCTTCTAGATAAGCAAAGAAGTGAGGACATTCGAAAAGAATTGAATATTTTTAAGCTAACAGATAGAATAAAACAATATAGAAATAAATAAGTGGACGGAACAGGTCAACAGAATGAATGACAGCCGCATTCCAAAATTAGTTTTAGATTGCAAACCATTAGGTAGAAGAAATATTGGTAAACCAAGAAAAAGATGGATATAACACTTTGAATATAAAATTTATGAGACTGGAGCGAGCCTCGATGGCTTAAGCCGTGAAAAGTTGTTGTTGTTCATGATGATATATTAAACTTGAGATATTTTAATCAAATTTACTAGAGCCATTTTTAGAAAAGAACAAGGAAATATTCTCTACTTGAAGGGTAGTTTGGGTTCCAAAGAATAACTAATTTCTTCGTGTCGCATCTTTGGAAGGTGCTGAGCGTAAACCCAGGCGCGCGCGCGCGCGCACACACACACACACACACACACACACACACACACACACACACACACACACACACACACACACACACACACAGTTCGTCTGTGTAGCGCAAGGGGTTGATGATGTGTAGTGTTTAACGCCCGCTTTTACTACATATGACACCGCAGGCGGTGACACTGATGATACATGAGATGAAGATGAGCACCGGTGGAATGAGATGGCGGGGGAAACCGGAGGTCCCGGAGAAAACCCGCCCCAGCGCCGTGTTGTTCACGAGAAATCTCACTTTGCAGTCGCCTGGGATAGAACCCGGGCCGCCTTAGGGAGAGCCAAGCGGTCTAACCAGAGCCACGGCGCGGCCTGCAAAGGGTAGTTTATGTGCCCCACGTTCAAGAGGTTCCGAGTTCGAGTCTCAGTCTAAGTAGTTATCTGGATAAGGTTTTCCCTGGGTTTTCGGTTAACGTGAAAGAGTGAATGAGTGGGTGAGTGAGTGAGTGAGTGAGTGAATGAGTGAATGAGTGAGTGAGTGAATGAGTGAGTGAGTGAGTAAGTGAGTGTGTGAATGAGTGAGTGAGTGAGTGACTGAGTGAGTGAGTGAGTGTATGGTGTTTTAGGGCCCGTCGACGGTGAGGTCATTTGGGCCTCGTGAAAGATGAGTGTCAAATGACTCTATACTCTATGGAACCTGGGCTCATTTGAACACCCTTTCATCCATATTCAGCATCCAATATGACTTAATTTGGGGGACGTTAATTTAAAAAAGTTTAAAAAACACAGATGTTTTACAAAAAAAAAAAAGCTGTTTTGGATTCAGAACGCTTATAAGCATGAGTTTACAGTGAAATCTGGATATCAAATTTTGGGTGGAATACAATATTTCTCCTACCTGCTGGCAGAGAAAATATAAAGTTGCTACTTGAGCCTATAGCATTGGTCCTGCAAGTTGCCTTACGTCTTTATTAACAGATCTAGTGGTGGTATCAGTAACTTAAGCCTCCTGCAACAATAATGAAAAGAGAAGTCCACAACAGTATGAAGTAAGAGGCTGCTTGAAGTCGTCACGGCTGAGGCCACACGTGGAGCGTCTTCGAACACAGACCACCACCGTAGAAAGCTACACCATGTCTCTCGACATGCATCCAATGTTTAAAACTCCATGAAACAGAGTACCTTAAACGGGTGAATGACCATAGCCGTGTTGTAACAGATCGAGGAATGTCCATCTGCAATTAACGCTCCGAGAGAACGAATTGCATCCAGTGCTGTGAACGCGATAATCATCAGCTTTGGTTAAAATTCACAGAGATAAACACCTAAATGTAATGCACCGTGATAAGTTGATATTCTAATAACACCGACCAAAATGAACTTACTATAATTAGAATAAATATGTGCAGCAGTAAACGCCTCATTTTAGAATGCCATCTTTTTATGCCCAACTCAAAACATTACGGTGTGAATGTACCAGCAAAACCACTTCAGAGAAATGAGCTGAAGGGGTCATCCTTCCTAGTGTTAAGCTGTTAAGTTTTATAAACTTGATGAAAAAAAGTGCATATAAACTCAATTATATGCTTTCCAAGGAAAACATAAAATAATGTACAAATTCGAAAAAAATAAAGGTGAATACATTTATGGAACTCAAACTGTTCTTTTAGTTATATCTCATATTACTGTACAGCATTTAATATAATAAAACAAAAGTAATAAGCACGTAAATAATAAACCTATGCAAACCCAGTACTACTATTCATATTTCCAACTAAAAAGAAATTTGCGCGCCTATGTAGCGTAGGGTGCTAAGTGCATCTTCCTCACATTCAAGAGGTCACGAATTCGGATCTCGGTCAGGGTGATTGATCCGGGGGTTTCTTTTACCCAAAAAGACTTATCTCTAGTAACTCTAGAATCTATAGATCCTGGGCTCATTTGTGGAAAAAGTAACCCAATTCTTTCATCGTCCGATATGACTTAAAGTTTAAGGATATTTATGATTGAAATTTCATGAACATTTTCAACAAATCAACTTTTCCTCTTTTTAGTCTATAAAATAGTGTATGATTTCCTGAATCCAAAGAATACTTACATAGCATCTGCAAGCCATTTTAAATGCTCTAATCTATTTTGAAAGTTACTTGAGTGTTAGTGATATATACAAATTCTAATTTTTTATCCCTGTTTTCTCGCTATTGAAAACTTCAGCATTTTTCATCATTTAAGATGCTCCTTGTGTAGCAGTTTTAGTGTTAGTCTAATGTAACTTGTTATACACGCTCATAGAGACATAGAGAATATAAATTGCCCTGGGTTTTATTGTGAGATGCATTTAAGCAAACTTTCTTTACTTCAAAACACAACAATTTCAAATTTTGGGCTAAAAAGCCATATTCATGGATTTAAACATTTCTGGAGCCTAAAGCTATTGAGACAGGGCAAATTTTAACAAGTGGATATATTAAGAGCCTGTTGTTAAAATATCAGACCAAAATTTAAGTTATTTTGTCCAAACCGATTTTTCAGCTGACGTAAACAAAACTAAATAAAATTGGACATATTTTTTGAAACTATCAAAGTGAAATTAATAAACTTAATCATAGATAGACTCAACATGAAAAATTCAATGCCATGGCCGGGATTTGAACCACGTATCTCCTGGTTTCCGTGCAGTCGTTCTAACCCATTCAACTACCATGATCAACGTGCCGTCCTGACATTCAATTCTCCATTTGACTCGTATGTATTTCTCCGGTAGACCACTAGGGGCTCTCGCATCCGAAATACACTGTTTGTGACGACTTACTATCGTAAGTACTTAAGTCCCAGGCTTCATCATTTAACTTTATTATTTTAGTTAATTGATGGAAATTAACCATACTGTTGCCGTATACAACAGTAAGTCGCCACAAGCGGTGTATCTCGGATGCGAGAGCCCCTAGTGGTCCACCGGGCAAATATACGAGTCAACTGGAGAATTTAATGTCAGGACGGCACGTTGGTCATGGTAGCTCAAAGGTTAAGAGCGATTGGTCGGAAACCAGGAGATCCGCAGTTCAAATCCCAGCCATGGCATTGAATTTTTCATGTTGACTCTATCCATCAAGGATATTATATATTACATGAGATCACCATCTACTCTCTGTATACTTATACAGCTATAATGTTTATTGTGGACAAGTGTAATTCAGTTAAAAACAATCAGGTACATGAACATAACTCCAGAACCAATATGAATTACTATAGAGATAGTGTAATTAAAACTGTCTCTCAAAAGGATGTACATATACTAGGAATTAAGCTTTACAATAAACTGCCATCCGATACTAAATCAGTAGCTAGCATCTCAAAACAGCAGTTTAAAGGGAAGTTAAAGTCTTTCCTCATAAATAAATGTTTATATAACTTAAATGAATTATGACATTGTAGCTTTATTTATACTTGAAAGTGTTAAGTTCATTAGGCTGATTAAGGGATCATGTGTAGAATTAGTTTCTAATGTTAAAATTGACTATGTCAGAAATTGCAACCAACAATCTATTGACAATAAATATTTTATTATTATTATTATTATTATTATTATTATTATTATTATTATTATTATTATTATTATTATTATTATTATTATTATTATTATTATTATTATTATTATTATTATTATTATTATTATTATTATTATTATTATTATTATTATTATTATTATTATTATTATTATTATTATTATTATTATTATTATTATTATTATTATTATTATTATTATTATTATTATTATTATTATTATTATTATTATTATTATTATTATTATTATTATTATTATTATTATTATTATTATTATTATTATTATTATTATTATTATTATTATTATTATTATTATCATTATCATTATCATTATCATCATCATCATCGTCATCGTCATCGTCATCATCATCATGATCATGATCATGATCATTATTATTACTATTACTACTACTACTATTATTATTATTATTATTATTATTATTATTATTATTATTATTATTATTATTTTAATTCAAATTCATTCTATATTATGATTAGTTTAGATTGAAAGAATTTTCTTTAATCTTTCGTTTTATCTTTGGAGGAAAATTAATTTGAATGTAATACTCGTATATTTTGTTGTTGAATTCTATAAGTTTGTGGTTGTTTTTCTTTTTTAATCAGAGGCTTTAAAACGTATTTGTAATGAACTTTTGATACCAAATTTTTGGATGAAACCAATACTACCTCCTCTTCCTACTAGATACTTTATTAGAGAAAGTAATCAACAAAATTCCTGTATCACGACAAAGTTATACAGAAATTACGAATGTCAATTGTGGAAGATGAGAAGATATAACAATGAAAATCTGAAAGTAGAGCACAGAAGGAGAAAAAACGGTAAAATAGAAGCAGAAGACAAAAAAGTTAAACAAAACATTTCTTTCCCAGCATTACAGAGAAATTGAATAGAGGAATCCTAACGCATAAAGGATTGTAAATAACAGACCTCAAATTAAGACACAGAACTCATATAAATGAGGGTTCATTATACCATCCAAACAAGAGCAGCACACAATAGACTTTCCATATGAATTTTTAGCTATTAAATCAACAAAGATGTTTTCTTAGAATAGTCTAATTAAATAACGTGGAAGTTGCGAAGAACAAATTAAAAGGGTTGTATTCTCACAAGATTGACAAATAAAAATTACTTCTTTAGTGTACACTATTTCTCAGGGAACAGCTTCCTATACGATACAATGCTTATTTTAGAAATTGTGATTTGTTATGCATAAAGTGATCAAGTTCAGCTGTAGTAATGACTACCTTAGCACGCACTTATTTAAAATATATTCATAATTTGGGTCTTTAAAGTTTATTTTTAGAAGGTAGCTTTCTTTATGAAATAGTATTGGGGCTTATTATGATGTATAAAAATATTTTAAGTTTATGGATTTTTTAATTGTATTTTTACTTTCTCTCCTAAGTAGAGAAATTTGTATTCCACAAAACAAAAAACAAAAAACTGATACCGATATTTCACATATGTTTTACCCTGAATCAAAAAAAAAAGGAGAAAAAAAGCATTTTTGAAAAAAGATCCGTGTCTGTAGGTGTTTCTGTCTGTGGGTAGCATAACTTAACTCGGTATTTAAGTTCAACATCTCACAAATAAGTCGTCCTATCCAAAGTGCATTTTTCATGAAAAAATTTTCGAAAATTTTTAATCATCCAAAACATCTGAAATGATTTTTATTAGAATAGCATAAGTTTTAGATGTTTTCATTAAAATGAAATTTATATATTTAATTTTGTAGAGAAGTGCTGTTCATTTTGGATTACTTTTGCATTAACTGCTAAACTGTGAGAGATAGACAAAATCTTACTGTCTATAAAAAATGTATAACTCGTTAAAAAAGGTAAAAAAGATGAAGTGAAATATTTCCTATATCCTTGTTTTCTGTATAAATTTTTCATGAATTATACTTCTCTAAAATGTAAATTTACTATTTATTTTTAACTCTAGTCCATACAAAGAGAACAAAATTTCAACGCCATCACATAGCGATGAGGTCTTTAAAGATTGCAGTATCGCTGTGTTACTCTTGTACCTATAAGAAAATTAGCAATGAAATCATTTCTACAAATGTTCTATCGATAAAACTACGGTACATAGAGAAATAAACATTTGCAAGAACGCTTTGGACAAAATAGAGAAAGTCATGTGAGTGCATAACGCATGTTTTTTAATTCACGAAAGCATCTTATAGAAAACAAAAAACGTGCCTAAATCTACGCCGTTTTAAAAAAGCAGTTTATGGCTATCAAGTCAAAATGAAAAGGATAGCTATTTTCTTCATTCATAGCGGTAGGAAGGAAGACATAGTGTAGCTAAACGTATTGTCTCTTTTAAAAAAAACTGGATTATTTAATTAAAGGCCACGCCGTGGCTGAGTGGTTAAACCACTCCATTCTCACCAAAGCGGCCCAGGTTTGATTCCAGGTGACCGTAAAGTGAGATTTGTGGTGGACAAAACGGCGATTTGGTGGGTTTTCTCCGGTATCTCCAGTTTCCCCCGCTATCTCATTACACCGGTGGTCCATTTCAGCTCATGTGCCATCAGGGCCACCGCCTGCGGTGCCGTATGTCAAAGCGGGCATTAAACAGTACACATTTCATTATTTAACTAAGATAGGAGTCAACACAGTAGGTACATAAAGTTTCCCTGTTAAGGGCAATTATAACTCAACTCCTTGTTTACAAAAGTCAAGTCCTTTATGATGATTAACATCCTAAAACCATATAAAACTTAAAGATAACTCTCGCGTGACACTAATATACATGAGCCATTTACAAGACGTAAAAACTAATTGGGAAATGACTTCAGAACTTTGTTTCCTACTGTACTGGAATGCTTCATGACTGTACTCTACTTATAATGGCAACAATACAATACAAGAGTGACTTGTTTCTTTTATTTCTCTCAGTTTCGGCCGATACCACATAATTTATTCAATTTCAAACATCACTGAAAATTCAAGAAATAATAGCAAATATTAGCAGATGTTTCTATGCCCTGCAGAATATGTTTAAAACAAGGAATGTCAGTAGGAATACTAAAATTAAAATATATACAACTGTACTGAGACCAATAATACTGTATGGTCCAGAAAGTTGGGTGTTGACAACCAGAGAATAACAGTGGTTATTACAGTGGAAAAGCAAGATTTTGAGAAATATATTTGGAGCGATAAGGGACTTGGACCGATGGAGAATGTGGACTAACTTGGAGTTACAGTGCCTATTTGGACAATCAAATATAGTAGTGAAAATTAAACAAGGAAGAATAAGGTGGATTGGCCATGTGCAGAGAATGCCGGAAACCAGTGTAGTTAAGAAGATATTCATAGGAAAGCTGGATGGCAGAAGGAGAAGAGGAAGACCCAGGAAAAGAAGGGTAGATGATGTAGAAGATGACTTGAGAAAGTTGGGGAAAAAAGCAGAGGACCGAGTAGAATGGAAGAGGGTGGTTAGGGAGGCCAAGGGCCTACATGGCGTGTAGTGCCAACTATTATTATTATCATCATCATCATCATCATCATCATCATCATCATCATCATCATCATCATCATCATCATTTCTTTTAATTAGCAAAGCTAGCCTTTTGCCTTGATTGTGAAAAATTCGATTGCAGCCTTCAGAAGATTCACATCTTGTGTCAAGCTTTTGCCTTTGATACACCACACTTTAATAAAATTCGTTGAAGTAATTTTTTAGAAGATCAAACATTCCAAATAATGTTCCACGTAAAGGATAGCTTTACTGGCAGTCATAGTGAAGTCGTTTTGGTTGGGAACACGTAAGAAGTCAATGGCCGCGTTCAACCAGATGTATTACCGACAAGTTCTGTTGAATTATAAGGGAGCAAATTGAGCATTACCTGCAGCTAAGAGAGATTATGAGTAGTTAAAGATACAGTGAACCTCTGATTCGATTAAAAGGTCGGGCTACGTCCTCAGGCAGCTGTGCACAATCACAGCTTAGAAGCTGCCCATTCTCGCAAATGCGATGCATACCCATCACTTTGACTTTAAGTAAAGGAGGCGGAGTTTTCAAATCCTTGAGAGGTGTTTATGTCCTAGAGGGATGTAAAATGAAGACTTATCTCATTTAATTGCATCTGCGCTTGCAGTAAATTATACAACAGATACCCAGGCTTGCAATTTATTGACCATTGACTTGTAGGAAATTTGACTTCATTGTCAGAACAACAAATTTTTTATTGAAGAAAATATTCTTTTTACTTTTTCTTCAACATAGTGTAAAACCTTGTTAACGCGGACTTCTTTTACCCGGACCAGTTTTGGATATCCCTAGATACTTATTCATATATATTCTGCATGTGCTGCTTAGCGTAGTAAATGAAGATCTGTTTTACAGAAGATAAACTGCTATTATCGGTAGATATATTACTCGAATTCTCTTGCTAGTGAATGAATTCATTGCACTCACCCACGTGCTTGGACCAGGTTGAAAGAGAAACTTTGATAAAGTCATAGAAAAAGTTGTGACCTGCTGTGTAAGTGTGTGTGTGTGTGTGTGTGTGTGTGTGTGTGTGTGTGTGTGTGTGTGTGTGTGTGTGTGTGTGTGTGTGTGTGTGTGTGTGTGTGTGACTTGGAAATAAACAAGATTGAAGAAGAGAAGAAGAAGAAATAGGTGTGGAAGAATATTTTATAGATTTTTTAAAATTATGGATAACTGTTTCGATGTTGAAAAAGACATTGACAACTTACTCGAATTCTCTTGCTAGTGAATGAATTCATTGCAATCACCCACTTGCTTGGGCCAGGTTGGTAGAGAATCTTTGATAAAGTCGTGGAAAATGTTGTGGCCTGCTGTGTGTGTGTGTTTGTGTGTGTGTGTGTGTGTGTGTGTGTGTGTGTGTGTGTGTGTGTGTGTGTGTGTGTGTGTGTGTGTGTGTGTGTGTGTGTGTGTGACTTGGCAATAAACAAGACTGAAGAAGAGAAGAAGAAGAAATAGGTGTGGAAGAAGATTTATAGATTTTTTTAAAATTATGGATAACTGTTTCGATGTTGATGAAGAAGACATTGACATCTTACTCGAATTATCTTGCCAATGGGCGAATTCATTGCACTCACCCACTTGCTTGGGCCAGGTTGGTAGAGAAACTTCGATAAAGTCATGGAAAATGTTGTGGGCTGCTGTGTGTGTGTGTGTGTGTGTGTGTTTGTGTTTGTGTGTGTGTGTGTGTGTGTGTGTGTGTGTGTGTGTGTGTGTGTGTGTGTGTGTGTGTGTGTTGTGACTTGCCAGAAAACAAGACTGAAGAAGAAAAATAAGTGTGGAAGAAGATTTTATAGAATTTCTTTAAAATTATCGATCGCTGTTCCGATGTTCGTGAAGAAGATATTGACAACTAGCTATCAACCGACAATGATGGAGGTTATAAACCGAGTACAGAGAAAGGTATAATTGCATCATGCAGTGTTACAAGCAGTAGCAAACATAGAGAAATTGATGCTTTATTTCGACAGTCAAGCCGAAACTTTGCCAAATAAATTTCTAATATTACAGTGGATGCGAGATTGCGCTGCTTGTACGCGATACACTAGACTGAGACAACAGAAGCTAAGGACTTCAACTGTTTAATTTCGACACCACCTCTGAAGAGAACCCCAACTTCAGGTTCATCCAAGACACCTCTATCACCTACAAGAGTTCACCAAATTAAAATTCAACTGTCAACATTAGCTGAGGATTTTAGGAAACGCGTTCTAGGTAAATACTTACAATATATGGAGCACGGAGTATTACTTCGACTCAAAATTATATTTGAAAACTCATTTTTGCAAAATGTCCCATGTGTCGTGTATCCCTGTGTGTATGACTATAAACAGTGTATTTCCAAAGAAAATTTCGATAAATACATAAAGTATTTAGTGCCTCCCAAACTACGAGATTTCCAATAAAATTCCCCACAGCAAAGTAGGTTTCAAATGGAAAATTTTACAAAGGTTTGAGTTTTCAAAAGTTATTTTAAAGATTTTAATTAAAATGTCATATGTTTAAGATATTTTCACGACAAAACGTGTATCTTAAATTTTCTGGGAATAGACTCTGCTCCTCTTCATCTTGAATGACTTTTGCATAACTGGTAAATGGTAAGACACAGACAAAATCTCCCTGTACAAAAAATGTGGATCTCGTTAAAGGGCACAATTTATATCAAATATTTTTAGAGGTATATAGCTTTTAAGATATTTCTAGTTAGTATTTGAATTTTCAGTACCTTTTTTTTTTTTCAAATATTAAGTTGTTATTCAGTTGTTTCGTACTTTTTCTCGTGATTATGCAAAGAGAAGGGAATTTGAAAGTCATCAAGATAGCGTTTAAAAAATTAGACTTTTGTTTAGACCTATTGTATTCCCTATTCCGTATTTCTCAATTGTTTAACTCTACTGACGTAAACTGGACAGAATAATTAGGTTTTGTGTGACAGATTTGGCTTTGTTTTATCAAAAGTAATAACCGATTACCTTTTACAAACAAGTACACGCACCCATACACACATATTTAAATAATGGACTTGACTTTAGTTAATTGATGGAAATTAATCATTTCTCCACACTAGCAGTATATAGGCTAAGATATTTGATGGATAGAGTCAACATGAAAAATTCAATGCCATGGAAAATTTAATGTCAGGACGGCACGTTGGCCATGATAGCTCAAAGGTTTAGAGCGACTGGACGGAAACCAGGAGATCCGTGGTTCAAATCCCGGCCATGGCATTGAATTTTTCATGTTGACTCTATCAAATATCTTAGCCTATACACGGCTAGTGTGGAGAAATGATTAATTTCCATCAATTAACCAAAATAATAAGAGTTAAATGATGAAGCCTGGGACTTAAGTACTTACAATAGTAAGTCGCCACAAACGGTGTATCTCGGATGCGAGAGCCCCTAGTGGTCTGCCGGGGAAATATACGAGTCAAATGGAGAATTTAATGTCAGGACGGCACGTTGGCCATGGTAGCTCAAAGGTTAAGAGCGACTGAACGGAAACCAGGAGATCCGTGGTTCATATCCCGGCCATGGCATTGAATTTTTCATGTTGACTCTATCCATCAAATGGAGTTGATATTTACTTTATACGTTTTATATGTTTGTTTGCCTTTTAAACTTAAGTACTGCAACGTTGTCATGTCGGACGAGGAATCAAATGGGTGAAATGGTGCTCAAATAAAGCCAGGGTCCATAGAGCTTAGAGTTGTCAGACATTCATCCTTCAGGTTAAGGGAAACCCCAGAAAAACCTCATCCAAATAATTCACCCTTACCGAGATTCCAACTCGGGACCTCTTGAACGTCAGGTATAGCTGTGTCTGTCTATTCTCTTATTTTATTCAAACACTTTCGGTTCATTCTAACCACAAGAATGACAGATACTTAGTACGTAAGTAACTTTAACAGTATTTGGTACATGTTTCTTGGTCCAGTGAGGAAGACCGTGTTTTCTCTAACGGATCTGAGGAAGATGCTGGTTGACCTGGTAGTGTGGCTGTTGCGGCGGACTTCTCTGAAGGTAAATCTCCAAACTGGAGCGCTAGGAGGAGGCCATTACTTCGGCCTTCAAAGCCCTCTGGTAACATTAACAGTTAGTTACCGGCCCTTCTTTTGGATTCCACCGTCGTCATCGTGAGGATGCACAAAGTTCCCTACTATCGATAACAAGGTTAAACGTGAGTGCCGATAGTCTTGGTCATCCCTTCAACATCAACAATTACCTTTCAGATCACGTCTCTGTTATGTACTGATACAAGAGATCACTGGTCCAGGCGACTTTACGTTCGTGTCGGGTATTTTGTTTTGTTGCATTAACTTCAGTCACTTGAATACGATTCCAAGCATTTTTGTCCCACAGGAGCTCTAAAAACTGAAGTCTGCTTCAGACAGCACTCATTCCAAAAGTAAGAAATATTTATATAACTTCATCTCATTGTGTATTACAGAACAAATTTACTGAGAATTCTGCTTCTGCAAACTAAAGTATATTATTATTTAAGGGCACTGGAAGGTCAAGATGCTTAAACAATTATATTTTCACCTTTTATTTCCTAAAAAGTAGACAAATTCATCTTTAAAATAATACAGATCATTTACTGATCTTTATGGCTTTTGAATTGCCAATTTAAACATGACGCTACGTAACCAAATTTCTCAGTTTACCATAATAAGATGTATATGTACTTTAGTTACACTTTCCTCAAAAATGAAGTACAAAAGTTCATTCGTGATATGCGCAAAGAAATAATGAAAATTTGCTAATGCTAAACCAACTTTTGTTCATATTTTCAAATGAACATGACGTAAAAAAACTGATTACACAAACTAAATTACTTTTTATTTTTCATAGGTTACATATAACTATAAAAATACTTTATTTAAGTACAAATTTCTGGATCTTTTATGTAATTTTATAAAAATGATCATATTAGAAATAAAATCATAAAAAAGCGCACTTTAACTACATATGAACTGCAACATTTTGAATTAAGAAGCAGAGTGTCATTTAACTGCTGTAAAACTTTAGCAGGTTAACTTATTATTTTTTCAATCTCTATTTGAATAAACATTTAAAATATAACCAACTGAAATTTGATTACTGTTCGTTCTTTTGTTTTATGTAGCCAGAATTTAAAGTAGTGTCATTCATTTGACTCTTATGATGTAGGTACTGGTTAAGTGCACTGATATTCATAAATATATAAACATAAAGCATACTAACGTATTATCATCTATGCAGTTTGCAAAATATGCTTATAAATTATAATATTTTATACTTTGAACTTTATACAACTGACTTTTTAAGGTGTGATTTCGAAAACAGGAAGAATCACTTGCCTAATAAAGGCATTGTTCACTAAACTATCTACAAAGCTTAACAATATATATTGATATTGATCATTAGGGCTCTCTCATGAATTCAGTACTCTAGATAACTACCACATATTTAGTACAACAATAAATATGATACCTTCCCTTGTGTCCTCACCTGTCAGATCGCCATTAATTTCCTAACTGAGTTTGGATTGATCCTGGTTGCCATGGAAGAATCGAGATATATAGAGAAGAATTATGATAAGAAATACTATAAAATGGTATTCTTTAACTTCAAGGTGGTTCAATAACCATGAAATGCATTATGTGTGGTAGTTCTCAGCCTTTTTTAGCTTTTTGTCATTTCTGTGACAGAAAATGGCATGCGGTCCGAGATCGATCCTACCCCTGGGGATGCGGATTTTAAGCCCCGGATATAGGACCGGTGCCTACTCAACATCGTGAGGAAATTGAGGAGCTTATAACAGATAAGCGGCCCTGGTCAAGAAAGCCAACTTTCTGGCTGGGGGATGCCGAGATGCTGACCACATCTCCTCCCAGTATCGGTTGGATGATCGCCCATCTCTAATTTGCGTATATGGGTGTGAGGCCGGCAGTCGGGTTGGCAGGCTTTGGCTCTCTATGGGCTGTCGCGCCATTATGTTATAATCTTCCAAGAATTGCTTTGGAAGCATAATTTGATTTTTCAATTAGATTTATATTATAGCTTTGAAATGCTCGTCGGGGAGGGGATCCGTCCCCTTCAGCTGCCGTGGTGCCGGCGCTGCGGACCCCTAGCACTCGTGGTACCTCTGACGTTACTAGAGGAACCTCGGGCCGAACATTCGAGCCCCTCCCTGAAAGGGAGTTGTTCGGATTGGGTTGGACTCGAGGGGGCAGTAGTCCCCGATACCCGTGGGAGATCGGATACGTCTCCGGACGGGTTTGAGGTAAGCCATATATTCCCGCATACTAGCCTGCATAGCTAGTAGAAGGTGTGCTAGATCACCAGGTGGCCCTGCCGAGGTTAATAGGTAGCCTTCCCCTTTGGGGTTAGCGTGCGTAAGTGGCGTATCCACTTCCATCCCGTTTTGAGTCCATAGGACCAGATGGAGGGGGGGCTTGTTAGTCTATAGGTCTTGCCCTATGGAAAGCCCCACAAAGGCGCCGGGCGCCCTTCGGGGACATCACGGTAACTCCCTGGTCGTTAGAGGTGGGGGGGGGTCAGTCTTCACTTTGTGTGGATTGCCCTGGTACGTTTAGACTACTACAAAACCTAGCAAGTTGACTCCGTGGTAACATATCAGGCTTTTATTTGGGAGGTATCGAGTAAAAATCCCGTCGATTGTCCACACTGACTTTGGATTTTTCGTGATGTTCCTGGCTGCTAAGCGAATGCTGCGTTGGCTTCTCTTCAGTTTCATTTTTCCCTGTTTCCATTTCATTCCTTTTAGTTCTCATGTTTCGAATGTTTCTAGATTTAGTGGCGTGAAGTGGTATTCTACAAATGACGCAGATAGGTACGAGAGGGCTGCCTGGTTTTAAGGTCGTTCATTGCCCCCCTCGGCAGACCCAGTAGTGGGACCGTCTTAGTCTTCCTCGTATCTCGGTAGCTTGTCAGCCTGCGGCCTGTAACCTCCTGTGATTTCTTCGTTTGCTGCCTTTTTCTTGGGAATGACTGACGCAATAGATCTCTGAGGTTGCAGTGAGCGAGATGTATGTATATCCTACACACTTCCAAATGTGGACAATGTTAGAGAATGATTTTAATTAAAGTGGAACTCTAGCTCGATACCCTTGGAATAAGAAGTCAGAAAGCCGACCGCTTCATTATAGAGGAAATTGATCGACTGAATATTTAACTTTGGTTCTTCTCCCATTAAGACTGCCAATCTTGGAGTTGTTTACAGCCGTGGAAGGCTTAATGCAGACTTTCTTGTACAGGAGTCAAATGATCGTATCGTCAGACAGTTCAATAACCCGAAACGATACTTTCCCTTTTAATTACTAAATCTGAACCTCATATCGTTGCATATTATAGTGATGCACCATACTTAAAACATATGTACAGTTCAGAATGGTTATGAGATGCACCTTACTTTCCATTATCATGAGTATACATCGGAACATTTCTCTCAAGCAAATCGTATCAAGTTTCCGGTTAACAACCGAGCATCGGATAGTCGCAGAATGCATCGTGCATCCTCTCTGGTTACAACAGGTTCAGGTTTCTCAACAAGACGAGATGTGAAGTGAAAACTTCAGGCTCCCAGGAATGCATTAAACTAATGAAACGGAGAAATCTCGGCGCCTACAAAGGATTTCTATCATCCTGTGGTCAAGCGAAAGTTTCTCAGCAGTCGTCTTCATTGGTGATCGTATTTCATCCTCCGGGCTTGCATTGCTGATATGCTGCTCTGTTAGGAAACAGCATCTTTATGCACACAGAGTTGTGAGAGCAGGCTAATTTTTACTCCCCCTGCTGCCTTATCTTACAATAACTAAAGGAAACTCTGCATTCCACCAAAATATCGACAGCAAAATTTCACCGAAATTAAACCTTTTGGAATCCTGGATCCAAAATTGAAAGGCCAGTTAATTTTTTCAGTATTTTGCAAAGATAATACACGAACATTTTCACGAAAATCTTCTTACTCAAAACTACTCCACAGATGGAAGAGTTTTCTAATTTCTCGGTTTTGTGATAGTGGTTTTTGAAGAACAGGTTGAGCTGTTTATCTCCCTCTTCTAAAAAAGTTGCTCATAGTGGCCTCGCTGTACATTTAACAACTTTTGTTTACAGTATCGTATAACATAGACGTTTACCTGATACCTTCTGGAAATAGCCTGTGAAACTCTGTTAAATTTACACGAAGTTTTAAAATTATAAGGGATAGACGAAACCGTAATCCATACACACAAATTTTGATGTGGTTAAAGCGCAAAATTCCCGTCAAATAAATGGCCTCAGCCATATTCAGATATACTTTATTATTGGTATGAATATTTAAGTAATTCATATTTGTTAAAATGTATTTTTAAAGCCCATCTTCGTGCAGTTTTTCCTCTTCCCCCAAAGGGATAGAAATTTCAAACCCAACACACAGCAACGGCACTTAACGCAAGATTTATATTCCTTGTATTTGCAATAAAATCTGTCATAGAACCAGATATACAAGTGCTTGTCTCCATTGGCATGAAGCATTCAGAATAATGTAGTTTGGTAGGAATAATTTGTGGACAAGTGTGTTGAGAATTTCATGTGAATGTAATAAATAATATATTTTACTACCATACTTTTGCTTTAAGAGGTTTCTCCATTTTCTTCATTATCAAAAAGCAATTCGACAAAATCAATAGGTTCACGGTTTATTACTCTTTTAGAAGTATTTTACAGCGCTCCAAGTCCATGTTAAAAAAGAGCATTAAAGTAACATGGAATTTTAATTTATTAAATTGAATTATTCCTGAATAATTTCACTCCATTCATTTTTAGGTTCTCGTTCATGCACAACAGCTTTATGAGCATTTCTTTATTAGTTAATGAGATAAGTGCATACGGAGAGTCAAAAATTCTGGTTATGAACAGGGAAGAAAAATAACTGTCACTATTTATTTATATTAAAGTCTCTACACTTACCTAAGACGTTTAAATGTTAAAATAGGCGTAACTATAGCACGGCAAATTACACAAAAAAGTGAATATTTTTACCTACTTTCTTTATGTTATATCACGTCGGATCTATTATTAGATAGGTGTGCACTGGATATCCTTTCTCTTTACCTACCAAAATTATGACGTAAATCTGACGTTATAAGGTTTATTCTACTCTTCTAAAACACACATCATATTTTTGTATTCTATTTGCATTGCCTGTGTATAAAACAAAATTCTTAAGTACTGTCTCAATAATTAGTTCACATTTTAATTTGATTTTATGTGCTTATATTTTAAACTTTTGTTAGTTTTTATGATATGAATATTCTAGAAACTTAAAGTTTCTTTAAACTGCTTACAAATGTTACACCATCTATACTTATTTTTCCAAAACAATCCAAATAACCCCAGCGCATATAACTTAAGGCTATGGTAAGACCGACGTCGGACAGTTGTAGAGATAAAGCGATAAGTAGCGCTCTTGCCTAGCGTAGTCAGAACCGCTATTGATAAAAACGGTATCTTTTGGAAGTTACTCTTCCAACCCCTACGCTTAAATATTCTAGACTCTTCTGTAGAAAATCCCAACGTTTATATAGAAGAGCGTCTTCCCGAATCGACAATGAGTAAGCTAATAAGTTCTCTGAGCGAATTTGTGACGAGTGCTGTGACGTACAATAAATAGTACGTAGTGCTACTGCAAAAGGGATTGGAGAGGTCTTGTGTTTGACTCCCTATCGTATGAAACCTCCGCGCTAGGTCACAATGAAAGTGATAAAAAACTAAATGGTGGGACGGTGAAACTTTGAACTAAATCACATATTCACTTATTGCAGTGGCAATTTGAAATATTGAACAAAGTCACATACGAGTGTGTTGCACAGATTCCACTTAAGCTTATTTTCCCCTAATTACTCTTTTAATAACTGCCCTGAAGTTGCATCTACTTTACTTTAGTAAAGCTAAAAGAGATAAAAAAAAGTAACTTGAACTATTTGAAAACACCATAACTTGCCTTCCAAGGGAAAAGCGAGAGTATTGTTGTAAATTTCGCTTAATAACGGTTTGTAACAAAAGACATGTGTTAAACGGTAAAGTAAGCGAAGATGAAAGTTTGTAAGGTATTTGTTGACCTTCTGTTTGCAAGTTCGCTGACTCACTGAGTTTCTAAACTTAATGTGATTTAGTTCGGTAAGTAACAAAGCTATTAACTTTCACACTCATTTCTACAAACGCAACGTAATTCGTTTGTAATGACTTAAGCTACGGTTATATGATGGGAGTGTCATAGATTCTCGAACGCTCTTTTTATTATTTTATTGTTCTTTAGCATAAACTATCAATTAAAAATTCTATTATAGTTCTTAACTTTTAAGAACTATCAAGAAAAGCAGTACTGCCTATTTCTACAATGTTAATTTACTTAAATTCAGGCGACTTTTCTTAAACGCTATTTTTTTCCTTCTTTTTATTTTTTTTATTTTATTGTTTCTATGTTTTATTTCCTTAAATTGTATTTTATAATTTGCTTATTCATCAATGGAAACAATGTAATGCTTTTAATATATATTTATTATTTACGTAATAGTCAGGAATTTTGTCGCTTATTTAGTGTAGTGTGAATTTCCATTCATTGGGCTGAAAGGAGGGCGTCTAGAGGTAACGGAAGATTCTGTAGTGTCTTGGGTGTCAAAAAAAGTACTTTATTGTTTACTTCAATTACCAGTGTAAGGGAACTCAAATTGGGTGATGTAAGTCTCCATGGAACAACTGAGCCCAGAGGAGATTAGCTTCCAGCGTTCCTTTCTCAGGAAATCAAACCATTCTCTCTGTAATGCCACATTTCCAGGATTCTTCTGAATTATCCAGTGTAACGTTCCCACTACCAACCACTATTCCCTGTAATAACATGTAACCTCTTAGAAAACTCTTTTTCTAATTAAATATTTTATTTAAGTTTTCTCTTTTCTCATTTGTAAGAATTATAAATGTTCGTCTTCATGTGTAAATTAAAGCTTTTTCTTTTATTGTTTCGGTCATTTTCATACTAACATACTTTGATTAATTTGAAAAAAAACTTCTTAACTTTTTAAACGTTATTGCCAAAAATGTACTGCAAAAACCATAAATCGCATTATAAATAGATATAGCGCCAAATAATCTGTTTCTTACCATTAACTGCATCCACGACAGTTGCTGTTGTGTGAAAGCTGTGGTAAAATTTATTCCGAACCTATGTAAGATAACTTATAAATAATTTGAATTTTGAAACTTAGTACGTCCTTCACTTGGAATTAAAATTCCAAAATAGAACTTTTAATTCCTTTAAGACTAAAGGTTTATGGTTTTTAAAATATTTTACTTAGAAAAAATTATATAGACTTCAGTTTAAGAAATAACTCATACCGAAGGATGATTAAAAATGGGAGAAATGGTGCTCAAAGTAGCCCAGGGTCAAAAGAGCTTATAGTTACCCGACATTCATCTTTCAGGCCATCTTACCCTGACATCCGCCTTGGTAGCGTGGTGGTAGCGAGTCTGCCTCACATTCAAGACGTTCCGAGTTCGAATCTCGGTCAGGGTGAGTTACTTGGATAAGGTTTCTTCCGGGGTTTCCCTTAACCTGAAAAACGTATGTCAGGTAACTCTACGCTCTATTTACCCTGGGTTCATTTGAGCATCACTTCAGCCATTCCATTCCACGTCCGATATGACTTAACGTTGGAGGACGTAAATTAAAAAAAAACCACGCACACACACCCTTACACTGACTAAGATTCGAACTCGGGGCGTCCTCACCGAGAGGCAGACACAATACCACCAACTTTACAGAGGCTGTCAAACCCCACGTTATCCAATTAAATAATTTGTTTGAAAGTTGTACCTCAATTTGGATTAATTAGCTTCATTTACTATGAAGCTTTCCCAGTTGTAGCCTAATTTTCTAACGTAAATATTCTTAGAAAACCCCAAAAACGTCGCAAAATATTGAAATTCCGCCTCTACCACCATCACCACCAACTAGCTCTCCTTTTTCATCGAAATCACTAACACTTCCATGCCCAACTATTTGCTTGTGACCTCTATCCTTCGGAGTACCCTGCTTTCGAAAACAATCTTCCATTTGATCTTACTAACGATGCACTTCCTATTAGATCACAATCCAATAGTCTTATTGCTCTCTTTTTCTCTCTTTGATTTTATCGATATTTTAGGTATATTTAAAGAGAAAAAAGAAAAATGAACTGCAGCTAGAAAAGGTATGCGATTCCAAAAATTAGAGTTCCTAACCTCATTAATTTTGAAGATATGTGATAAAAGAAAAAGGCACGTAGTTTTGGCATATATTTAGCCTAACACACGTGACTGGTAACTGCAATAAATGTTTACGTTTATGCTAGCCTGAAGATAAACTTAAAGTCTCGAGATATGGTGTTTGTATTTGTGTTTATTATGAACATTCTTTCACCATATTTCTTCCAGAGCTACCAAAGATAGCATATTTACTATGAACATCATCCGACTGAGTCTTGGAAAACCAGGAACAATATTTATGTCCCACTTTCTTCAAACAATAAGAGATAATTTAACGAAATTTATTACCTATACTTTCATTTCGTCACGGTGAAACTTCTTTGGGAGTCACGAGTGCTTGTGGTTTATGCTTCTACTCTTTCTACGTGTGCTCCTGATTTTTAAATCGCATTGGCAACTCTTGTTACATCTTAAAATATTAACATTGAAACAAAGTTAATGTTAAATTATGATAACAGTCACAGTGGTTAGAAATTGGTATTGAGAGCACATAGGTCATAGTGGAAACCTTGTGCTTCCCTTTATGAACCCCTGAGGGGGATGAAGACATCCAAGGACGACAAGATCTGTAGGATGAGCGCTAGCAAGGAATGGGGTCCTTAACGGTCCCATTATGACACCCATCCACTGTCCTCTCACCCTAGAGTAGATGAAAGGAAATACATGGTTAAAGCTTAGCCATCCCAACATCTGCTCACAGATCCATGAATATCACAAAAATTCTCTTGGTCAGAGTGGGTAGTGGCAGAAGTCAAAATGGGGCCAACCCTAATGGAAGCCTCCTAAGTTATCTCGGAGACATCTTGGTAGGACTCAGCTGAATGCTTAGATTGAACCAATCTGAACGCAAAATGAAACGGTTGGGAATGCAAACAAACCATTTGGGTCGATTCAAAATTATTAGATGCATATTGCTAAATCTGAATAAAATTTCATAGCCCACATTTCTTCACATACGTGTGAGCTTCATCCAGGTTGGACAACCCTGGTAAAAATGTTCCCTACTTTCAAAAATAATTGTCCATTAGTGGACAAAGTCATTAAAGCGTAATTTTCTGTACATGACTTATAGACTATGTTAGATCCAGCACTTGTTCTACATGGCTAGCGGAATCTAACAGAAGATTAAAAGCAAAGACATGCCGTAGAGGTAAAAAATTAAAAGTGGATAATTAAAGAGCATTTTCAAAGTGACGCGAACATGTTGAGCGTCACTTACAAGCCCCGCAAAAAAATGTCTAGGTGCCAGTAACCTCTATGTAAGGGGAGGAGACATTATCACAAAAACTATACTTGCCTCAGACAATACAAAACGACGTAATCTCAATCAGTATTTCAAAGGAGAAAGAAGAGGAGATAATTGCAATACAAAGAAAAAGCACTTTGGTAAATTAAGTGCAAGACATAAATGTAACTTTTTTAAGAGATTTGATGACCCATTATTTAAGACGATCAGCTAAATTTTTCAAGTCATGCTTAACAATTATTTTTAGAGTTGATTGACGAAAAGAAATCAATTTACCCATATTAGAAGTAAACCCTGTAATTTGTAATATATTTCTTATAACTGAAATACTGAGTTAAGGAGGCTTTGGCCATTTTCTTTGAGAGGTGCACCTTAATCGTGATACTAGATTTCACTTCAGCTCCACTTGGAAACCGGCCTTAAAAATGGAACTCAGTCGGTTTAAGAAGCACAGATCTATACAGTTAAGTAGTTACGTTTGTATGATCTAATTAGTTTTCTACACTCACGCCATCTCCTGGCCTAACACTTAATTTACTGCAAACAGTCTTTTGTTGAGGGATGCGAGTATTGGTAGTGTTTTGTCGTTGTTGATTTGTTATTTATTATTTATTTATTTATTCACTTATTAATTTATTTATTTATTTATTTACGAGGGTTGTTCAATAAAGAATGATCATAATTTTTTACAGTCATAATGTTTTGCACTAAAATTCAATCTTATTATATTCTGTTAGCTTAATGTGAAACAAACACGCCGTAGTAGTTTCATTTTTGGTACTCCTGGTTCCCGCCTGTGAGAATCAGGTAAGTTCAGACATGTTCAGTATCGCCTACAGCTGAAATAGAGGTAACCAGCGAGGAACAATATGCGGCTTTGAAATGCTGCTTTCGTCTCAACAAATCTTCAGTTGAGGACTATACAATGTTACAGGAGGCCTATGGAGAGCCTGTTCTTCCTTACAGCACAGCTAGAAGGTGGTTTAGCATGTTTAATGAGGGGAGACAATCAGTTTCAAAGGAAGTTTGACCCGGTGCTCCAGTTGCTGCTCTTACGGAAGAAAACATCAACACTGCTGCTGCCATTGTGAGAGAGGATCGAACGAATTACCTTAAGATCACTTTCAGAAATACTGAACATTTCATTGGGTGCCACATTTCCATGAAGCAGGCTGGATGCTGCACCACGATAATGCGCGACCGCATATTGCCAATGTTGTTGCTGAATATCTTGCAAATAATATCTTGCAGATAATATTTCAGATGCAAGTAAATCAGGCATGCTTTGAAAGAAGAAAAGTAAACAAACAGAATTTTTCTAGAAATGTCATTTTATTCTTAACATTTAAACTAAATCTGATATTGTGAAATGTAAGCAGCCAGAAGATGAGACGTTGTAAATACCTCTATTTAAAAGTTTTAATGTTGAAATCAGCTACTACGAAGATTTCCTGACAGACAGTAAATATTTTCAAGGATATCTTGGGACAATATATGTCACTTGAACCAAAATAGCTATCTCTCTTGACAAATAACTCTTAACAGCATTAAAACCCGTTGGTTTCATAACTGTTGACTTCAGTATCTTCGAAACGGTCACAATGGCCTTGGTTTTGCTAGAAGGCTGTGGCGTAGTTGTTACTGTCATATACGAGTAATTCAGATTAAACTAATTCTATGTGTAATGTTAGGGGCAGTGCAAAGTTATTTTGTGTGGGTCATCAAAAGAATGATTATCACATGATTAATTATACAAATATTTTAACTATAACTGTCGAAACAGGTTACTATGAAGGTTACTGCGGAAGTACAAGAGAGGTTAGAACATGCATCGAAAGGAATATGGTGATCTTGCCTTTGCTTCAAGTATTTATATGCTACTGTAATAATCATGCACATGTGGATGTTCAGGAACAGAACTCCAATGGACGTGGACTACTCTTGCAGAAATTATGCATTATTAACGGAGAGTTTGAGGCTCAAATTTGGAAAATCTTGTGCTCAAACCCATTGATGATTAAGCGCACAAAAGATAGGTTAGGTATTTCATTCCCCCCAAAATTTCAATACCGAGATTTCACCGAAAACACACCTTTAAACTCCCTAAAACAAACGAAAGCATTTTAAAAGAAAGTTCTGCGTTTTCAAACTCAAATGGATCTTCAAAGATCTAGTTTCTATGTGATAGCTTTGAAAAGTATTCAACTGCATGACCAGAATGGGCAGAGCTAGGCAAGAGTCATTCAGACTGAAGAGGACTTGAGAAGCTATTCCCAGAAAAGTCAAAGTATCCCTTTCACTTTTCTTTAAAATATCTTCTCAGCCCGCCTCGGTAGCGTAGATGGTAGCGAGTCTGCCTCACGTTCAAGAGGTCCCGAGTTCGAATCTCGGTCAGGGTGAGTTATCAGGGTTTTTCCTTATCCTGAAAGATGAATGTCGGGTAACTCTAAGCTCTATGGACCCTGGGAACATTTGAGCATCGTTTCACATATTCCATTCATCTTCCGATATGACTTAACGTTGGAGCACGTAAATTGCAACAACAAAAATTGTAACCAGGAACTAGGCATGTATGAATTACAGACAAAATTGAAGAAAATATACAGAACTGGAATAGAATGGGCGAAGAAAGAGTACCGATTTTAATATGAAGATACAATCCTTGTGGAAGAAGAGATGTAGGACGCCCTAGAAAAAGATGGGAATACCTGATAGAATGTGAAGACGGAAAAGGCAGAAATGGCTAATCCCTGAATTGAAGAAGAAGATATTTTAATTTAATTAAAATCTTTGGAGTAATTTTTGAGAATATCAAAAATGTCTAAAAGTGTTTATAAAGGCTATATTAGGATGGTAGTCTTTTTTTTTAATTTTCGTGCTGCATTCCTAGAAGACACTGAGCTCAAAGGTCACTTTTAGACTTAGTGTTTTTGAGATATGATATTTAACCACAGGAATGCAGATATTTTCCCAAAATGCTCCTTTTTAATTCAGGGTGTCTAAAAGCCTGAATTTTCCTGGTTTCCCCTTATCCTGGTAGACGAATTTAGGGTAACACTATGCTCTATGGATCCTGTGCACATTTGAGTATCATTTCACCCATTTCATTCATCGTCCGATACAACTTAACGTTGGAGGACGTAAATTAAAAAAGTAATGTAAATTTTCTGTGAAAAAAAATATCGAAACTTTGATTGGAATATAATACTTCCTCACTTTAGAGCACATAGTATCGAAAGCAAAAATAGAGTAATCAAAATAAAGAATTAATAAAACAAGTCCAAGTTTCAAACCCGGGACATAGCGGTTAATATCCGTTCTTTTTTTCCATTAGGACGAGCACCTCCAAATACTACTATCGCTAACCTGAATCTCGTCTGTGCTAAATCGAAAGTCCATAAGAGTACCACACGTATGAAGGTAACCTTGTGGCGTGCAGCGTGTAGTAGATTCTTAGAAAAGAAAATTGTGAATCGATTCTTTGTTGCAACATTTTCAATTTCCTTCCATGCATTGTAATAATATACGATCCTGTCCTCGAAAAGAACCGGTTGAAGTAACTGCTGCAAAATATGTATTTGATTCATATTAGTTGATGAACTAAAATGGATCAATTTATACTCTTAGAGTATGCCAAGCTAGACCACACCCTTGGCTATGTTCCTGAAAGCAAAATGACAAATGAATGATATTACTTTTGTTTCAAGCCTCCTTTCTTATAGTGTTCGACGAAACATTTTAAATAAGAGAGACAATACATGTCTTCTGTGTTTTGCAGTAGAACTAAGACCCTTAGGCTCAAGTAGTTGCCTCAGTAGGATAATAGAATTCTTGATTTTAAACGAACCAACCTGTAAATTTTCCAAAACCCGAAGCATTTTACACCCTTTCGAATTTTTAACACATATTAGGTCTAGACATAAACAGTAGGGATTACTGTGCAATTTTAAATATAAATGAAGCTATTTTACAAAAGAAACATTTTTCTTACCATATAATACTTCTAATTTTTAAACATTTCGGTTTTTATCTTATTTAGCTATAAGTTTGCTAAAAAATATAGTTTTAAAAACAAAAATTTTTATAAATTATAAATTAGGACTTTTGGAAAGCATATTTTTCTTACATGTACTAGGTTGGTTACTTTGCATTAATAATTGCCTAGAAGGTTTTAATTAGAATCTATTTGGTAAGGATTTCCAAAGTTTGAACACACTTACTTAAACATTTCATCTCAATAAATATTTTTATATGATGAACAATTATGAAAATATTACAACGAAAAAAACTATTCTGGAAACGTAACATTAAAAACACATTAATAGAATGTTATGCTACTTTTTATCTCTCGCTGCCTCGTATATAGTAAGTGTAATTGTCAATATTATATAAGCGCCACCGGTGTGCCGAAATTTCCTCCTGGAGGACGAAATGACCAATGAATTTACTGTCATGGAGCTGTGTCGTTTAAAGCAGACTTCAAAACTATTGGTCTGGCCCGGGTTTGAAACCCTAATTGTCGGCCTCTGTAGCTTAGGCTGTAGAGTGTCTGGCTCACGTTCAAGAGGTCCCGAATTCGAATCTCGGTCAAGGTAAGTTGACTGGATAAGAGTTCTTGTAGTTTCGTCTAGGGCCCACATTCGGGAGGCTCGGGTTTGATTCCTGTGGCCGACGTACCTGACCCATGGGTATTTTCGAGGGGTTTCCTGCGTCGCTAGGTGAATGCTGGGTATTTTAATTACATCCCCGAATTTCCTGTCCCTGCATTTCATCTCCATTATCATTTCATATCATCTCTCATTTGAGGGTCTCTTTCAGGGTAGCAGTGTCGGCGGGTGTCTCGGCGGTGCATGGCAGAATTGTATGCTCTGAGGTAAACTACTTCCTCCTCCGGTAAGTCAGTTGCCGGTCTCCGCACCTCTGCTGGGACCATTTCGGAACCGCCAGCCTGGGACCTTTGGGGCTCGGCTGCTGGACTCGTTGCCGTCCCGCATTAGGGGAGCGTGTCCGTTTTCCTGACCTGTCGTTGAAAATCTAAGTAAACTGTAGGGACCCTGCCTTCTGCACTGTCCTGGCTCCTTGTATCGGCCGCCCTCTGCCTCCTCTCGCCTCATTCTTCCTCCCGAAGGTACCCCACTTGGGGGCATAGGAACAATTGGCCAGCATGGAGGCCTAGATACCGAATTCCCTCGTAGTGAAATCCTAATCCTGGGGTTTCCCTTGTCCTGACAGATAAATCTGGGATAACTCTACGCTCCATGAACCCTGGACTCATTTGAACATGTCACCCATTTCATTCATCGTCCGATAATGTACTTAACGTTGGAGAAGTTAAATTTAAACATCTGAGCTCGAGATCACTAAGCCAGCGTCTAAATAACAGATCCACCCAGAACGACATACCAAGGTACATAAGCTTTTGTACCACGACCAAAATTTTTATTTCATTGGAAGTGAATATTTTGGAACCCCTTGAAGTACTTCAAAGAAAAAAGAGCTAATTTGGAATTGCTGTCTATGAAAATGGAATACTAAAACAAAAAGTCGGTTACAGTGTCAAACCTGGTATTTAAATTCTTTGTATGAGACCATTCTTCCTTAAATTCCTATTGTGGAATCCATCTTATAATTGCGTACAGCAGAGTTCCATCATTTGGTTAGAAAACTGTTTTGTGTTGCAAACAGCAAACGAGAAAAGGAAGTGTTGAAGACACTTGTCACACGAGGATTTTATATGTAAAAGATTACTGCATTGTATACATTTATTTGCAGTCCTTGTGGATTCGTTTTATTTGTACACTTCATATATCACATTAAAGTGTTTCTCCATAGAACAATGCACCATTGAACGCCTGACTGCTAGGAGAACTACAATACGGATGTTAGTTGCGATTTATGCCATGATTCTAGTGTGCTCAGGTTCTCTTGAGCCCTAAATCGCGAACTCGGCAGTTTAGATTACACGCTTTACTTAAAACGCTACTGGTTGCATAAGGAATAAGGCGCACAACTCTCGGTTTCGATTCACGTGCGCGAAAATTAGACGATATTAACTCGGAATGACATCGACTCACACCTTTATGATCTACTGTTGACATTTCTTCAAGTTAGATTGCAGTCATTTTTTCTTGCCTTGCCGTATATATGAGGTAGAAGATATATTGTACCTATTCCAGTAAAAAATTTGATATCAAAATTTCATCGAAAATATGTTTTGATACTCCTTTATTAAAATGCAGCATTATAAAATAATTTGCAGGCGTTTTATTGTAAACAATAGCTGCCTGTCCTCATGCACCCGTCCACTCAAGTGCCTAGCTTTAGGACTTCGTGGCGCAGGGGAATGCGGGTTGGAGTTCCACCTGATTCTTTTTTTTTTTTGTAATGTACGTCTTTCAACGTTAAGTCATATCGGACGGTGAATGAATTGAATGAAATGATGCTCAAATGATTCCAGAGTCCATGGAGCTTAGAGTTACCCGACATTCGTCTTGAAGGATAAGGGAAAACCCCGGGAAAAACCGGGGGGAAACTTATCCAGATAACTCACCCTGACCATCTACGTTACCGAGGCGGACGTTCCACCTGATGATGATGATGATGATGATGATGATGATGATGATGATGATGATGATGATGATGTATAAGGTCACCAGCTGCTTGGTCATCAGCGCCCTTTCAAAAACTAAATCATGGCAATAGCCAGAGATAAATTAATCAAAATTAAAAAAAAAAATATTACAATAAAATAAATAAGCCCAAAAGGAAGAAAAACAATAAAATCTACAATTAAAAATAAAATATCAAACGCCTAAAAAATAAGGTTTTCAACATTAACTTGCCATGACAAAACAAACTACCTGTCCGTAATGGTCGAATTAATTTGTTCCTTTCCTTAGGGTCTGGGCTACATTTTTAGCATGTTTATTCTGCCTTTTTCTCACTATGTTTTGGCAGTGAGTACAGGATCTTCCTCAATGGAGGAGGGCCGCTTTCCCACTGATAGCTTCGATTCGAGTCTCTCGGAAACTGCGATCTCCACCATTACAAACGTCTCCGATGGCGTCCTGACATCCTGGGCGCCATCCCGGCTTAGGTGAGAGTCCTGACCTGGACCTTGCTCACCTCGGAGTCTCACCTCCCAATGTATAAGACAGAGTGACCCAAACGCCTTCAGGAGTGTAACAGCTCATGCAATGACCCCTCCCCGGGATTGACCTTTATCAGCGGATACGAACAAAGTCCTACATGATAACCAGGAGCTGGGAGTTACGCGTTACCCAGTCACCCCTGCGCTCTATCGCGCTAGGTATACATTAGATTCGTGTTCAGGGAGGTTAGGGTCAAACAGGGATAAGGACCTTGTTTGGGCGTTTGACATTAACTCTCTCACCACTCAGAGGCACCCAATCGAGAGATTTGGCTCGGAACCCCGGGATCGCAATAATACGGAAAAACAAGCAATAACTCAAACAGAAAGGGGGAGAATAAAAAAAACAGCATAACTCCAAAACCAAAACACCAAATGTGGTATTTAGGTACATTAAGCATGTTGCAAAGACAAGTGGCGTCCCTAATAGGTCAAGTGTGCGGTCGGGAAAGTCGACATGCATCTGCCATCTGCACTCCTCCATGGTACACGGCTGGAGGGCGCAGCGACCAGACGTAGAAGCTATTCTCTGCAGAGATGAGACCAAGGATAGACAAGATTTATAAGAAAATCTGCCAACGTCAAACTATCTTTCCTATGCAAAACTTTAGAAAATTATTATTTTCTTAAAAATATGTCCAATGATTCTGCTAAAAATATTAAATATTTAAGATTCACCAAACAAAAAGCACTAGAACGTGTTAAACCAAAGAATTTGTGTTAAAACATTTTGTTTCTTTTTTATTTGGAGTTAACTGTTTCTGAGATGTGTCTTAGTGTTTTAAATTTTTCAACGTATACACTTTTTTCAAACGGGAAGTCCTTCTGAGTATGCAAATAGAAAGGAATTTGAAGTCATCCCTAATATATTAGAATTATTTCTACAAATATCTATCTCGATTAGAGAATAGAAGAAAGGATTTTAGGAATATTTTGTTGTAATATTGGTAAATAAGGTCATGCGAATGTAACGGATCAGGCCTTTTTCAATTTTTTGCACTGTTTACTTTATAAGCTATGGACGTGAATTTGAAACTTTCCTGCGTTTCCTC
Source organism: Mantis religiosa (assembly GCA_030765055.1). NCBI lineage: Eukaryota > Metazoa > Arthropoda > Insecta > Mantodea > Mantidae > Mantis > Mantis religiosa. The sequence continues at coordinate 145,640,308 of CM060955.1, read as the reverse complement.
AAATGTCTGGACCATGTTGAACCTCGTATCTCCAACATATTCAACATTATTACAGTCTTTATTTTTTAAAAAATATGTAGTACTATAGTCACTTGTCTTCTCTACCCATTATCGTTTAGTTTTATATAGCTTCCAGGAAATATTCTTACGAAAGTTAACTTGAACCGGTTCTTTTCGAGGACACGGCCGTATATTATTACAATGCATGGAAGTTGTAAACGTTGCAATGAAGAATCGATTCACAAGTTTCTTTTCTAAGAATCTACTACATGCTGCATGCCGCTAGGTTACCTTCATACGTAAGGTACTCTTAGGAACTTATGGACTTCACATCGACATAAACATTTCTGCATCTGGAACAACGGAAATTAAATGAACAGTCAGATGTTTAAAAGCTGCCTCGAATATGCTAGAACATACCCCGAAAATGTCTTATGCCATAAAAAGGTGTATTAAATATGCTATCTGTTTTAAAGAGATCTACATTTTTGTGTAGACAGTTCTTTGCCAGTAGTACGTCTAGACGTCATAAAAATTACACAGATTACACTAGGAATGAATCGAATTTTACAGCTTCACTTTTTTTCGTGTAAAGATCTTAAATTGCATTTTAATGAAAATCGTTAGAGCTGTATTGCGAAAGTGAAAAATAAAGAATATTTTGGGGTGGAGGGATTTTCCTATAAGCCTCTCTCTTTTCAAGATAAGTAATTTAATCACCAAGTTTGATATCTGTACAATTTTATTTATACTGCTCATAGACTGACAGTCTCTCTCTTTCTCTCTCAAACACAGTTTTTTCTAAAAATTCCTTTTTTAGGAATAGATGGTCTTAGAATGTGTATTTCTGGTGAAATCATGGACAAAATTTTTGAGTGAAGTGTAAAATTTGTGCAACTATTAGAAAAATATCGACAAAATAAAAAGTATGAACTAGCATGAATATAAAATAAATGTTTTACGTTTGTTATTTGTTTTAATTGTTGCACCTATCCTTCCCTTTAACTGCAACCGTGACACAGGCTGTCCTTTGCTCTCGGAACATACTGTATAGTTGTTATTGTTTTGATGGGCTTGTCTAGAGATACGATCCTGTTCTCCAGCCGGAAATCGAACCCCGGACATCTCGCATAGTCCATATTAATATCTAGATAACTAAGTTTCTTAAATACTACTACTTTAAAATATTAAGTATACACCCAGAAAATACTCTGCAATGAACACCACAAGCTTTTGTGTTTCTGAATGAGAGCTCTATTACGTGAAGTCCCTGTAAGTGTGTTAATTTCAATATCTAAATACTACTATAGACCCTGCAAATATAGTCTGTTCACTGTCTTTTTTAAACCAGAGCAATTAATGGAACCTTTCACTCGTTCTTCTTGCCAACTATATAGAGCAAATGTAAAGTGGTCCTAAACTGTCTTAATTAATTGCGATCAATAAGACAGATAGCAATTTCACATGAGAAAAACTTCTTGTTAGAATATAAAACGGTACATGCTCGTTAATCTTCAGATTTAATGATCTGTTTAACATGTAAGTAGTAAAAGGTAACGGTATTTGAGCAAAATTTAACACGAGATCCTATGTGGGGCACTAGAGCTCCGGGTCTTAAAACTAAACTAAATGAGCTAACAAAAATCCTTGGACATTCCTACTAATACTTCGAGATCTCCATTCCTGCCTTCATTGTTTGCAATTATAAAAACACAAGTTTGCAATACAGGAGGAAAGAACTCGTATAGTATAAGTAACCTTACTTCTTTATAACATTAGATAGGTTTGTTTTCCCTTTTTTAATCCCGTGAATGAGTTATAGCTCGGTAAACAGTAGGTGGAGGAAAACTCACTGTATCCTCTTTCGCATAAGATTGGTCATCGCCAATCTAAAGCATTCCAATTATTATTTTCCTGAAAAATTAGGGACAAAATATTATTTCTGAAGTAAAGAAAATAAATTCTATCTCTCAGCTCTATGGAATCCGGACTCATGTTACCGCTGTTTTCATACTAATATACCTTCATCGTCTGCCATGACCAGCCCGAATAAAAACATTAACCACAAAACAAGCGCGAGAGAATCTATACCAATCTAAACAATGTTTTTAATCTCAAAGTTCATTCTATACCATGTGAATAGATATCATTTCTGAGGAATATAACAAATCAATTTTGAGTATACTTAACTGATGATAATACAGTATGGAAGGAAATAAAAATAAATAATTATTAACGTATCATTATGAATTCAGAATAATTGAGGTATTGTTGATTCAATTTTTTGATGAATTTAAACTTCTATTAGTAATGAACCACCAAAGTAAGGTGTAATTAAACCACTATAATTAATTATCTTATTTAATACGTATCTCTGAATAGAGAATATTATTTTCATATATTAATATCGAACAATTGCAGCATACTGGGTATTCCCCATATTTAAACCCAACATTTCGTAATTTTAGGTGAATTACTCGTATTAACTAACTTTTAAATGATTTCCAAATAGTAAAACTCTGTCTCACAACAATATTCGATGCTGTTAAGGATGATATTTCTCATAACGTACATAATATCAAATGTCACTTTCTAAAGTATATAGGATAAAAGGAACTTAAGAAATCATAAATATATCTTACATTAAATCCAACATTTCATACCACAATATTGAAGTCTGTAAATATTAATAAATTTAGCTATATGAACTGCAAAATAAGTATTGAGAAGATAAAACGATGATCAAAATATTAGAAAAAAATTGAAATACTTGACAAAAAGACCAAGTTTAAAGTGAGAGCTTGTTCATAATAAAATATAAGCATCACTTTTATCTCAAACCGTATCAAAAAATTGAAGATTGCATCTCAGGAAATTCAATAGGATAGAAGACTGCAGTAATAATTTGTCAGGATAATCCGACAGGCCTGGGAACAAATATACTGAACTGAAATAGCCTCAGAATGCACAAAGAAGTTCGGCGTCCCAGTGGAAGTAAAACTGACAATCCTATTGTGACGCCACAGGAAAAATGACAATTAGTGCTTCAAGTGCCAAATTAGAAGTTCTGAATCTTTTCCAAATCATACCATTACTATAACAATTTTCGAAAGAAAACATTTTGTGACAGTCAAAATAAGCACTAAATATATTCTTATTTATGGACTGTTCTGTGAAATGTCCTAAATTAATTTTCTTATGCTTAAAATGTAACAATCGATTACGTGAGTACGCCTTATGGTTTACCGGAAAAGTCAATCTGTTGGGGTAGTTGGTCGTACAAGCATAATGGTAACTCAGTTGATTAGAGACGAAAAGCAGAACATCCATAGTTCAAAGCCCAGCTGTGGCATTGAATTTCTCAGTATTACCTAACAAAAATGCTACTCAGCTGTTTTCCTAACAGCCAAAAACGACGAAATGTTTCCGATTGTTGCCTAACTGCGCAGAATTATAATAGTAGTTCCATATCATTTTGTGTATACTGCATTCAAATAATTTGATACCAATATATTATAGAAAATAAGCGAGTTGAGACTCACTGAATCTAAAATAAAGATTTTTAGAAGGAAAGAAAAGTCGGTTTGTGTATGCGCGCGCGTGAATGACATAGAAATTTAAAAAAAGAGAAAAAAAAACGACGTTGAATATTTTGATGCGCATTTAAGCTCACTATCATCCTCAAACTACCTTTTAAATATAAAGTTGTGTAAAAATGCCTCACTATTTATTTAATATTGTAATCACAAGTCAAGTGTATATCTTGAATTTTCCAGAACTTGTCTCTGAAATCCTCATTATTCTGACATTTACCCAAGAGGTAAACAGTAAGAGATAGGCAATATCTCAGTGCACAAAACATGCTGACCTCATTAAATTACACATTTAATATAAAATACATTTTTGTGGAGTCAATCATTTTCAATATATTTGATGTTATATGCTTGAAATTTCAAATACTTAATATTTTTGTGAAATGGAAAGCTGCTGTTCATAGGTTTTTGGTCGTGGAAAGAGCATGTAAGTTAAACCCGAAGGGACGCGCTGTTTAGAAATTTGACAATCGTTTTAACCACTGTGTTCTAAAAGAAAATGTCTAAATGTGGAACGAAATGTGAATTTTGGTAGAAAGACTCATGTAATGTAACACCTATGCACATTACTATACACATGTTGCTTTATAATGTAAAATATATTTTCAGTTATTTATCTTATTCGCTAAAGCATGTACGATTGCCTCTGTGATCGGGCGGTCGGGACATTACTGCTTTCCCGAAAGTCCTGAGTTCGGTTCCGTGTAGGGTCAAGGATGGGAGCATTTCTTTATTTGAGATTATTCTGTACTCTCCCTAGATTTTAAAACACGATGAAGACCTACAATAACCTAACCTAAAAGCACCACCAAAGCGTTAGTCAAAGCCCCAGGTACTAGAGTATTAAGTAATATTACCTTTTGGCTTGCACGATGCTGGGCACGTATGACAGCCGCCTGGGCCATGACGCGCGCACTCGACACACAGACACTCACAGTTCACGTATCCGCACTACTTGACAGTCCCAGAGTACGCGATGTCAGTCACACGACTGGCGGGAGACGACTGACTGGCCAGTTCGGAGTGGAGCAGAGGGGAGTTAAAGGAACTCCCTCCTTGCAGCACACGACCGCTCCTGGGCTAAGTGCAACCAAACGATACGGCTACTTTTTAACTGGCACGGTTCAGAGCATCATTGCACTAAGACGCTGCTTATGCTAATTAGCTGTTAACTCATTCTTTAGCAATATATTAGTGGAAGTGGTTCTATTATCTGTTTGAAATGGTGTAATGTTTGTTCTTGAGCGCTGCTAGCGATCGGAGTACTGCGGTGTTATATTGCATTGCCCGTAAGTGGTGAGTGACGAGTGCCAACCTTTAATCTCTAATAAATACCATCCGCGCTAAGACAAAAATTCAGATTTTGCAAAAACTGACCCATGTGGAAGGTAGAGAGTAATGTATTTAACATAACCGTAAAAACACCATATTTTTAGCTCATGTAGTTTTCCTAATACAAATAAAGTACTATTATATTATAACAATGCCTTGCGTCGTAAGCAATGTAATGAATAGCATTATTGGTTGTCATATATGCGTGTACGTATATTTGTAATTAATCAGAAAGTTTTAACTATTCACAAGTAGCGTACCTCAATGAATATTATCTGACATATTCATATGCAAGTAAAATTTAAATTTGGAAATAATTTACAATTCCGACTTCCCCTTTTTTCAAATAGGGAGTACGTCTTCTTTTTTAACTACTTTACCACAGAATGAACCTGATATAACTTCACTTTCAGAATCACAGACATTTTCATATTTAGCGTCAAAATTCGTCGAATTTCTCTCAGCACCTTGAATGCATTCACGATGGTGCACGCATGTCCGCATATCTCACAGGTTGCTATTGTGACATCAGATAGCAGACCATGTGGTGAGACTCACCATCTTGCCTAGGCTGACAGAACTAAGCTCGCACAAGCGCACTATCCGTTATTGAGCGTAATAAATGTTTATTTCGAAAGGAATCTGTGTTCTTTGCCCTTTTCTTAGTTCGTGATTATTGTGGAATATTTTCCCATTTATTGTGCATATTCCAAAATTTTGCAATTTACAACTTTAGGCTACATTTATTTGTCCTTATCTTGTTGCTACCTTGACTTATATGACACTATGGTCTTCTGCTCTGCCAGGAAGCTCTTAACCTCCATAGCTCCCTGTTACTTAATTAGTCCCATTCTTCCCCCTCATCTTCCTTTCTTATATTCTTTACATTTCTGGCCCATTTTTCTTTTACTTTCTGCAAGAACTCACCGATACTTCTCACCTTCTTTTCCTCCCTGCCCGTTAACATTTTTATAGCCACTATCCTCTCCTCTACTTTCTCCCATTTTTCCTCCCAAACCTTTCTTCTCCACATTGCAATCTGCTCGCATTCTGTTACATAGTGTTCTATGCTTTCCTTTTCCCCAAATAATTCACAACTTCCCTTTTCCCTATCTCTTATCCCTCTTAGAAATATTGTTCCTGTTCTTATCCAAGCTAACCCTTCTCTCTTTTGCCTAATGCAGTAATCTACATATGCTTCTCGTCCTCAATTTCTTTTTATTTGCTTGTAAAATTGTAAATGGGGCTTTTAATTTATAGGTAAACATTAGTCATTTGACCTCTCTACAACATAGAGAGGTATGCATTTATGGATAATATAACATTGATTTTATTATACTTTTCTTAATAGTATAATGGAAATAGGAGAGTGCAGTGGGCTTGAGAGCTGGTCGCATGTAATGGTTTTGTAATTTCATTCATTGCATGACCAACAAAACGATTTTTCGTTTGAGGAAAGTATTTTAAAATGTAAAGCAGTTACAAGTAATAACTTGGAAATAAGAACTCCACACAAAAATATAATTGGCATAAATTGAAAGCTTTAACGAGTTGTGCATTTTTATGTATGATTCTGTGGATTTTTTACGATTTACGATTTATGTATATTATAAAATCACATATTAATCAATAGATATTCTAAAGCGAATAAAAATTCAGTGCCTCGAGAAAGATGACAGTGCACATTTTAATATTATTTTAAAAAGTTTTTTTTTTTATTTTAGTTTTACGTCCTCCAACGTTAAGTCATATCGGACGGTGAATGAAATGATACTTAAATGTGTCCAGTATCCATGCAGCTTAGAGCTACCCGACATTCGTCTTTAAGGATAAGGGAAAACCCCGGAAGAAACCTTATCCAGGTAACTCACCCTGTCCGAGATTCGAACTCGGGACCTCTTGGACGTGAGGCAGACACGCTACCATCTAAGCTACCAAGGCGGGCTTTAAAAAGTATGAAGCATTCCTTACTATAAATAAATTAGTTGGCAATTAAGGTTATTATGGTTCCACTACCACACTGCTGATGAAAATCAGTAAGTTCCTAAAATTCAAAAAGACAACATTTTATCCCCAAGGATTAGAATGAGAACACCTAGTCTGCAGTTTCAGGTTCAGTTCTCAGACCTACTGAGGAACTTGTTCCTGAATCGGGTGATAATTATGATGATCGTGGCCTGCTTAGGTTTAAGATCTCTCTCTACCAAACGAGATGGCCCCGTGGTAATATGTTAGATTCGATTCAAGAGGCCTCGAGTTCGATATCTATCGATTGCCAACTCTGGTACTAGTGGTTTTTCCTGTTAGGTAAGCGAGACCTGGGTGGTGGTTACTTATCTATCATGACTTCCTTTGCATTAGATCCCTTTCATTCCACTTCATTCTTATCTTTCAAGTGTGTTCCTAAGTTTCGTGGTGTATGGTCTTGTTTGGTCAGCGTTAACTCTAAAGGGCTGCTTGGTCGACGGGTCGTTCATCACTCTCTATAGGCATGCCAGAATATTTAAAACCGGCAGGGATTTCCGCGCGTCTTTGTAACTGTAGCGTCCATCAGATCAAAGTGCATGGGTTCGTATGAGCTAGAACCTAAACTTAAGACCTCTTCATTCTCATTTTCGCTGCCACAGGGAACTCTTGAAGGTTCACAAGATTCAATTAGATACTGTTTGCCCAGGACAAGAAGGCAAACTAGAGGAATTTGTAACGTAATCACTTTTGCGGTCTCCTCGGTGTTTATGCTCGCCTTCTGAGTATGACAAGGATGGAAAGCTCGCTTTAAATACACAAGTGTTGTCACATAACTTACCTATACATAATACCTTTCGCTGCATTTACTGCAACAAACATTAGATCTGGCAGCATGGGTGACTCATGTGCATTCTCACACACTCATTTCAAACAGTTCAAGCTCCTCTGCCCTTCTTTCCCATCTAGCCTTCTTGCCGTGGGCATTACAGTATAAGCCATCCTTAAATTTCCAAAATTTCTCTTCAGTATACCATTTTAGAAAATAGCAACGCCCTAACGGTTTGTCAAAAATGTATTTGTCATTTCTTGCTAGCAAGACGTTGTTTTCAGTTGAAATTTGCCTGTAATAGTGTGACAGAGGAACTAAGTTGAGCTGGAAGTTTAGTATTAACATCATAATGCCTTGTTTAATTTATGCTTTGGCCATTTGTGTAACTTTCTCGATATTAAAACACGAATTTCATTTCCTGGGCAAGATGAAATTAAAACAGGAAGCACAGAATGGGCAGCTGAAGCCGATAAACCAGATTTATGGCGAAAAGCGTTTAACGGTTACTCCTGGCCAACATCTCCCCGGCCTCGTAAAATATTCACTTCCACGAAGTGAAAGTGGACGTGTTCTGCAAACGATCACACATTGCTTCAAAGATATGCGCGCGTGTTTGTTGAATGCCAAGCAACATGCATACAATTAATGAGCGTGCTTTCTGTCACGACTTATGTAATATTCATTAATACCTTCACAACGTTATGCAACGAGATGTTAGCAATTCCTTATGGTCATCAACCAAAAATGCTCAGGATTTATGACTTGAGCTTCCATTATCAGCCTTGCATAACCCTGTTGCAAGTTATACTTACAAAGGGGACGGTAGTGCAAGGTGGATATCATAAAGACATAGACAAGCATGACGTAAAGGGGGAACAGCCCCAAAAGTTGGCATTTATAATCAATGAAAATTCAGCAAAAATTGTTTGTCGCTGAGAGATGCACTCATTGACCTCATCGCTTGGCTGGACTGTCTGAAACGACACTTCCGTTAAATCTTATTTCATAACACCTCCTATTTTTTCAGGATTGGGACCAGATAGAAACATCTGTCTTTTTTTTTAACTACACGTGGACTCTTTGTGAATGTGTGACAGAGATGGCAGTACTGTACAGTGCTTAGAACTCTGGTGGCAGTGACGAGAGTTAGGACTGCTTTTGATACTTAAAATGACGACGTTTTCATTGCAAGAACAGCGTGTAATCATTCATTTTCTGCATTTTCGTGGTGTGACACCTACTGAAATTCATCGCCAGTTGAGTGAAGCATGTGGTGATGGTACCATGGATGTGTCTAATGTGCGTTCCTGGGTGCGACAGTTCAATGAAGGCAGAACATCGTATGACAACAAACCAAGACAGTCACGGCCTTGCACCAGCCGGTCTGACGGCATGATCCAGCGAGTGGAGAACGTTGTTTTGGAGGATCGCCGATTGAGCGTTGCAGACATTGCCTCCAAAATTGGCATTTCAGTGGGATCTGTACACACAATCCTGCATAAAGATCTGAAAATGCAAAAAGCGTCTGTATCTTCCAAGGGATGCCACGAATGCTGACGGATGATCACAAGGCTGTGCGCGTGGCAAATTGTCTGGCGATTACACGCTGTTCTTGCAATGAAAGCGTCGGCATTTGAAGTATCAAAAACAGTTTCAGCTCTCGTCGCTCTCACTAGAGTTCTGTGCAGTGTACAGTGCTGCCATCTCTGTCACGTATTCACAAAGAGTCCACGTGTATTTAAAAACCAGAAGTTCCTATCTGGTCCCAGTCCTGAAAAAATAGGTGTTATAACTTAAACGCACCTCGTATTGGCCCGCCTCTGTAGCGTGTCTGCCTAACGTTCAAGAGGTCCCGAGTTCGAATGTTGGTCAGGGTGAGGTATGTATCTGAATAAACAGAATGGGATGGCTCGTGCGGTTTCTCTATGGTTCTAATTTGGGAAGCCCGGGTTCGATTCCCGTGGCCGATATTCCAGACCCATGGGTTTTCCGGGGATTTTCCCGGGACGCCAATGAATGCTGGGTAGGTTAATTACACCCTCCGAATTTGCTGTCCCTTCATTTCATTTCCATTATCATTTCATATTATCTCTCATGTGGTGGTCTCTTTCAGGGTAGAAGTGTCGGTGGGAGTCTCGGCGGTGCATGGCAGGATGATATGCTCTGAGGTAAACTAATTCCTCCTCCGGTAGGTGGGTTGCTGGTCTCCGAATCGGCCGCTGGGACCGCTTCCGAACCATAGTAGGGGGAATGTGCGTTGTTCTGACCTACCGGGGTTGGTTTCCATCTATGTTAAATAGAGGGACCCTGCCCTCTGCATTTCGTGTCTCCTTGGGACGGCTGCCTTCTGACTCCCCTCGTCTCACCCTTCCTCCCGAGGATGCCCCACTTGGGGCATGGGTACAATAGATCAAGAATGATTGCAGTGCCGAATCCCCTCCGTAGTAATCCTAATCATAGTCCTATCTGAATAAGGTTTTTGCCGGGGGTTTCCGTTATCCTGAAGACGAATGTCAGGTAACTCTAAGCACTACATATTCTTGGCTCATTTGAGCATCATTTCACCGTTTCATTCATTCTCCGATATGATTTAACGTTGGAAAACGTAAAAACTCCCTAATTTGCTGAAGAATTCAGTGAGCACGTAAAAGGGAGGGGGGGGAGGGGATTACGATATGTAAACAAGAGTGCTCCTAAGGACAGTCAGTTGGAAATAGCACGTTGAACGCAATTAATTATAATTTTACTTTACAAGTTCGGTAGCCATTACATATTTTGGAGTTCTCTTTGGAGGCATTTAGCTACCGCCAGTTTCTTTACAAAACAAGAAATTCTACGAGAGTTTACCACACCCCCAGAGTGCTCTGGTTAGCGCTCTTGGGGATTATCATCCCAATGAACGCCGCCTAAAGCGGTATCGGCTTCCCCGCATGGCTTGCGGGTATAACCAGTAACCCTAAAGTTATTCTACCAACTCAAAATTATTCCCACACAAGAATTGCCTGAATTATCCAAATTCAATCTATTTTCTTTTCTTGCCATAAATTTTACACCGAGCGGTGCACAACTAGCCGTTGCACCTGATTTCTCAACCGTTGAGGAGCTCAGGCTGCCTTCCTTCTTTACACCAACCTAAAATAGAACCGCCATCCTGTAAAACCCACATTCCCATCATACGTGGTGAAGTCCACACCACGGGCTATCCCTCAGCCTGCCAACAGCACGACGAAAACGAGGAATGCAATCACAATCTACAGATCAAAGCACCGACTGTCCTGCGTTCTGTTTGTGTGGTGAAGTGACTGTCAACACACTGTGACGTCATGCTCAGTACCGCTTACACAAAACATGAATCTTCGTTCACTGTACGAACATTGAAAGTCTAATTCTTACCGTATTCAAAGAAAACTTCGGTGCTGTCACGGGAAAGTTCCTAACTACCAAAAATTGGAATGTTCAAGTTATAGCTTATATACATACAATACGAAGATCCTTCAGTTTGTCAGTCTGGGTAGCTCAGTTGGCTGGCCAAGGTCGCGGGCTCAAGAACCCAGTCCACACTGATAGTTTTTAAATATACTTAAAAGCAACAACAATTGTCAGTAACTTAATGTCAAGTAAAAGAACTCTTTGGGGATGAAATTCGAGCTCACTGGCGACACTGATAAACCCTGACAATTGACAGCGTCATTAACAAAGAAAATATTTATTTAGCTTCAGTTCAAACTAGGTTTCTAAGATGACGAATGCATGTGCATCAATGATATTAGACAGATTTTTATATAGTAGGTTTTCATTTTAAGGTCGCGCCATGGATGAGTGGTTAGACCGCTCGACTCTCACTAGGAGTTCGATCCCAGGCCCGGCAAAGTGAAATTGTGGTAGACAACAAGGCGCTAGGGTTTCCTCCGCCATCTCATTCAACCGGTGCTCCACATTCATCTCAGGTATCATCAGTGTCGCCAACTGCGGTGCCTCGTGTAGTAAAAGTGGGCATTAAACATTACATATTTTAATTGTCTTTTAATTTTCTTTACTGTAACGCCATAGACACTTCGAACTATAAACGAATTAATTGGATGTTAACCTCTAAAATGAGCCCGGGATCCATAGAGCTCAAATTCACTCATTCACATTTACAAAATAAGGCAAATCCAGGAAAATATGCTACCCACACAGCCCCCGAGATTCGATCTCGGGCCCTCTTCATTGCGAAGCAGGCAAGCTACTCTCACACCATGGACCTGAAAGTCTTTTTATTGCCATATCGCTTGACTTTGCATTGCACAGGACTTGTTTGTGGCATATATCGCTGTTCATCTGTTCACTCAAGGGCAAAGGGCAAGAAAGACAGCGCTGAAGAATTCATGGCAACGGGATAATGTTTAAGGTTTAGCAGGCTCGGATGTCAGCTGAGTTTTCAGAAAATTTCCAATTTTTCAAAAATAATTTATTTTGATTACATTGCCTACATATACTTATGATATTTTCATAATAAATGAAATGTAACATATGCCCTGAACTTTCCGGAAAGAGTCCCTAAAATCCACTTTATTCTGAATGCTTTTTTGCATAGTTGGCAAACTGTAACAAATAGACAAATTCGTATCTCATAATGTAAACTCGACAAAGCACGCAGTTTGTCAGTTTTTTTTTGGGGGGGGGGGGGAGGGCTATAAATTTCAGACATTCCTTGTTATTTGTATATACTTTCTGAAATGTTAAGTCGTTATCCGCCTCCCTCCAATTCATACAATAAGATCGAAATTTCATGTCATCACATAACAAACAGCTTTTTAAAGTGTTTGATTATATTACTATATTCCCCTAATACATTGTACTTACAAGGAAATTTGCAATTGAATATTTCTGCAAATGTTAATCTCCATGAATATAACGTATGTTAAATACGAGGGCTGTTCAATAAAGAGTTTCCTTTTTTTTTTTTTTTTTTTTTGACAACGTAACTTTAATCATCCTTATAATTTTGATGATCCTTCTCAAAATAGTCTCCCTTGAATGCGATGCACTTGTCCCAGTGTTTCTGCCAGTCTTCAAAGACATGCAGAAAACTATTTTTGAGAGATCCTTCAAAATTGCCACCGCAGCCTTCACCACTGCTTCTGATGATGGATAATGCTTCCCACGGAGGCGTTTCTTCAAGTTAGGGAATGGAAAAAGTCACATGGGTCTAAATCCGGACTATAGGGAGGGTGAGGGATGCACTTCACGCTGATTTTTGCAAGATATTCAGCAACAACATTGGCAATATGCGGCCGCACATTATTGTGGTGCAGCATCCAGCCTGCTTTACGGAAATGTGGTCTTTTGCGCCTGATATGGACTTGCAACGTTTTCAGGACATCCCTGAGTTACTGATGTGTGTGCAGGTACAACATGCTGATAAACCATTTCATGAATATCAAAGAATGAGATGACTATAACTTTCCCAGCAGAAGCAACCACCTTTGCATTTTTGAGGGTTGGTGATGAAGGATATTTCCACACTGAGCTTTGCTGTTTGCTCTCAGGATCAAAACGATCTAGCCAAGCTTTATCAGCAGTGATTACGTCTGAAAGAAACTCCAGATCTTCCTCTAGCATCAACTTTAACTGCATGTTACCTCCATTGCAGCGGTAGACGATGCTGAACATGTCTGAACTTACTTGGTTCTCACAGGCGGGAACCAGGAGTACCAACAGTGAAACTACTACGGCGCGTTTCTTTCACATTAAGCTAATAGAATATAACATTGAATTTTAGTACGAAAAGTTATTACCGTAAAAAATTATGATCATTCTTTATTGAACAGCCCTCGTATAAGCCTTCTAAGAATAAATTACACAGGAATGAGCAGAGAACATCATGTGAGAGCAAACGATTTTTTTTCTTATTATGAGCTTCTTAGCTTTCCGGATTGAAGGACGTGATCTCTGCCTGAGTACCTCGAACGAAGACTGTGATAACATTGGCGCCTTCTGATTGTTTACGTTATAAACTGGCAACGTGTCTAATTTACTTAGTATTTCCATTTATACATAAAAGCGAAAATGTAAATTTAACACACAGTTTATACTAAAATTTGAAGAAATAAATCTATAAACCGTTAGAGACTTACGGTCCACAAAACAACTTTCTCAATAAAAAGACAAAACTAAGAGAAAGAGTATCATGTTCAATTTTCATTAGATAGATTTTTAAAATATACATTTTAGTACCTTGGCCAATAACTAAACATAAATAGCAACAAAAGTTACATACCTAACTATTACTTCTGAGAGGAAAGTGTGTATAAATGACAGCAAATTGTTACAGTCACGCCTTGCGTGATAATGACAAGCAGAAAAACATCCAATCCTTCTGTTCAGATAGAAATTGTGCTTTCTTTCTTTCTTTCTTCATCTTTCCACAACAGCTGCGATTTAACCAATTTCACTTTCAAGTCATTTTAAAGGTAGTTGCTTTCATCCCAGACATGACAGTTAAACCTTAATAGCATTTCAAGTGATTTCTATAGATATGAAAAAATGTGTAAATTGCACACGAGTGAATGCGTTCGCTTTTTGTGTCAATTTAGATTTTTACTGCAAAGTGAGCTGAAGTAGAGTGGTTTGTGTAATGACCCAGAGCAGGGAAAGACTACAATTTACAGCAAATAAATAAGAAGATATTCACGCCTCCAGCTTTTAGCTTCAGTTTACTGTAGTTTCATTCTAGCACTTAAAACAGTTGAAGACGTTGGATGCAGGAAAATTGCCTTGGACTGTTTACTTGCTGTTTATGTTGTGTTTGTCCCCGTAAACTTTATGACGGTGTCGTCATGTGTTTTTTACCTTCCCCTCAAAGGATGTAACTACAATTGTATTGCACACAAAAATCCGATAACCAGATTTACCCGCAAATACATTATTATTAATCTGTTTTGATCATCACAGTTTAAAAAAGACCTTAATTCTGTAACTTTCAAGAATGTTACACGATTTTTAAAACAACGTCCCCATACAAAAAGATTAAAGATACAGACCAATGGCTGGCCACGGAAAGCGGCCCGGGTTCGATCCCACCCATGGGGTGGGGATTTTAAGGCCGGGTATAGGACCGGTGCCCACACAGCATCGTGAGAAAGTGAGGAGCTTACAGTAGGTAAGCGGCCCTGGTCACGAAACCAACATTTCGGCTGGGGGATGCCGAGATGTTGACCCATCTCCTCCCCGGGTTGGATGATCGCCCACCTGTGCAGTGCGTAAGTGGGCGTGAGGCCGGCAGTCGGGTTGGTGGGCCTGGGCCCTCTTAGGGTTGCCGCGCCAGTGCTTATACAGACCAATGGTGGACCCCGCCACCACGGCAGGGCACCGAAAGTGGGTCATCCGTTCCTTTGCCTTTTACATCCACCCTGACCCCTCGGACGGGGTAAAAGTCGTGTTTTATTCATAATCACCCTTTAATTATTTTGGTTCTCAGCATCCCATTCTATATTGAAGGTAAAAATACCTCTTAATTTTGCTTAGAAGCCTCTTTATCATACTTGAGGATCTTTTACGTACTGTAAATCTACGGTACGGTAGAGTTGCCTGTCTGACAAATGAATGTAGTTGTTTCAAGGGGTCGCTAGTGTAGTATGGCTCGGTTTAGAGGGACTAGAAAAGGAGAGAAAATAGTACAGCACAGTTTGACCACCAAAACATAAGCACAGCGTACATAACACTACGTACATGTTTTATCCTTGCAAAATCGATATCCCATGTCTTTAAGTGCCCTCCAGAATATGTCCTTTTACCTTCAAAAGGGATCTTTTCATAAGTTTAACTGCTGTAAGAATTTCTCTTCTCTGTTCGTAAAACTCGAGAAAACTTCTGTGTCCAACAAATTTTTCAAACTCATCGAGTTCGAACCTTTTTGGATTAGTGACATTTACCAGGTGTTAAAAGCTTTTCTGCCATATGCTTTGAATTTTGAGCCTCTTTCACTATATGATGCACAGTTCGTTCACTTCTTCCACTACCGTTGCTGTCCACATTATTTAACGGAAAAATTAGGACTTGACGTTTCTCTTTTTTACAAAACTATAACAGAGAATATTAATTTTCTCCTTTGTGAACGTATGACTTTGCGTATGACTTTGATTGGAGCCCGTACACTGTAAGAGACTCAAAGACTGTATTCAAGTGTTGGCTAACGGTACGGGGAAGGGTCTCGTAATATCGCTTATTTTTACTGCCCCCCCCCCCCACTGTCAGCTGTCAGTGTTTATTCTTCACACAAGTTGTACTTTCTTATTTATGCTCGAAAAAAATCCATCGCTTTCCCCCAGGATTTGAATCCGGAACCTCGAGAACCAGAGGCTACCATGTTACCCTAGACCAGATGACGTCCATAACCTGTGAAGCTTCTGCGTCCTGCTTGTATATTTTTGCATAAATGGTAAATTATTAGAGAGAGAGACAAAAACTTACTACACGAAAACAGTAGACATATTACAACAGCAATTTATGCATGCACTTCTTCGTGGCATTAATCAGTTTCAATATATTTGTTTCTAATTGTTTGATTTCCCATATAATTTATAGTAAATTCTAAAATGTTGTCACCATTTAATTATTTAGGTATGAATTTTTTAACACCAAAATATACTGGCCTGCTTTTAAAATTGTTTTTATGATTTCATCCCCCTTGTGTCTACAGAGAAATATTTATTTCGATTATCCGGTAAAATAAATGTTTATAATATTAATGTGTTTATATTGTGACTGCGGGTTTGTAGAATTAAAAGCTTTGTTTGATGAGATTTTAAAAACTCTTTATTTCAGTAGAAAGACGTTTTTTACGCCCCTTACAGGCTCTAAAAATTTCGTGACATACAAACAGTAGTCTCTCGTTGCTTCACCACACGTAAACAAACTAAATAAATCACTTGTGGTACACTTCAAGGTTCACTACACAACTGCATACACAATTAACAGTTCACTAGCGACTGACAACAGACTAGCCGCGTCTCTTATACCTCCTTTCGTTGTTCTAGAACTCACTGGATCGCTCGAAAGCTGCCGAAGTTTCACGAAGCAGCGAGAGAAAGAGAGAACTATCCAGACATCTCTCTGTCTCTTTCTCTCTCGGCAAGCGTTTAGTTCTGCGCGCCGCAGCATCTTTCTTTTCCAGCCCGAGCGCAGGCCGGCAACAACACAATGCCTGGCAACAATGTAATATAAATATGGAAAATAATGGGTAGCGAAAGCCATTTAAATGTAACAAATGTATTTAATTCTGTACAATCAGCCTCTAGAAATTGTATTTACTGTTAATAGGTAGAATTTCCAAGCATTATAGTCAGAACGGTGTCTGGACTATAGGAAGGGAAACCGTAGAAAATAAACCATTCCCCATCTCTCTTACTATATTTGGCGTTCGCTCGGCCGCCTTTTACACTTGGCCCCAGTTGTTTTGCATTCTTTGTAGCACTAGTGGTTTGTGTGCATGTAACTTGAAACCAATCGTTCGGTAATTCTTAAACCTGCATATAACACAGGCTATTTATTGTTTCAAATGTTTGTGTTCATGACTGCTGTAAAGGCCTGTGTAATAGTATTTCTTTATATTTCATGTAAGTAATAATAGTAACTATTTGCTCTGATTTTAACAGATTGTATATAAATTGATAATAATTACTGTAATCGGTTAAATAAAGGTTAATAATTTCATCCAGGAATTTTGTCCTACTTTCTTCACTATTATTCATGGGTACTTTACAGCCTAATATTTGCATTCGGGAGGTCCCAGGTTCGATTTCCAACGACCGGCCACTTAACCGAGGCTTTTTTCGTTATTTACCTAGTTCGGTAGGAGAATACTAGTTATTTTTTAGTTAATGCTAGAGGTTCTACTCCCATTAGTCCTCGACCCGTAGGACCAAGGACCCGGGCTTCCTTTGACAAGGCAGTTACCAAGCTGTCCCAAAAGGCCTCCGTGGGGCTTTCCATAGGGCAAGACCTAGAGACTAACAAGACCCCTCCCCATCTGGTCCTGTGGACTCAAGACGGGATGGAAGTGGATGCGTCACTTACGCGCGCCAACTCCAAAATGGGAAGGCTACCGATATGACCTCAGTGGGGCCGCCTGGTGATCTAGCACACCTTCTACTAGCTATGCAGGCTAGTACCCGGGGATATTAATGGCTTCCCTCAACCCCGTCCGGAGACATACCCGATCTCCCACGGGTATCGGGAACCACTGTCCCCTCGAGTCCAATAGGCCACGCCGTGGCTCAGTGCTTAGACCGCTTGGCTCTCACCAAGGCGGCCCGGGTTCGATCCCAGGCGACCGCAAAGTGAGATTTGTGATGGACAACACGGCGTTGGGGCGGGTTTTCTCCGGACCTCCAGTTTCCCCCGCCATCTCATTCCACCGGTGCTCCATCTTCATCTCATGTATCATCAGTGTCATCGCCTGCGATGCCGTATGTAGTAAAAGCGGGCGTTAAACACTACACATTTCATTTCATTTCTCGTGTGCAACCCAATCCAAAGAACTCCCTATCAGGGAGGGGCTCAAATGTTCGGGCGGAGGTTCTTTTAGTAACGTCAGAGGTACCACGAGTGCTAGGGGTCCGCAGCGCCTGCACCACGGCAGCTGAAGAGGACGGATCCCCTCCCTTACGGAAGGTATGAGAATACTGGAGCGTTACGTCTTCTACTACTCGTTTCTTGACTCATTTCCTGAACCCACCATTTCCCTCATTGTGATCTGTGTCAGGACTGCAGGATCAGGAGACAGTATTCGGTGGTTTGTGGGTTGCGGTTGGGCGGTGAATATACGTTTTGCAGAGGTTTATTCTCTTGTGTCGTTCATGGACTGCCCATCTGTATCCCCGCTCTGAATGGGCTCCGCTACGATGGATTTGTGTTACCGCGGGCAGGGTAGTGAAGGGTCAAGTGATACTGAACTGGAAGTCATAGGGAGCCTGTCCATACTTACGTGCATCGTTGTCGATCCGATCGCCCCTCGGGTCTTACTCCTCGTCTCTCCCTCCCGGGAGTCATGGCGGAACTTAAAAGAACCTTTGGCTTACTTTCAGTGTTCTGCCACGCTTTTAAGTGTCCCTTAGCTTTATATTTACATTTATTCAACAAAATAATACTGATAAAAAGGCAGATCAGTAGGCAATTGTTGTGAAGCAACTGCTAATTACAAAAATAAAGAATAAATTAATTATTCAAAGCAGAAAAAGAATATTTTAAACACTGGAAGCTATAAACAAGGATTGCCAGATTTAAGTTCCTGTTATATTCAGTAATAGAAACAGTTTTGAACGAGGATTAATGCCTTTACCTGCAAATTGTCATCCTATTTCACATTTTTAATAGCGAGTTATAAGTTGTGCATGTGACCCTAAGACCAGAGCTTAACAAAGACAAAGACATTATCTGAAAACCATCTGCTATGGAAGCTAATTTTTACCACCCAGTTGGAAAACGTGACTTGAGACGACCGAGAACTGGATGGAAGATTCAATTAGACTCAGAATGGAACATAATGACCAACCACCGACGAGTAGACAAGAAAGAAATGGTAGTTCCGATCTTCACTTGCAGTCATTTTGATGGCAGTTCGTGCAGTAATCCAAAAGTTCATATGGAAGGATTTCACGAGGTCCAATATTAAATCCTCATGTTCGCTCTGATGGCTGCAGAGTTGGTTACATAAGAGTAGTCTGAACCTTACAGATTAAAATGGTCCAGTATCACAGCTGCATTTGGCTAAACACGGCAATGTACTAGTAAAATCATTTATTTGGGTCCGATTTAAATATCTGAATCATTTCTTTTTTCTGCTAATGATAGGCCATTTATTATTAATTTTTTCTAAATCTAATTCCTGCAACATTAAGTCATACCGGACGATGGATGAAATGGATGTAATGATGCTCAAATGAACCCAGTATCCATAGAGCTTAAAGAAACCCAACATTCATTTATTTCTATAAAGAAAAAACCTCGAAAAAACTTATCTATATAACGTATGCTGACCGAGACTGGAAATTGATGTTACGCTTTTCGTTTTTGAGTTATGCTGTTTATACACACATGTCCGCTTCTGTAGCCTAGATGGTATCGTGCATGCCTCACGTTTAAGAGGTCCCGAGTTCGAATCTCGGTTAGGGTAAGGTTATCTGGATAAGTTTTTTTCCCAGTGTTTTCCCTTATCCCAAAGAATGAATGTCGGGTAACTCTAAGATCTATGGATCCTAGACTTATTTGAGCATCATCTCACCCACTTCGTTCATCATCCGATATGACTTTACAATGGAGGACATTTTTTTTATTATTATTATTTTATAATTTTTATTGATCGATCAGCAGTACAATGCTTTACAGATCAGAGTGAAAAGAAGGTAACAGTACAATAAGAACAATAACACTCAGGGGTAGGCTAACAGGCCGCCCCCTAACTACATTAAGTTAGAACTCATATAACTCTCTGAGAAATTATGAAGATGTAAGACAGACATCAAGCACTAGAATCGCTCAAATCAGAAGCAGGTCCTGTGGTAGTCTCCTCTTCAAGCGTGAGGACTGGCGCGTGCGGACGCCGATGTTATAATGCACAGCTCCTGGAACTTCTTGCAGCGTGGAAAAGAAACGACGAGCGATCCTGCGAATGTAGTCGTGAAGAGGTAACAATCCTAGTTCGTGATGGAGCTGCTGATTACGGATGAACCATGGAGCGTTGGTAGCGATGCGCATGAAGCGATTCTGTATGATCTGAAGACGACGCAGATGACATGGGTGTGCGGCCCACCACACTTGGCAGGCATATGTAATAAGCGGACAGACGAGTGCTTTGTAGAGTAACAATGAAGACTGTAGGCCAAGGCTGGAACGGCGATGCAACAGAGGTGAGAGTTCTGAAAGTCGCCCGGAGGCCAGTGATATAAGACGATCGATATGAGCACGCCAGGCCAGTCGAGAGTCCAAAAGCACTCCAAGGTATTTAACAGGAGTTGTAGTGGAGAGCCAAGGTACATTGTTCCTGTAGAGACACAACGGAGTAAGCGGAGTATATAGGCGAAGAGTGAAGATTTTAGCTTCGGCTTTCTGAGGGTTCAATGAGATCCGCCAAGTGCTGAACCAATGAGTTAGGCGATCTAAAGGGAGCTGTACTACTTGTTGTGCGTGCTGGAGATTAACATGAGAATAATATAGTACTGTGTCATCAGCGTAAAGAGCTAAAGAAGTCGGAGCTAAGTCAGGAATATCAGAAATGTATATATTAAATAGAGTCGGGGCCAAGGTAGAATCCTGTGGGACAACTGCGGTGATATTACGTCGGGATGAAAGCATTCCACCAATACGTACTGAAAAGCTGCGGTCGTAGAGGAAACTGTGGATTAGATGTGATAAGTAATTAGGAAGACCGATGCGGTAGAGCTTAAGGAGCAAATCATCATGCCAAACTCTGTCGAATGCCTGTGCCACATCAAGGAAGACAGCCGTGGTATACTGATGGACCTCGAAGCCGTGAACAATTGACTGAGTTAATCGTAAAAGCTGATGGGTAGTGGAATGTTTGTGACGAAATCCAAATTGAATAGGCGGAAGAGCATGGTTATGATTAAGGTAAGACAGAAGACGGCGATGAATTACTTTTTCAAACAGGTTGGAGAGGGTCGGCAACAGACTTATAGGACGATAGCTTTCGGGGAGGTGTTTGGGTTTATTGGGCTTATGGAAGACTGCTATATGGTCAAACTTCCAGGTGCGAGGAAAATAGCCGAGGCTTAGACAGGCATTGAGGATGAATGACAAGTATGCAACTGCTTTTTTGGTGAGCTTCTTGATGACAATGTACAATGGAGGACGTAAACGAAAAAAAAAGGTTTTCACGCCTTGTTTGTATGCAACTTCTCGTGTAAAGTGCTTAACTATACTCCTGCCGTTCTAAGAGGCACACTGTTCCTGTGAGCAATTCCGCGAACAAAGCCTACAAAACCAAACCTACTGGTAAGCTACTCTGGTGCATACAACTGGTTTGAATGTAATATGGCATAACATATGGGCAAAAGTGTCATTGTCGTCTGTCACAGTTGTGCACGTGGGTGAGAAGTAATACAAAAAGTGTGTTTCTTAAGACGGATGCAGTATAGATACTCTGCACTAGCTATATACTAATGGCTAAGTTTCTTTGTTAAAACTCTAACCTTTATTGC
>CM060955.1:145223385-145613385 GCA_030765055.1 Mantis religiosa | reverse complement strand
AACATCTACGCTACCGAGGCGGGCAGAATAATTAAACGTGGCTGAAAATGTCTCTCTCTATATCGTAGTGGTAGCATGTCCAAAAAGTCCCGAGTTCGAATTTCTCTTAGGGTGAGTTATCTGGATAAAGATTTTCCCAGGGTTTTCCTTTATCCTGAAAGATGAATGTCTGGTATATCTAAGCTCTACGGACCCTGTACTCATTTGAACATCATTTCACTCATTTCATTCATCATCCGATATAACTTAACGTTGGAAGTAAATAAAAAAATGGCTGAAAAATCGACTTTTTTTCTCTATTACCTATATTCAGTTAAGATTCAAAACATAAATTTCACCGGAAATATATATTTTTAGTTTCTTAGACTCCAAAAACGAGCCTTTTTTAAAAATCGTTCCTACGTGTATGTTAAGAGCATAACTTGATTTTTTCGAGTGTGGGATGCGAAGATACTGTCGCAAATCCATTACGACTGGTGGCGTACGTGCTAAAAGGGTTCGCGTGAGAGATAACAGACAGATAGTGTATCAAGGAGATAAAGAGCCTTCATAAGCAGATAAGAGCATGCCAAAACAGATAAAGTTAGGAACATTCTAGTAAAATCTTGATTGTCTTAAAGAACATTCGATTTCGTGTTTGTTACAGAATATTCCAGAAATATCTCGTTATATCAGTAGTGGTATATAAGAGGCAACACGCAAGCGGAGAGAGTAAGTAGTTTGTAAGGACAGTCATAAACTGTTGGAAACAGATCAGTAGTCGGAGTTGTAATAAGAGTGTTATAAACTGTGTAAGTTGAGTAAGCCCTTTGTTGTGGTGAACTACCTTGGTAGATTGTAATTGTGTATGTGACGTAATGCTGATACTGAAGGATTGAACAGAGTGTATTTCTACGGAAATAAAGAACATTTTGAATTTATGAAAGTTGGACTTTTAATTCTACGAACCCACAAAGTCACAACATTCATTAAGATCGTCCAACAACAAGCTACCAATTACATGGAACTATTTTATAAATTTCTGACTTTCTCAACAATAAAAAAATAAATAAACCTAACGATTTTGATTGAAATACATACGGTTGGAATAGATTCAAGGCAAATGAAATGTACATATATCTTGAATTTTCTGAAAATAGACATTGACGTTTCTTCTTTCTGGATGACTTTTGTGTTAAAGTGTTTCTTATATCCTCTAGCGTTGTGTCATATCGGAAGATGTATGAAATCATGCTCAAATGAGTTTAGGGTCCTTAGAGCTCAGACACTCATCTTTACGGATATGGGGAAACTCTGAGAAAATCTTTAGCCAGATAACACACCTGACCAAGATTGGAACTCAGGACCTTTGAACGTGAGGTAGACACACTACGACCTTCGCTACGAGGCGGCTGTATTAATGTTATCCATACTTCACAAAAATGTAGATCTCGTTAAAACAGTTTATGTCAAATAACATTTTTGTGGAAGTAACTATTTCAGAACATTGGTTATTGGTTTGAATTGTATACATCAATGCCATCTTCTATCCTATCCTCTGACATTCTTTGTAGATGCTATACCCAGTTGTACCCATGTTCTTCTCTTTGTTGAAGAAGTGTTGCTTTCAAATATTCTCATTTATAATGCGTTATTGAATCTTCCTGTTTCCTTTACTTTTTCTTTATTTGATAATCATATAAGATTACTGCATACCTTTATCTCCCTTATACCTATAAATAAATAAGCAATAAGAAAATTTCTTCATCTGTTTACCTCGATATGAAATATACAAAAATATTGCAAACACTTATAAGAAAATTTTGAACAAGTATTAAGTCGTGTAAGTGTTTCCATACTCTATCCATCTGACACATAGGGTTTTTCGAGGGTTTTTCCGGGTCGCCAGTCGAATGCAGAGTACATAATTGCATCCCCCGAATTTCTTGTCCTTCCATTTCAAGTCCATTATCATTTCATATCGTCTCTTATGTGGTGGTCTCTTTCAGGGTAGAAGTGTTGGTGGGTGTTTTGACGTTGCATGGCGGGATGATATTGTGACTGCGAGGGTTACGCAGGTTCGGAAATCTGGTTTCCAGAAATTTAGAACAACTGTCTGTCGTGAAATTGACAGTCAGCTGTCTTCGAGGCTGACTCGGTGTTTTGCTGCACGAAAACAAAGGAATGAAATCACTGCGGTACACTTCAATCGTCGACTGTCACAATAACCAACACACAACTGCTGCTCTAACAACTTGCGGGGTATTTATACCTCCGCAGCCATTGTTTCTAGAAAGCCACAGTCCTTTCGAGAACTTTAACAGCAGCAACAATGGGCAAAACGTTCTGGAACCTCTGTCTTTTCCTCTCCTGTCGAGCATCCGACTCCGGCCTGTGGCAGGCAGCATAACAATTCCACAAGGTGACAATATGCTATTGGGAAAACTTTCTCATCCGGTAGGACGATCTGCGGTCTTCGAGCCCGGTCTGGTGAGGCCGTTTCCGGACCGCAGTAGGGTGCGATGCCGGTTGTACTAGCCGGCGGAAAGTTACCAATATATATATATATATATATATATATATATATATATATATATATATATATAACTCGAGGGTATCTACGAGACAATTCACATAAAGTGAAGACTGACTCCCCTCTGACGACCAGGGAGTTACCGAGCTGTCCCAAAAGGGCACCCGGCGCCTCTGTGGGGCTTTACATAGGGCAACACCTAGAGACTAACAAGCCTCCCACCCATCTGGCCCTGTGGACTCAAGACGAATGGAAGTGGATACGCCACCTATATGCACCATCCCCAAAGGGAAAGGCTACCGATCAACCTCAGTAGGGCCGCCTAGTGATCTAGCACACCTTCTACTAGCTATGCAGGCTAGTACGCGGAAATATATGGCTTCCCTTAACCCAGACCATAGACGTACTCTGCCCCCTCGAGTCTAACCCAATCGGAACAACTGCCATTCAGGGAGGGCCTCGAATGTTTGACCCGAGGTCCCTCTAGTAACGTCAGAGTTACCACGAGTGCTAGGGGTCCGCAGCACCCGCACCACGGCAGCTGAAGGGGACGGATCCCCTCCTACGGAGGGTATAGGTACAATAGGACAAGTTTGGACCTCCGTGTCGAATCCCCTCCATAGTGTAGTCCAGTCCACCGAGCGGCATAGCTCAGGAGGTTTCGTTTGTGGCCAGCATTCGGGAGGCCCGGGCTCGATACCCGTGGCCGAACTACTTGACCCAAATTTTATTCAGGGTTTTTCCGGATCACTAGGTGAATGCTGGGTATGTTAATTACATCTCCCAAATTTCCTGTCCCTCCATTTCATTTCCATTATCATTTCATATCATCTCTCATGTCTCTTTCAGAGTAGAAATGTCGGCGGGTGTCTAGGCGCTGCGTGGCGGGATGATATACTCTGAGGTAAAGTACTTCCTACTCCGGTAGGTTGGTTGCCAGTCTCTGCGCCTCTGTTGGAACTATAGGGGAGGGGATCCATCCCCTTCAGCTGCTGTGCTGCGAGCGCTGCGGACCCTTAGCACTCGTGGTAACCCTGACGTTACTAGAGGAACCCCGGGCAGTACTGTCAAGCCCCTCCCGTCGGGGGTTTGTTCGGATTTGGTTGGACTCGAGGGGCAGTGTGTTCCCGACACCCACGTGGAATTGGGTACCTCCGACCAGGCTACGGCCGACCGGAGGTGGTAGAGGGTTGCCTCAGAAGTCCCGGGTACTAGCCTGCAGAGCTAGTAGAAGGTGTGCTAGACCACCATGCAGCCCCACCGAGGTTTTACGGTAGTCTTCCCTGCAGGGTTGACGCGCGTAAGTGGCGTATCCACTTCCATCCCGTCTTGACGTTGTTGTCAACGGGGGGGGGGGTGCTTTTTAAGTAATCAGGTATTACCCTATGGAAAGACCGCCGGAGTTATCCATCGCTCCCGGGTTGAAGGAGGCCAGGGTCCTTGGATCCTCTGCACTTAGCTATTTCGGGACCGCCAGCCAGGGACCTTCGGGGTTCGACCGCTGGGCTCGTTGCCGTCCCGCAGTAGGGGAGCATGCTCGTTGTCCTGGCCTATGGTTAGAGGTCTCTATCTAAGTAAACTCTAGGGACCCTGCCCCCTGCACTATGATGGCTCCTTGGAGTGCCCGTCCTGTCTCCTCTCGCCTCATCCTTCCTCTCAACGGGCCCAAATGTCCTTGTTGTCGACGGGCCCTAAAACACCACACACTCACTCACTCCCCTTCCTCTCAGGGGTGCCCCCACTTGGGGGCATAGGTTCAATGGGCCCAGCATGGAGGCCTAGGTACCGATTCCCCTCCGTAGTATCCTAATCCTAGTCCAGTCCAGTCCAGTCCATGTAACTTTAACACGTTAGATTTTTTCTTGAGGGCAATTTCTGGATCCGTACAATACTTCCATCTTAGATAAGAGATAAAAAATTCTCAAATTAAATTGGTACATTTTGTCGAAGCTGTTCCAATAATTAAAACAAACACATCTGCAACTGTAGCCCTAAACGCAACAACATTTTCTTATGCAAATGCCTAGCATTCTTGCTATTGGGAGTGTTTCATGCAGCGCATATAAATCTTTATAAAGTGTAGTAATTTACTGGGGTTACACTGAAAACACACACACACACACAGAGAGAGAGAGAGAGAGAGAGAGAGAGAGAGAGAGAGAGAGAGAGAGAGAGAGAGAGAGAGAGAGAGAGAGTACGTTTACCACAGGACAAGTTTCTGTTCCTGCTCCAGAGAGAGTTGTTTATGACGGTGGCAGTGGGTACTGGAATATTACATCCTTAAACACCATTATCTATACAGCGTTTCATGATATTTCATGGACCTCCTAAGAAGATCAAACCGAAGAAAAGGCATGCGCTTATTAAATGTGTGCCCGAGGCAGGAAATAAGATCACTCTGCTACAAGACGATAAAGGAGAGAGGGAAAGAAGCATGGGGTCTAAACCTTCCTACTTCTTCTCATGCTTGTGCAACGATGCAAAAGCTCTTCATTAAAAGTTATCTATCATATGCAAAACAGCAAAGGTTATCGATGGTGATCATTGACACCAGCACAGTACACAATTAACATTATTTTTAACGATAGTGGTTTTATAACGAATTTCAGTTCATGCTGACCATGGTGGAAATGTATGTGCCCTGTCCATATTTTCTGATTTTGCGAACTCGGCGTACTCCTTTCTTGTTCTGCAAGGCTCCAACCTTCGCCTTCTACATACAGTTTCAAGCCTTTAACAAATGCTTTCTTCCCGTCAGCCCAGGCCTTCTTCATTCTTCTAATCAATTCTTTCTTCAATTCCTGCTCTTTTTCGTGTAATTCTCTTCAATAAAAGTATTCCATCCTTTCAATTTACTCACCTTATGTAGTATTATCCATTTCAACTTCATCATGGCCAATTTCACAACCAGTGGCGTTGGTCCTCTTTTCAATTCTTCACGATGATCGTGTCCACGATCTCCCATCCCGTTATTGTAATTCCCAACTGATTTTGGAGCAGCTCCTCTATCAGATCCCAAGTCCTGATGCCTCGATTTTCTTCCATGCCATATACCACAAGATCTTAGAAAGATAAGAGTCAGACTGAAAAATTTAATTCCATAGCCGGAATTTGAACTGCGGATCTTCTGGTTGCCGTCCAGCCGCTCTAAACCTTGAGCTACTATGGCCAACATGCCGACAACACATTAAATTCTCCAACTGACTAGGGTTTTTTCCGGTAAACCGCTTAGGAGTTCTCACAAACACGTGAGAAAACTACCTTAATGGCGACTTACAACGTATAAGTACTTTAAGGCCCGGGCTTTATAGTTAACCACCATTAGGTCAATTAATGGAAATTAATTGTTCTTTCATACTGGCCGTGTGTAGGCTAAAGTATTGAAAGATAGTCAGACTGAAAAATTCAATGCCATAGCCGGGATTTGAACCACGGATCTTCTGGTTGCCGTCCAGCCGCTCTAACCCTTGAGCTACTATGGCCAACGTGCCGACATGACATTAAATTCTCCAACTGACTCGTGTTTTCCCCGATAAACCACTTATAGTGGTTAACTATAAAGCCTGGGCCTTAAAGTACTTACAGGTTGTAATTCGCCATTAAGGTAGTTGTCTCGTGTGTTTATGAGAACTCCTAAGTGGTTTACCGGGAAAAACACGAGTCAGTTGGAGAGTTTAATATCATGTCGGCATGTTGGCCATAGTAGCTCAAGGTTTAGAGCGGCTGGACGGCAACCAAAGGATCCGTGGTTTAAATCCCGGCTAAAGCATTGAATTTTTCAGTCTGACTCTATCTTTCCATACTTTAGCCTTCACACGGCCAGTGTGAACGAACAATTCATTTCCATTAATTAGCCTAATAGTGGTTAACTATAAATCCCGGGCCTTAAAATACTTACATGTTGTAAGTCACCATAAAGGTAGTTGTCTCATGTGTTTATGAGAACTCCTAACTGGTTTACCGGGAAAAGCACGAGTCAGTTGGAGAATTCAATGTCATGTCGGCACGTTGGCCATAGTAGCTCAAGGGTTAGAGAGGTTGGACGGCAACCAAAAGATCCGTGGCTTAAATCCCGGCTAAAGCATTGAATTTTTCAGTCTGACTCTATCTTTTCATACTTTAGCCTTCACACGGCCAGTGTGAAAGAACAATTTTCATTAATTGGCCTAATAGTGGTTAACTATAAAGCCCGGGCCTTAAAGTACTTACATGTTGTAATTCGCCATTAAGGTAGTTGTCTCATGTGCTTATGAGAACTCCAAAGTGGTTTACCGGGAAAAGCACGAGTCAGTTGCAGAATTTAATGTCATGCCGGCACGTTGGCCATAGTAACTCAAGGGTTAGAACGGCTGGACGGCAACCAGAAGATCCGTGGTTCAAATTCCGGCTACGGTGTTGAATTTTTCAGTCTGACTCTATCTTTCCATACTTTAGCCTACACACGGCCAGTGTGAACGAACAATTAATTTCCATCACAAGATTTTTTTTTTTCTTCTTCTGTATTCCGCTCTTTCGATTGCCTCTATTCTCCAGCCTCATTCTCTTAGTTCTTTCTCTGTTTCATTATTTTCTCTTTTTAACAATACGTTCATCTCCGCAATATTTTCAGCTATTTTTCCTTCAACTCTCCTCTCCATTACCACAATTCTATCTATTTTC
The DNA here is from genome assembly GCA_030765055.1 of Mantis religiosa. NCBI lineage: Eukaryota > Metazoa > Arthropoda > Insecta > Mantodea > Mantidae > Mantis > Mantis religiosa. Next base: position 145,606,214 of record CM060955.1, on the reverse strand, counting down.
TTCTCTAACACCTCTATTTTATCCAGTTTATCCATCCTTTTCAGTATCTCCTCCAGCACTTCCATTGTCATCTTCGTTTCGGGTCCAGTGTTCAGCTCGACTCCTCCAATTATTATCAGTATCATCACGACCAAAATGGTCTATGCAGCATCTGTCGTTCCTTCTTTAACAATATTGTTCTTTACCGTACATTTCATAGCGCAAAAACGCCCAATTCTGGCCTATATAGCTCCAGTTGTACATCCATGTTTTCCCGAGCCTAAGCACCGCCACGACACGTCATACCTCGGCAACGTGTCGTCAGCAACTCCGTGAATTACGTACTTTTCATGCTATAACGCATGTATGTGCGGAACTATATTCAATTTGTAATTGATATATATTTATTATAGCAGATATGGAATATAAATTCAGGGACAAAATAACGGAAACTTTTATATTTGTATGTATCAATACATTAGCTTGTTATTAAACATCAGGGTAGGTGTTTGTTGTCATGTAGATGAATAGGCCATGATAACTGTTTTTTGTTTAATAAACAAACCATTGTAGTCAAATATCTGTCATTATTGCACTTATGTGTAGAAAGCATCAGTTATAGCAAACTTGTGTTAGTGATTTTGTGCTTCATTATTATTTTTTATACATTCATGTCCTGAGTTTAAGTGGAGCTGTTACATTTGATCTTAAAACCATACGGCCTGAAGATGTAGGTCAATTTTTTTTAATTTACGTTCTCCAAACGTTAAATCATATCGGACGATGAATGGAATGGGTGAAATGATGCTCAAATGAGCCCAGGGTCCAATGAGCTTAGAGTTACCTGACATTAGCCTTTCAGGATAAGGGAAACCCCCGGGAAAAAAACCTTATCCAGGTAACTCACCCTGACCGTGATTTGAACTCGGGAGCTCTTGAGCTCGGGAGCTACCGAGGCGGGCATATAGCTCGAGCCGTAGCCCTAAACAATGATGGATGCAGTGTACATTACATTGCAAACGTGATGAATATCACAGAAGCACATTCCATGATGCCATAAAATGGCCGAGGGAGACAAAAAATACAACAGAAGACCGAATTCGAAACGTCCGAGAGCTACAAATCAAAATGAAGACATGTACGAGGGCCGTTTATTTGCAGGGCTATAAATAAAAGACAAGTTCATAGAAAATTGTTATTTTATTTCCAAAAGTTTTGTACACTTGTGTTTCCTTTTCAGCATAATCATCGAAAAGATTGAGACATTTATTGTACCTGTGGACAAGCTCTGCAATACCCTCTGCAAAAAATGTTGTCGTCAATGATGTCAAATAAGCATTGCCATTATTTTGAAGATGCATCCATTATTGTGATTGTCGTTTTGATTCCGGTGTTCCGGTGTTGTATTGGATCAAATTTCATCTCCAGTAACAATTGATTTCAGAAAGTTCTCTCCATCGTTATAACGGTCAGCGTTGAATTTCCTTGACAGTTATCACGATGAAGGTAGAGAGCTTAGTTTTATAATAATGGGAGAACGGAAATGTGTTAATATTTGTTTTATTTAATATAATAAAACATTATAGGAAACTGACAGACCTGGAACACATTGAATTCACAATGAATACAAAGGGAATTTTAGGTATATATTAATCTTGATTCTGTTAATATTAACGGAATAATAGTACTCATGATTGAAATACCACAATTTGTAATAATTCGTTAAATATAATTGAAATATTTAAGCAAAGTTCCTTTCCTAACAAATGTTTCGGTTGAGTCAAATTTTAAATGATTCTGCAAATTTGTCTCACCTGCATTTACATTGTGATGATCTAATGTGGTTCAGCTTCCAGCAAACTGTATATTACACGCTCTAATGATTTAGTAGTCTTTGTAACAACAAAGATATTCCTTTGTAATATATTTTGAATAAAAACTTCTCGAACAAGACGAAAATCATCTCCTGAGTTGTCAGTTACTAAAGAAAGAAAGCTAAGGCAAAGACCGAGAGGAAATTGCAAACAGAAAAGAGAAGACGTAACTTTTTCTGCAACATCCAGAAGATTTTAATTTGACAGGATTGTACTGCAGCAAACCAAACACCCGCTGGGAAGAAAGGGCGCAGCACCAATAAACTCTACTTAACACGCTGAACACATCCGTGAAGCAACATGCAAGGATGTGGGTTTGAAAGTCGTACATTTGCAGTAAAAACATAAATGCTGCTGTAAAACTGATGAACTTTGGTCCAATGGAAACCGGAAACATAAATCATAACATTTTATGGCGACTGGTGTCTCGGTTTTACGGCAACGCGCGCGAAGACACCGGTCGCCGGTAGACGAGGAAGGTAATTACGTCTGATGCAGCGTGCGGCACACTCCAGATGTCGCGAGCTGCTTAGAGCGACACGCTGTCTGAGCCTGATAGACAGGCAACCCACACAACCGCCGGGCTAAATGAGCTGCATAAGCAGCAAGGTGCGTTGAGTTTTGGAGTAACGCGAAGCCAAATATGCATTTCTTTTTTCTTTACCTTGTTTTGTCGCTGTAAGTTTCTGACATTTTACTGTTTTGTACTGTTATCCAAGTGTGTAATAAAACTATTTCCATCACATACAAACTGATAAATAAGCTTCGCTGAGAAAAGTCTGTAAAATGCAGTACAGGAAATCGTGGTAATGTAACATATCAGGTTTTTACTTTTTGTACATGCTTAGAGTATGCAGAGGAAGTATTGTATTCCAGAAAAAGATTGATGCAAATTTCACATAATTATTTGGATGTCTCAAGACTCCCTGAATACAAAAAGAAAAAAGCAATTTTAAATAAATATCTGAGCTTGTTCGTCTGTATCTGAACAGCATAACATGAAAATAATCATTTCTTCCACACTAACCGTGTGTAGGCTAAGTTTTGAATGAGTAGAAGCCAGACTGAAAAATTCAATGCCATAGCCTGGATTTCAATCACGGATCTCCCGCTCTCTGTCGGTTGCTCTAAACCACTGAGCTACTATGGCCAACATGCCGATATGGCATTAAATTCTCTAACTAACTCGTATATTTCCCAGTAGACCACTAGGGGAGAACTTAATGCCATGTCGGCATGTTGGCCATAGTATCTCAGTGGTTTAGAGCAACCGCACGGAGAGCGGGAGATCCGTGGTTCAGATCCCGGCGATGGCATTGAATTTTTCAGTCTGGCTCTACTCATTCAAACCTTAGCCTACACACAGCCAGTGTGAAATAAATTATTACTTCCATAAATTTACTTAAAAACATAGTTGTTTAACTATAAAGCCTGGGACTTAAGTACTTGCAGTATAGTAAGTCGCCACAAAAGGTGGGTGGCTCATTGTATATGAGAACCCCTAGTAGTTTACTGGAAAATATACGAGTCAGTTGGAGAATTTAATGTCATATCGGCATGTTGGCCATAGTAGCTCAGTGGTTTAGAACAACTGCACGGGGAACGGGAGTTCTATGGTTCAAATCCCGGCTAGGATATTGAATTTTCAGTCTGGCTCTACTCATTCAAAGAAAAATGAAAACTCAAACTTGGTATTTTATATAGAAAATTTTCCGAAATCTTTTATTCTCTCAAACTGGTTCTAAAAATATTCATTAAATTACCATATTTAAGACTGGACTGGGAGGGGAATCAGCCCAGAGGTCCAAACTTGGTTATTGTATCTATGCCCCCAAGCGGAGCACCCTCGGAAGGAAGGATAAGGCAAGATTAGACAGAGGGCGGCTGTCAACGGAGCCACGACAGATTAGAGGGCAGGGTCCCTACACTTTACCAGTTGTAAACTCCCTGGCAGGCTAGAACAACCACCATCCCAACCTACTGTGGTCCAAAAATTGAATTTTCTAGGGAATGCCCTCAGCAGTCCTCTATGTTCCAGATAATTTTTGCATAACTTGTAAATCGTAGGAGATATACAAAATACAAAAATTTATCCCTTGTGAGATACATTATGATAGATATGGAGTCAACAGTTTGATATGTATCCTTTTCATTTATCTGAATTCTCCAATATTTAAGCTTTTCTCAAGAAGGAAATCGTTCTTTTATTATTTACTGACCATGCAAAGAGGTGACCAGGTATTAAAATATTTAACTGTCTCTTATTTGACTGTCTACTACTGTATTCTCACATTCCTCTTACACCTAGACAATATTATCAATAGAATAAGTTCTTCAAATGTTTTTCTCGATTCTTATGAAACATACAGAGCATGGCTTACAAAAGAAAGAGTATTTGAGAATATATTTCACCAACACAAGTTCAAATTGCTTCAAAGCCTCACAGAAAAATACCATGGTATTTTAAAAGCATGAAGATCGATTTGTAACAAAAATTAAGGTACTCACATTAGATCTATAAAGATAGCATAGAATCCTACAGATAATATAATCTTACAGGAGCACAGAAAGATGTGTGAGAAAAACACAACTGATTTATAGTTTATTTCTTTACCATACATCCCCAACACATATGTAACAACTGTAAAAATATATGACTTTCGCTTACAGCCTACTTAATCCCCATACTCTCTTGTACCTACAACAAATTAGCAATAATATAATGTTCATCTCGATTAATATGAAGCAGGTAGAAGAATAAAAAGTACTTGTTTAAGAATACTTTGTAGAAGAGTATAGAAAGTCGTGCTAGTGTAACATATAAGATGTTTTTTTCCCCGCAAGCAACCCCCTTCTCATTGTTTTAAACTGCTTCTTTTGTGGCTTCTTCAAAAACTCCAATAATCCTTACTTACTTAGTTTAAAGTAAGGAATACCTCTCGTTTGTAAAAGGATACATTTCCACTGAGAACGAGAATGTGGATTAAATCCAGAATACTCTCAGCTTAAGTGAAATTTGAGGGACTTATAATACTGCAGCTCCTCAGTTATACGTTTTCAAAGGAAGACAGTTAATATAATTATAAGTAACACAACGTAAAGATGAATGTTCTTATAATTCAGAAGTTACTTGTACTGTCCCAACGTTTTATAAATTATTTAATAAAATAAAACAGTAATAATAAACATAGTATACCACTTATAATCTACAGGTAACTCTGCTGTTTTAATGTTCCTTTTCTGGAGACCTTACTACCATGTTTCCAACAAAACAATCGAGAGTGCTTAGCTCACACAACTTCCTCTACTCTTACATAGTCTTCTTACAAATACTTGTTCATTTATGAGCTTTATCTTAATCGAGACATTCACTTATTTCCTTGTAGATACAATGGGAATACGGGATTGCAGTATACTTAAGGAATCAAATCTTTTTAAACTGGTGACTATGCTGATTTTGAAATGCAATTTTCTTTCAGTGATCACGAAAAGAAAATTAAGTTCATTTATTGTGACTTCAGAGGTAATGCCCAGAAAATTCAAAATAAACACTTCATCTTTGGTGAAAATATCTGAAGTATAGTACAAAATGCATAGTTATTTTTGAGGAAGTGTAAACTATTGGACATTTTCTCACATAAATATTAGATAGTCCTGGGGAATTTTTTTTTTTTTTTTTTACAAAATTTCATGTGATATCTTTCGAGGTTCTGAACTCAAATGCCAAGTTTGGTATTTATCAAAAATGTCATGTTTGAGCTATGGTATTCTTGATGGCAACCAGAATCCTACATGTACCTTGTAGTGGTTATTGTTGCAATTGCGTGGGTGGGGAAGAGATGAAGGAATAATTTGAAGATTTCCTTGTTTGACAATCTTGTAGTCAAGTTCCTGATTTTCCTCGGCTGCTCTGGTGCACAAGATCTTACCTCTGGGCGTGGTCACGGAGTAGAAGAAGATGACATTACTGCTGAAGGATTACCAAATAATTCTTTTCTTGGAAAAATTGAGTTTTAATTCTTGCGCATTTCTAATCTCTGATACAAATTAAATAATATTAAAGTTGTTCTTTTACAAACAATAGATGATGTATCAATTAATTATTATTCTATTGCGTACACGCTATAAGTACATCCTAAATGCACAATCAAAATTGTTTCTGCACGATCTCGGAGAGACACTATAATACCTCTTCCTTTTCCGAAAGTCGCTTGCAGAAGCGGGCTTTGCGAGTTAAATTTGCTGCTCTTTCTGTTCACGTTGCTTTCGCAACCAAATAACTCATCTTCTACTGGTCCAGTAAATGTAATCTCATTTTTACAAATACCAGTACAAAAAATATTACTCATCACATTAACATTGCATCATCTCGTGAACCACTGGATTTCATACTTTCATTTCTTATTCATCTGAACTTTTCCTATCGATCCTTAAACCATTAAACATATTTAAACAATTATACAACTCTCGGGGCCTAAACAAGACAACTGTTACAACGTTCAAACACATACAAGTATGATAGTACTTTAAAACCTTTTATTTAGAATTCAGCGGTCCTCAAAACATGCAATGCCTGTGAAATCTCGATATTAAACTTTCGAGTGGAATGCAGTACCCACTAGATGGATGGTACATCAAATATATTTTGTGAGACCAGCCTGTGAAATCCTCTTCATTACGAAGATGTTTTGCATAGTTTGTAGCCTATGAAACCTAACAGACAGGTTTTCTTAGATTAGATTATTTATTGTGATATTCCAAAATTTTACAATTTACAACTTTTAGCTACATTTATTTGTCTTTACCTTGTTGCTACCTTGGTTTACATGACACCCTGGACTTCTGCTCTGCCAGGTAGCTCTTAACTTCCATGCTTCCTTGTTACTTAATTAGACCCATTCTACCCCCTCATCTTCCTTTGATATATTTTTATATTTCTGGTCCATTTTTCTTTTACTTTCTGTAAGAACTCGCCAATACTTCTTACCCTTTTTTACCCCTTCCCGTAAACACTTTTATAGCTACTATCCACTTCTCTACTTTCTCATATTTTTTCCTCCCAGATATTTTTTCTCCACATTGCAACCTCCTCGCATTCTGTTACATAGTCTTCTGTACTTTCTTATCCCCCACACAATTCTCAAATTCCCTTTTCCCTACCTCTTATCCCTCTTAGAAATAATGTTCCTGTTCTCATCCAAGCTAACCCTCCTCTCTCTTGTGTACCGCAGTAATCTACATATGGTACTCGTCCCCAATTTATTTTTATTTGTTTGTAAAATTGTAATGATTTCATATTCTCTAGACTTCCACATATTTCCTGTCTTTCTATATCTTCTATTCTGCATTTTACCAATTTACCCACATCGCTTGTATTCCTTTCCTCTAATCTCCATATATCTCGCAACTGTTTGAGTTCTCTAAATTGCTTGCTGTCTCAGGCATAATTTCATAATTTCCCCTTCTACAAAACTTAACTTCGCAAAAATATTTAAAACACAGGATTTACATTAAGTAACTATTTTTCGCAGCATCAGTAGTTTGCTATCTTTAAGCTTATTACTATGCAGTTATTTCTCGCGATTTAATGGAAACGATAGGGTACTTCGATTTCGAAAGGTTTCAAATACCATTTTTGGAGGTTCGCTACCCATTACCAAAAATTAGCAGAGGTGCTTCAGATTTACGTGGACATAGATATTGGGGGAAAGTATACCTTTCAGCTCCGGAAAAAGCCACAATATACAATAATTGGGGCGTTTAAGAAGGTTTGTTGTGGATTGATTAAAGGTTTAATGGAAGAAGTCGCTGTGCAGGATTTGTAATCGCTATAATGTATATGTATGCGAACAGAACATAGCAGCGGTCGAGAGTTCACGTCCACTATTTATAATGACGCTACACTTTACATGTAGTCCGTTGCTTGAAGAACAAGCTGTAGCAATAAACAGATGTAACGGGAACCTCCTTCTTGTACCGCAGCATTACAAATAAACAACCGGTAGCTAATAGTACCTTCATGCTAACGGCCGAAACCATTTCCATACATGTACCAATGAACTATGCAACATTCTACTTGATGGAAGCTGCTTTTTACTTTCTCTGCTGTGTACTTATTGTCCAGGGTAATATGTTAGCTCGGGTTCCCTTCCCGAGTGGACGATGTACTTTTTGGACATCCTTAGCAGGTCTTCTTTCAGAAATGAAATAAAGCCATGTTCCTGTGTCTTAGAATCTGATAAGCTAAGTGACACATATTATTTATAAAATTCCTTTCACCGCAACAAGGATATTTAATATGAGTTGTGTAATAGGTATAGGATATGGCGCAAGTACATGGTACATAGGTTAAAAGACAAATCCTGTTCAAACTTAATCCGAAAAGCTCAGAGGCAAGTCTTACTTCGCAGCAGCGGAGCTACAAAAACGACATCTACTTTGTGCCTACTTATAGTAGCGGGAATTTGGCCTATAGACTATATGATTAGATTTACGGTTCAACTAACTGGCTAAAGATAATAAGACAAATAATGGAAAAATTCTACGAGCATGGTATAGACTTACACTTCCTGTTTGTTGACTTCAAGCATGCATTTCATTCAATTGATAGAGGAGCCCTCTATAAAACTCTGCAATGTTTTAAAATGCAACCAAAAATAATAAGGCTAATAAAATGACAATGGAAAATACAAAAGCCAAAGTGAAAGTAATGAATAAAATGAGTCCAGAGTTTGATTATAATGCAGGAGTAGGACAAGGTGATGGACTGTCTGCAACTCTATTCAACCTAGCCCTGCACAGTGCAATAGAAAAACTTGATTCTAAAGGTACGATATTCTTTAAGTCCAGTCAAATATGTGCATATGCAGATGACGTAGTGATCGTGACAAGAGACAAAAAAACGTTAGTTGAAGTTTATGAAGAATTAGAAAGAAGGTCTAAAGAAATAGGATAAGAAGTAAACGAGAAAAAAAACTAAATACATAAAAATGACAGCAGATAAAAGCAAAAGAATAATTTCAAATCTAGTAGTTAGAGACAAAACATTTGAAGGGTTATCCAAATTTAGATATTTAGGAGCACTTGTAAACAATGTTAATAATTTAAACGAGTGCATAAAAGAAAGAATCCAAAGTGGAAATGCAGCATATTATGCAAATTTATCACTATTAAAAATAGGTTTATTAGTAGAGGGACAAAATACAAGATTTATAAAACCCTGATAAGACCAATAGTAGCATACGCTGCTGAAACTTGGACCCTAAACAATGTTGATGAAGAAATACTTCGAAGATTTGAAAGGAAAATATTAAGACGATTCTTTGGACCTGTAAAAGATAAAGATCAATGGAGAATAAGATATAATCATGAAATAGAAGAATTAATAAATTAGTAAGATATTGTGAAATTTATAAAAGCACAAAGGATAAGATGGCTAGGACATATAGAGAGAATGACGGAAGATAGAATGCCAAAAAAGAATATTGAAAGGAAGATTGTATAATAGAAGGAAAATAGGAAGACCGAGAATAAGGTGGTTAGATGATGTAATGGAGGACCTAAGAACGATCGGAATCAGAGGCTGGAAAAGTAAAGTGGAAGATAGAGATGTTTGGAGGAGGATCGTGCAGGAGGCCAAAGCCCACCAAGGGCTGTAGAGCCAGTCGAGAAGAACTGGCTAAAGAAGGAAGAATATGGGAATGTTTTTAAAATTATGGGGAAAAGATGCAATATTAAGAAAGAAGTGAAAAAATATTTGTTACAGGAATTGCAAGAAGAGTGGGATAATGCACACTTAGAAAGAAGAGCAAACATTTATTTCCTGTCCTCAAAGAGAGGCTAAAATTGGAAAATATAAAACCAAGATACAGGCGCCTTTTTTCTAATCTTTGTGTTATGAAAATATTATAGAAGCATCGAGTACACCATTTGTTATAAGATGGTCAGAACATGCAAACAAAAGAATATCTGTATTTCCCGTATTATCAGCATATACAACACAAGTGCCATATTACTGTTTTCTTCGAGTACACCCACAGCTATAAAATAAGCACGTGCTAAAGAAAAATTTAGTGCTTTTTTATCGTTTTGCCTCCGGTTAACGGAACTACGAAACGTTTTACCGCTCTCAGCAATTCATCACCGCTATGTGGTATGATTCACCGAGGCGTATACAGTCATTTTCTCGAGTCATTCAACCATATATTCCCAAAACGTAATACATGTTCCCTGAACAGCGCCTAAGTAGGATTGACTGGTCTAGCTTACCTTCAACATCCTTGTTTATTTATTGAAATCTAGTACAATATATAAAACGTTCACATTAGTCTGTATTTCTACCTCTTTGTCAGAGCATTTCTTAAATAGTGGTTTCATTGAAACAAAACTGTACGATGATTCTAGATATTAATATCATCTAATCCTCACTTCATATTTAACACAAAAGAACTGTCTTTAATGTTGTGTAAAAGTTCTCTGGTATCAGTAATAGCAAAGAATATGTTTATGGTGGCAATTTCAAGTACCTCAACCAATACTTGGGCACAAAATAGTCTATATGTAGTGTAAATATGCCTAATTCCATGATACAACTTACACCGTGTCCTGTTATGATCTCATTCTGCAAGAGTTAGTTCTTAGTATCCAATATACAGCACAACCGCTGCTGGGAGATAAATATGAGATGTGTTCAAAAAGAAACGAACTTTTATTTATCAGCTGTAGTCCTTATTGTACAATATTTTAAGCACTGTCCCTTTCAAAACAGTCCCTTCTGCTAGCAATACACCGTTCACATCGTTTCTTCCAGTTTTGGAATGCCTCCTGGAACATATTTTGGTGGAGGGCGCAGCAGGTCTCTCGTCGTATTGCCCCGAATCTCCTATATTCTTTGGAAACGACGTCCTTCCTACGCGTTTTTCAGTTTGGGAAACAGGAAAAAGTTAGCTGGGACTATGTCCGGGGAATACGATGGATGGGGCGCAACGAATATGTGGTGTTTTGCTAGATACCTGCAGACAGGGAGTAAAGCGTGAGCTAGCCAATTGTCATGATGCAACATACAATGCCGGTTCCTCCACAATTCAGGCCTCTCCTTGTACATAGCATACCTCGTGCGTACAAGGATTCCCTGGTAGATCCCCTTGTTTACCATCTGACCACGTGTTACACATTCATAATAATGCCTTTGTAGTCAAAGAACACAACCAACATCGCCTTGATCTTTGACTGACATGTGTGCTTTTTGGACGAGATGATCCTTTGTCCACCTCTGTGAAAGTTTTGCCAAATTTTAAGCAAAATTTCACACACACACACACACACACACACACACACACACACACACACACACACACACACACACACACACACACACACACACACACACACACACACACACACACACACACACAAGCACACGTTGTTTTTAACACACCTCTTACTGCCGATTGCATCGGCGATTGCGCAAGTCTGCCGTGAGAAATTATCACGCGCCTAAGGTTAGGCTACTGACTGACGTAATGGAGCAGGCAGCACGCTGCTGTGAGATATAAACACGCATCAAGTACAGCTGACGTCAGCATGCGCGTCGTATTACTATTACTCAAAAAGACCTTTCGCGACGGCAATTTCTAGAAGCTTCTCATTCCAAAAATATTACGCGCCCGTCAGATATATAAAAACCGATGCAAGGCCGACAGTAATCAATCAGTTTGTGTAGTATTATACAGTGAGGAGTGTGATGCTTAAAGCTGAGTGCGGATCGCCGAGCTGTAAAACCAGCAACGAAGTGGTTTACGTGTGAACATCAGAATTGGTGTGTAGCTCTGTGTTAGAGATGGACCTGTGTGTAGGTCAGAAAGATTAACGCAGCAAAGGTGCATGCCAAAGAGGCATAAAGATACACTGTAGAGACGGATAGCAGTGTTGCAGATTTAAGGCAAACTTGTTTTTCGTCTTTTGTCACAATATAAATGCAACAATTGTTTCTAACGCAGAGGAAGGTTCACAGAATCAATGTATGTCCTTATTGATTTTAATATCACAAAATTAGGATGCCAATCAATAACTTAGGATACCATTATCACAGATTTAGGAATCCTAACCAAAGGATTTATTTCTGTAATCTCCCTTAGTCAATCCATACACGTTTTCAATTCTCGGGCCTTTACTTATTCGTATTTAATATTTTTCTTTGTATTTTGCCGTAATCGTGTACATATATTTTATTTATGATTTGATTTACAGTTTCATTATTTTGTAGAGTGCTTTATATCTGGCTTTTGCCATGATTAGTTTTTAAAGCGTCCTGATGACACATATCTATCTAGGGTCATCAAAACATCCATTCCAATTGTAATCTTTGTCTAGAATTTTTATTTCGATTCTTTAGGTACATCCTCGGCTTACTGTAAGTAAAGTTCAGACCCTTTGCTGACTAAACTCGGAGATGTCTCACTCTAGATACCGTAACTAATTCCAAGACTCGCCATTTACCAGCGCCTTCGTCATAGCAGGTACCGTATAATCCGTGCCCATTACTGCTCACACCATGCATGATGAATTTGTCGTGGACAAAAGCTTAACCTTCAGGTCACTAGGAAGGGCAGGTCGAAAGGAAAACGAGAGCTTGCTCCTCCCGTTTCTGAATGTCATATTTTTGCTCAAAGACTGCATGCATAAATCCCCTAATGATCAACTGCAAACCTCAAAGCAATCCAGGCCTAGTTTAAGAGAGATGTGCACACAAAGTGAGTTTCTTAAAACGCCTTTTGAATCAGGAAATCTCAAAGCATACAGTTACAGTAACATCTCGGTATCAGTCTTTTACGTAAAATGCAAAAGTTCTCTGTGTGTACACAGATAGTAAAAGCATGCGGATCTCTGCTCAAATAATTCAGAAGTCTGGAAACGAGAAGGGTTCAGAAAAGTGCAAACACATTTAAATATTAGTTCTGTAACATTGTAGGGCACTGCTCATTTTATATTATTATAACTGTATTTAACATTCCAGGAAATTCACACAAATCAATGTAAAAATAAATTAAATTTAAGTTATCCGTTCCTCTGCTACAACTGCGACAGTGTTGAGCATTTACAAAGCAGGTTGAGCATAGCCGGAAACGCAGGTATGTAATCAAATAGCTAATTAGAGCGAGCTAAGCGGAACAGTGCTGTGAAACATAGTTCACTCTCGCTCAGAGATCAAAACAGCCATTTCATTGTTAACCCTATAGATTGTATTCTGCCATCAGGGCATTGACTTTCGTCCCAGCATCCCATTTCTTCAGTTGGTCGAGTCCTTCAAAAACTAATTTCGAACTTGTGGTTTACAATTTACACATCACAAATGAATTTTATGATTTAATTTCACAAGGATTCAAGTTCCATAAGTGTTTATGGCATGAAGAACTAGTACAAATATAGATGATTCTATAACAAGGCTCTGAAGAGGGGACTTAGAGTTCGGACAGTGAAATATTTTGTGCCTATACCCCTGAGGGGTGTCTTACGTGGAGGACAGATGAGGTTAGAGGATATATGGGTGGCCTGACTGAAGAGGAACGACAGCAAATGGCAGGGTTCCTAAAAAATAAATATTTTAAATCCCCGAGAATGTCTCATGCAACTGGCTCCCCTCCCCCTGGGGTTTAAACATTCCCTGGGACACTCGAGCCTTGGAGTCCTCCCCTGATGCGGAAGATGAGGATTTACAGAGAGCAGTGCCATTAGCGTTGAATAGCCAAACATAACGGCCGCGCCGTGGCTCAGTGGTTAGACCACTTGGCTCTCACCAAGGCGGCCCGGGTTCGATCCCAGGCGACCACAAAGTGAGATTTGTAGTGGACAACACGGCGCTGGGGCGGGTTTTCTCCGGGACCTCCAGTTTCTCCCACCATGTCATTCCACCAGTGCTCCATCTTCATCTCATGTATCATCAGTGTCACCGCCTGCGGTGCCGTATGTAGTAAAAGCGGGCGTTAAACACTACACATTTCATTAGCCAAACATAATGAAAGATGAAATGAAATTATAAATATGGTAAAATGGAGGATCAGGAGATTCCTGGGATGCAATTATGCTTTGCCTAGCGAGTCGGGAAACCCCCACCCAGCAAGGTACTGGTGCCAAATTACCAGTTATTACAAAACATTTATAGACGGTATTAAAAAGAATGTTTAATCCCTCAATTATTCATAAGTGCAGCACTGATCATACGTGCCCATTTAAGATAAATTAAAATGGTGGTTAGCATGTTTATTTTCCAAATCTAGAGATCCCGGGTGGAGGGTGGGAAATTTATGGCAGTATTTCCCATCCTTCTCTACAGCCATGAAGCTAGATCAAAAGTGTGTGCATGAATTTAAAAGCAATCCAAAGATTAACAAAAGCAGTAAGTTAGCAAAGCCGCCATTATGACATAAAAGATTAAAGGTGGCATAAAGCTGAGGGAGAAAGAGAACACAAAAAGTAAATGTGATGCATTTTCACGCACTTTAGCCAGGAAATTGTAAACGTTCTGCCCGTTCCAATGATCTATAACAATACCTTCCTTTCTAGACTTCATTATTATGTACCAGTCTTGGACAGGATCTCCCGCTAAGCTATTTTCGACACCCTCCAGCCTTCATGCCCTTAGGATCCTTCCTGAAGTAACTCCCTTTAGCCCAAACTGTATCAAGTTAAAAATATAATATAGTGCATTATATGCATTCATGATTATAATCTCTTAATTTCTGGGCAGACGTAGTCCTACATGAATCATTAGATGAAGAGGCTGCAAGACAAAGAATCTTCAAACATTGGATCAATGTGGAACTAATGATGCACTAACAAAAGTTCCTTGTATACCTTACAACGCTTTTTGTAAATCTTTTTTAAATTTTTTATACCTTGGTGCATACAAGATTATTTTGGATAAGCTATTATCTCTTTCGAATATCACATATTCGTAATGAATTAAAATAAAAGTTTATGTTATCTAAGCCTACCGCTGAATTTTTACACTTTCTGCTCAAATGATATAAATTACGTATACCAACATTTTCTTTATAAAACAAAAATCCATCCAACCAACCAAATAGGTTCCTGGCGACCCATTCTTGATTGCGATAACACTTGCGAAGAATGAAGCCATTTTGTCAGGATTCCTTTACAGTAAGGCATGCCGTCAGTTGATTTGAAACGTCCTGATATGGTTCCAGACTATTGAAATTCCGTATGGAGTCATATGCTGCGACTCCTGAATTCTTTGACGTAACATTTTGGTTCCAGTTTCCATATTTAAGACTTTTGTCGATACAAATAAATTAAATGTCAGAGGCAGGCCTATATATGCAATATCCCATAAAAACCAGGGGCATGAGTTTGATCTTACAATATGTTTCGTAGCCAACTCTAACGTAGCTTTTATCTATCTGATCCCCCTATTTGATACTTATTGTCTTATTATAGATGCACATGTTACATTATAGTTGCATGTGTACTTCATTTTTATTACGTTATATCTTATCTTGGTTAATCAAACTAAGGTGGTAAGCAACAATGTGTGAATAGTGTATTTCACTTTCGTTATTTAGAAAGCAAGATATCTTGATACACCAAAGTAATCAGTAAAAGGACTGAAATGGCCAGAATGCTTTCAGCAAGAGGAAGACTGCACTGGCAGGAAAACGGATTTGTAGCTAAGGAAAACGTTTCTGGAATGTAGCTTTAAATGGAGGAAAATGAGAACAAAGTGCTTGGAGAGTTTTGAGAAAATGGAGAAGAATTGGTAGAAAGAAAATATAATAATCTAAGATATTTTAAGAAGAGTGGACACCACAAATCTATCTGGTTAGAACATTCATGAGAAGAAGAGTACCTCGTTATATGTCATTAAAAGAAAAAGAAAAGGAGCAAGAAGATTTGGGAAAAAGAATTGAGATACTTAATGACATCAAGAAGAAGAGAAGCTGTGAAGAATTAAAAGATGCAGGAGAAAACGGAAAGAGTGGAGATGCATTTTACAAGATCAGCCGTAAAGTAGAATACACAAATACATTAAGCAATGCATTTTTTGTAAATTGATCGCTTGAGATTTATCATCAACAGGCACAGGAACTCTTAATCAATTGCCTTCAAGTGCCATACGTGTCATGCATCGGCTAGCGCGAGAAATCATATCATAGATACGCAGTTTCCAATCGTTCTATTTGTCTTTCGTAACTTACTGTACGTCAACTTACTAACATTTCACTCTTCTAATCGACCAGATAAGACTTGATAAGAGATGGTCGCTGCTCTGGTCACCTGAGGTACGCCTTAACGCTCTGTCGAGTAATAAACTTCACTTTTGTTATTTTTGTGCTTAGAAATGCTTAGAAATTTCTATGTCTGATTATTATACAAAATATATAATGTGTAAATAAACAAGGAACAGTAATATAAAGACACTGCAGTAAGTAATATTACAAGGAGCGCTGTGACAAATTGTTTAATCTAAAACTTTGGCAAATATTCTGTTACAGATACAACATAGATGCGAAGTAAACATTACATATAAATATGCAAGAATGCAGTTATCATTATGCTAATCCGTTAAGAAAATGGGTTCCTTATGGAAATATATGGATATCTCGAGTCATAACTGTAAAGAAGAACTTCGCAAAATAAAAATTTCCTTAGCACCTCTGCTAACAGCACCAGATGCGCCATTTAAGAAATTCCTCACTTGTTTTGCTCTGCTCTAACATCCACCTTCCTGAAATAAAATTATTCAAACAGGAGTCAACGTAACTGTAAAATATATGCTAGATTTTACTTCACTAGGTCAGTAGTCACATAAAACAAGAATTGCTAATACACTTGCCTGAAGGACAAAATCATAAGGACTCCCAACGTCGGTCAAGCGTGGGAGAGCCAGTTTACACCTTGTTGATATCTTCCTCCACATTCTTCAGATTAACCTTGAGAAGTTAATCAAAATATGTATCTTCTCTATCGATTTTTACTGCTACGATAAGTCATTGGCTAAATTAATATAGTTTTAGAAATCTATGTACTTATACTTTGTTTTCTCTGTTAAGGGTTCACTAATATAGGCTTGAAACTGTTTTATATTACTATAAATGACTTTTAATTCGTATTGCTTGTTATTTAGGTATGAATTTTGTATCCCTTCGTTGCTTAGCATGCTTTGGTTATGTCAAACTACAATTGGTAGAAGCATAATTTGTTAATACATTCTGTATATATAAAAGATCAAAGCTATGAACTTTATGTTGTTTACACTAATTATCTGTGATAAACAATATTTTAGAACTTTCAGTCTTTACCAGGGTCAATAACTGTATAAGACGACCTTCCGATGTCTCATTTTGTGTTTTGTTACATCATTATATGAACGTTCCAATCTACTAACTACATTAGAGAAATATTTTGACTGCAACAGCACACCCATTACGTTTTAAAATGTTATACTGAGTTGCGTTTTGAGCCAAAATTTCAAAATATGAAAATAAAATCTGAAGATGAACTAGGTAACCTGTGAATTACTTATAAAACACCAATAATAGTATTTATCTATGGAATTACCTTGACATCGTGTTGCACAAATTTCTGGGTTGGGCGTTAAATAAGAGATCCAAGACTTACCTGAAAACAAAAGAGAAAACACAAATTACAGCATGTCAGAAGTAATGTTATTAATGTTATTAAGTAATGTTATTCGTCACATGACGAATGATGCAATCATAGCTTAAAACCTCAGTAGTACAAATTCATTACCAGGACTTGGCAGTGGTGACAATGAAAAGAGACAGTCGACTACATTCCCTTTCTCCCACCCGAAATGCCCTTATGATAATACCTCATCGAGATATATTAATTTACTTTATTGTTTTTAAGCATACTATCTCTATCTTCAGAATAATTTACCCTCTTCTTTCCTCAGTGCTTCGTGCCACGTAAATTGCAAACGTTTGCCATTTATTTTGAAATGTTCAGCAAGGATTCTTAAGATTACAATAAATAAAAGTTATGGAAGTTAATTTTCAGAGAAGTAAAAATGAGCTGTCTATGGAAATCATATTGTATTTTCCCTCTAAAGTGATTCGTTTTATTTGCAAAGCATACGAAAAGTTTCCATCATAAAATATATGTTTGAATAATTTGAAAACTTCACAAGAATATTTTCAAGGTGATCACTAAAAACAGAATGCTTGTTTCATTCTCAGGGCTGCTCAAGGAACCGCTATGAAAATTTGAAATCCTGTAATAGAACGAATTATAAATTTCTGGTAAGAACATTTGAAGTGATTCCTTTGGAAATACAGAATTTTCCATTTCTCGACAAAGCTTGGATATTCCATCACTAAATGGATTATGTTCGACTCTATTTATTTTCGATTAGGAAAGTGAGTATGACTAATAACAAGTTGTGCAACTGATGCTTATAACTGATTAACCCACTTAGTGATACCACATGAAGACTTCTAAGACCTTTTTGTCAATCCTGGTTGTGAATTTATGAATTATATGGACATTCTGTATATTATGTGAAGAACATTGTCACTGCATTTCATATTCGGTTGAAATCGATATATATTTAAGTACAGTTTTAAAAGTGTATTTATTTCTCACTGGCTACATTTAGGAATTGTAACTGCGAAGAAAATTCGCTGACACATAATCATTTTCTTTAAGTTTGCATAAAAACTAAGACTACTTTGTTTGTTTATTTTTAGAACAGGATAATTTTAGTTACATTAGTGTGTTGAAAATCGTTTAAATTTTCCTAATGTATTTTAAATGTATGCAAATTCGGGGATTACGTATTTGCAAACGCTAATCTTGGAAATTTACCAAAACTTCTTTTTCCTCCCTTTCTCGTCAATGCTGACGTTAGGTGGCACTTGGGTTCCCTCAGAGCGAGGGAGTCGAAGCATCTGACCTGAGATGAAATCGGGGTTGAGGGATCGGCCCAACGCCTGAAATGAATGATTGATGGAACAATTGTATAATGATGGTGGGGGAAACCGGAGGACCTGGAGGAAACCCACCCCAGTACCATGTTGTCCACCACCAATCCCACTTTGCGGTCGCCTGGGATCGAACCTCGGCCACCTAGGTGAGAGCCAAGCGGTCTAAACACTGAGCCACGGCGCAGCCTAGTAAAACATGTATCTTCAATTATTTTAACGGTTCTACTACTTAATTCCATTGCAGAGGGAGCATGTTTAAAATTTTAATACGTAAAGTGACAACCTTTCTTCCGTATCTCTTAAAAAGAAACGATTCTTGCAGCGCATAAATAAAAATAGTCTGCGAGAAACAAAAGTGGTTTAAAATATTCATTTCATTTGTTTTGAATGTATTTTTCAAGTCTTTTAAAATTTATTATGCGTAGTTCACATTTGTTTTTGTGTCAAAGGAAATATTGCACAATTAAACACAAATACAGTTTGCGTTTCTTAGGAAGCTTGTGTCTTTCTTTACTTGGTCTCTGAGAAGGAAACCGAATTCATTTCCGAAGTTTGAACTCTTAGTTCGGATGAACTTAGGAATAAATGATTCCGACTTGGGAAAAATGCAACAAATTAATCACGGTCGTGCACTTTCAGTGAACTGAATCGGATCCTCCTGGCGGATCACGACTGCACGCTATTTCCTGATAACGGCCGGAAAGAAAATAACAGGCCTCATGCGCCTCCAAAATGACCTACGTTACGTTCAAAACACAATCTTTTAAATAACTTTCTTCCCTTACATTAGAGGGACAAAGCTGCACGAGGCCAATGCTCACCAGCCGTTTTGATTCATTCGTTCTGTGAAAATAGTCGAGTGCTTCCATGGAAAGTAAGACCTAGACATTGATGCGTACGGAAATGCATATTTAGTATTGGATACGTAAAGCTAGACTGAACAATTCAATGCCATACTCGGGATGTGAACCATGGATCTTCTGGACTCCGCCGGGTTCCTCTTAACCATTGCGCTACCATGGCAACGTATCAGTATGATATTAATTTCTTCAACTAACTCGTATTTTGGAATAGTCTTAAAGCACTTGCAGCACAGTAAATCGCCATTAAGGTAGTTGCTTCGTGTATATATGAGAACTCCAAGAGGTTTACTGGAGAAAATAAGAGTCAATTGAATTTAATGTCGTGCTGGCACGTTGGTCATGGTAGCTCAATGACTAAGACCAACTGGGAAGAAACCGTGGTTAAAATCCGGCTATGGCGCTGAATGTTTAGTCTATCTAAACCTTATCCTGCACAAAACTAGTGCATATTTATGTTTTTACTTGTGTTATGGAACAAAGTTTGGCAAATGTTTATGTTTTATGCTTCTATATAATGCTTTATGGTGCATATAGATAATTACATATTTCTGAACGTTTTTGTACATTACTTCATTCTTCAAAATATCGAGCATACGTATAATGAACAAATTTCTAAACACATTAATGACAAAAGAATTAAGTCCTTGCTATGAAAAAAATAAACAGAAGTTCAGGAAAAACTTTGGAGATCTCCATTAATGAATGCAGGGAAATTAAGCGATAAATTGTGCAGTATTTTAGAGATAAGTTCCAATATCAAAGTTTTGTGTTCTTTGATTGCCTTCAAGGTGAAAATGTAGCACTTGGAGAAGATGATTCTTTATCTGCAAATCAAATTACAATGAAGTAAATGATACCTAAGCAAGAATTTACATTATAAGTTCCAAGAGGTAGGTATAAGTTTAAAGTTAACACTTTTAGTGTATGCTTCGTGCACATGTTTGAAATTACAGAGCATATTTTACAGATTTTTACAGTATATTTTAGATATGTTCAGTGTATGCTAAACGTGCACTAAGATGATTATTGGCTTCCACTCTTGTTACAGCTTTGGACTGCCTGTTCCTTTTTGTCCTAATTATTTTATGTCGCTTTAACTTCATGGTCATATCGCGAACGGATATGTTTGGACCTTGTAGGTCTTATCCCTATATCATGCTAACTTGCACGTGTCCAACTGTATGTCTGCTTCTACACGTGCCAGATAGATTGCAGCTTCGGTACGAGTACGTAAAGACCTTATTGCTAGGACACTGTACCTCTGGTTCTTCAGGAATCGGGCACATGGCATTAGGGTCCGTTTCAGTTTATATATTTCATTACCTGTAAATAGATGCCAGAATGTTCGCTATTATTTCCCCTTTAATTTTATGTATTATTTCATATTTAAGCTATAACTTTGGCCCGTAGCATTAAATCCCCAATTCGGTAAATACCTTGACGACTGAGGAAAACCAGAAAAAAGTCAGACCCACGGAATTTGAACCTGGGACTTCACTAACACAGGCCACAGAGGGTTTCCGCTCGGTTATTCTAACCACTGAGCTACCATGGCTCAGGCATGGCATACAGACCACATCTCCAAATTAATATTAGTGACTGGAATACATAGGTGGTCTCAAAAGTACCCGACCTAATAAAGATACAAGATATTTTTGCAGACTTTTTAACATAGTCTCCTTGTAACTCTACACGCTTCTCCCAGCGATGCTCCCATCGCTGTAACCATCCAAATAGTACTCGGCGTTTTTCTCTGCAAAATAATTGTTCACGAAGGTGATTGACTCTTCATTTGACGAAAATCTCTGTCCTACGAGCGCAATTTTCAGATGAGGGAACAAAAAGAAGTCGCTTGAAGCTAGATCTGGTGAGTATGGCGGATGGTCAAGCAGTTCAAACCGTAATTCCTGGATTTTCGCCATTGCAACCACTGAGGTGTGAGACGGTGCGTTGTCTTGGTGAAACAGGAATTTCTTTTTCTGCAAATGTTGCCGTTTTTCCACAAGTTCTGCCTTCAGCTTGTCAAGTAGCGATGCCTAGTATGCTCCTGTAATGGTTTTTCCCTTTTGAAGATAATTTATTAAAATAACTCCATGACTATCCCAAAAAACAGTCGCCATCACTGTCCCAGACCAAAAACAACAGTTTTTGCTTCTTTTTTTTTTTTTTTTTTTGAGTCTGTTTCCCCTTTGCAATCCACTGTTTGAACTGTTCTTTTGTTTCGAGCGTATAATGGTGTACCCAAGTTTCATCTACAGTAATTAATCGGTGCCAAAACTCGGATTTATTGCCCCTAATCTGCGCCAACAGAGCGTTGGAAATGTTCATTGGTCTAACGTGAGCAAACGCGGCACCCAAAGCGCGGACAGCTTTCTCATGTCTAAATGTTGATTTAATATGTGACAAATACGTTCTTTTTACATGTTCATAGCCTCTGCTATCTCTCTAACTTTAAGTCGGTGGTCGTCTAGCCCCATTTGGTGAACTTTGGCGATGTTTCCTTCGGCAGTTGCAATTTCTGGACGTCCCGAACGTTCATGGTCTCCCAAGTTCTTACGGCCATGTTTAAATCCAACTGTCCAAAATTGCACTGTCGTAAATGATGGGGTGCAGAGTCCCTATACACAGAAGCCAACTCATATTTGATTTGCTTAGCCGTATTACCGTTCTAAAACAAATATTTAATGATAGCTCGATACTCGATTTCGTCCATTTTCATACAAACACTCACATCAACTCACTCAAACGACTGCTGCATAACAACTGAGCTTCCAAAATGGCTGAAACTTTGGTGAGTAACTGTCAACAGATGAACAACGAAATTCACTAGCTTTTATTTACGACTGCTGCCATCTTATATGTTGAGGTCGGAAACTTTTCAGACCACCCTCGTAAGTGTTACTGACCCACTATTTCTACCAATTTGCTAATTTTCTATTGAATATGAATGCAAGTGAGTTTCGAAAAGCGTATTTCATTAGTGGTGTTCACCGCATCTATTATTGGAACTTAAAGCACTTTATTAATTGCATAGCAATGTCATATAAAAGTTTACGAATAACTTCTGGTATTACATAAAGAAAACATATACAAATGCCTAAATACATCAATACGAAAAGTTTTAAGGTGAATTTAAATAACAACGGAGAAGCACAAGTTCAAACTATATCTATCTTACATTAAAGATAACCAAAATTACTATTACAATTCTCGACTTGGTTTAAGAGCTGCCACTAGAGTTAACCTGAAATCAAAAAGAGTATTTTAAGTACTCGAACAAATAACCCCTTTATATTTTATTACTATCAATGATGATTAATTTAAAATATAGGATATTTTGCTTCTTTAATTTATTTAATTAATATTGATTTTTTGTGAAACAAAATGGCTTTTACTGCAAAATTTATATAGGAGTAACAAGTAAATTTCCACACCCCAAACTAAATTACCATACATTTAAAGCCTTTACTGGACATATAAACGATATACCCCGAATTTCGTTAAAATAGCTTACGAAATTCTCTTCATTAGAACGGAATTTTGTATAATTTTGCAAATCGGCAAGCGTAAGGCTGAGCCATAAGCTGTAAAGAGCGTATATGTTTTTAAAGTAGGCAATTTAGTTCAAAAAGCTTGTTTTGTGGCATTAGCCATTTCCAATGTCATTGGTTTCAATTGTTTTAACACTTTATCGTTTTGTTCAGGTGCTATTGCTATTCAGTTGTTTCTCGTGATATAATGGAAGAATGCAAGTTCTAGACCAGCATATAGCAATCTGCTTTTAAACATCTATGGTCAGACAAATATCTATTCGCTTTCCTCTATTTCTCTTGTAGCTGCAGCGAAATTTGTAACTAAACTACGTCTGTAAATGTTTCACTCCATCAACATGAACCAGATAGAAACATAACCTTACTTCTTAGAAATTATATGAAAATAAATTGTAATGGATAAAGAAAGACAATAATACATTAGATTTTTCTATAGCACACTAGAAAAGTCATTAATATGCTAGTAAACAGTGCATTAGCTTTGTAGGAATGTCAACTTACCCCAAGCCTCTTGCGGACCTCTGGTCCTAGAGATGATAAATCAACACGTGAGAATCCTTGCTGTTGGACCCACTTGAGCATGGTTGCTGACATCACATGTTACGAAACACTAAACCTCGTCCAAGTCCATTAAATCTGTAACGTCGTCAGTCTTCCTGGTTCCTTAAAACTGTTCTTTGATGGCCTCATAATCGAGTCCACTGTGAAACGCGGGCACTAGTTTCAAGGACGCATAAAACTGCAACAGCATCGGGATACTTCAAACACTGAATCTAGGATCTCTAAGAAACTAAACTATTTAGACGGAAGATTTGTGTTTACACACATCAAACTATATAAAATATGTTCAGATTAGCTGAACATAATGTTCATTCTATTTCTGGGAAGTAATTACAACATTAAAAACCTACTTCACAGTAATAATACTGATAAGATAAAACCAGAGGAAAAGTCAGGCATTTACAAGATTAAGTGTAAAGACTGTGAAAAAATTTACATAGGGAGGACAAAAAGAAACATAGGCACTAGAAAGAAAGAACACTTCAGGCACTTAAGATACAAAAATATTGATAAGTCCGCAATAGCAGCTCATTTCTGGTCTGAAAATCATGAAATTGAAGATAGCACAGAATTACTAAAATACATACAAAAACATAGTGAACTCGTCATATGGGAGAGGATATACATAGAAAAACATAAAAACCAACTAATGAACTTTGAAATCCCGCTAGAAGAGAATCCCACATTTCAGTTCATCACTAAATCAACAGATGGCAGCAACAACCCCAGAATTACCCACACCGCTGGATCCAGCTTCAGTCGCACAAGAGCCGTAGATGCAAACGAAGATTTGCGAAACATGTCCTCAAAATAGGTACGAAAGTGAAGCAGATGTGTAAAAAATACGACTCATCTAAAATTTAATAATAGTAGACCGTTTATTTATTCTTACTTATTATAAATTTGTAATTGATAGTAACCAATAGTTGTATAGTGTAGAAGGAATGAATGAAATCCCGTATATCCTAGGGCTTCTGAACCTCGCAACTTCGGGAGGTTTCCTGATCAGAGAGATTCCAGGAAGAATGATCAGCTCATCGCCGAGTATAGTGTAGAAATTTCAATTATTTGTGTAGTGATACTCCTGATACACGAATCGGATATAAAAGGTACATAGCTTTCAACATTCACTGTGCGGAACCATAAAGATACTTCTACACAAATGTGAAAATGAATTCAATTCCCGTGGCCCAACTTCCTGAACTATGATTTTCCTCGGAGTTTTTCAAATCGTTAGGTGAATAAAGATCACATCCGCCGAATATGATGGCCTTCCATTTCATTGATTCACCTGTCATCCCGATTGGGTTCGGGGTCTGGTTCCCTAAGACCCCACCCCCAGGGATGTTTAGGTCCGTACGGAGGGGAGCCAGTTGTACGAGTGGTCACGGGGATTTTTGGTCAGTAGCTGTCCTCGCCCTCTGCTGCCGTATCTCCTCACGTCCGCCAATCTTAATACCCCCTCACCTCATCACTCACTTCAGAGTCACCCCTTCAAGAGCATAACCATAAAATATCTATAGGTATAGGTGTTAGTTCCCCTTCCTCGAAAAATTATCATAAAGACCCAGAGTAAAGTGCGAAAAGCACCGCAAAATAACATATAAACATTTATTATATAAAAGGAATGACCTAACACGACTAGTTAGTTAGTTTTCGACTAGTTGTAGTTTCCACTTCCGTTTAAGTAGGGGAAACAATTTAATGGCACCTTCCAAGAATTCAATATGGCCAATATTACACTAGGCTGAAGTACTATAATTAGACCGCGAACAAAAAGCTGTCGGAGGCTTGGTTTACCAACACTGGAGTCCTCTAGCTTTCCCCTTCTACCGCATTAAAATACATGCATTTCGTGGTGTTTGCGCTCTGTCGCATGCAGAAAGGGAGGGGTGGGAGTACGTGATTCTTGGATGGCGAGAAGGTGAGAAGGCTCTCCTCTGGCATGCGCACACCGACCGCATTTTGTTTGCAGTCAATCTGTAGCAACCTTATAAAATGATTTACTAGTATAAAACCAGTCAGTAGAACCGATTTTGCAAATCTTGTATTGAAACTATACCTTCCAACTCTAAATATCACATCGTATTGTATTTAAAATACAAACCTCTCTTGTAAAAATCAACAATTACAAAGTGTACGACACCAAAACATTACCAAAACAGCAAGCGGCCTTACACAGCACAACAATTAAAAGCAATGTTTTGTATATCTGCACCTGTGTGCCAACCTAATAATGACAATGGTCACACCTACCATATCAATTAGAAGCAGTTGCTGGTATTGATGTCAACAGACCCAATGTCACCAGAGAGCAACATAATGGAGCTAATGTGTCATAATTGGCTTTTGACTTCAGTCTCTATATTATTGGCAGACAACTGAGGATGTCAGGAAGCGTTTCCACCCAACCGCTTTAACGTGATTTCCAAGACTGAAGCCTCTTAACTGACCCCAACGATTTTGAGGCTGAGTGCACTCCGTTCCTTAAACGAAGAAGGATCGTAAGGCACGTTAGTACTGCGGGAATAGTCTGGCCTTATGAATACTTCTCAAAACAAGTTACAGCCACGCACGCTATCTCTGTCGGCTAGATAAGTTATAGGAAATAAAATTTGCATGAATGCATTCTACAAAAGGGCACAGAGAGGCCTCACCCCAAGAATAATTCAGGTAATCAATCTTCGGAGTCTTACTACTGGGAGGCATAGGTCAGTGTGCCTCACGATCGACGGGGTCAGAGGTCTGATTATTATCGAGTGGACCAAACAGCATAAAGGACTTTATTAAAGTGTATGAATGTAGAATTTAAGCCTCCGAACGATTCCGTCCTCATTTATACCATAATTTTATTCAATTTATGTTTACTTTCTCTTCCACATCCTGAATAATTACAGAATGTACTGCATCCCCCTCAAAGTCCGATTCTAAAATTTCGCTAGAAATTCACATTTTGAGGTGCCCTGAATAATGATGATGTCATGAAAAAAGCATTCTTAGAGGAGTCCGTGTCTGTGTGTATCCATTTTGAACAACATAATTTCCCGGTTTTTATGAAAATATTATATGTAAATGCCTATACAGAAGCAAATAAGATGATTTTGAAAATGATAACAGTTTTCACGTAACACGAACCATTTTATTAAATTCGATACTTTTTATATATTGGACATATATATAATTGCAGTATTTTAAAAAAAAATGTGATTTTTTTAGAAAACCTTACGCCATAGACGAAATGGAAAGCACCATTTAATTTAGCATATCCAAGTAAGTTAATATCACCTCTCAGATAGCAAATTTGCATTTTGTATTTATTTCAGAGTTTCAAAATTTATTTTGTGATCTTTGAGAAAACCTTAGGCCATAGAAAAAAAGGAAAGCACCATTCAGTTCAGGCCATCCAAGTCAGTTAATATAGCCCCTCAGATAGCTAATTTTGTATTCTGTATTTGTTTTATAATGCACGTGATTTTATACTAAAAATAGTGTTTTCAAAATTTATTTTGTGATTTGTGATAAAACTTTAACTGATAGAAAAAACAGAAAAGGTCATTTAATTTAGCACATCAAAGTTAGTTAATATCACCTTTCAGATTGCATACCGGCGAAAACTGAAGAAGTTTTATTTCGCAAGACGATGCAATCAGCTATTTCGAACTAACCTTTACATGGAAAAAGGATTTTTATTAAAGCACCACATGCCTAGCCCACCTCGGTCAAGGTGAGTTCCCTGGATAAGGTTTTTCCGGGGTTTTCCCTTATCCTTATAGACGAATGTCGGGTAACTCTAAGCTCTCTGGATCCCGGGTTCATTTGAGCATCATTTCACCTGTTCCATTCATCGTCCGATATGACTTGACGTTGAAGGACGTAAATTACAACCACAAAAAACACATGCCTAAGATACTTACTTAATTATGAAGTCCACCTATCTCAAAAATCTGGGAATAGCAATCGAACGGAGACCAGCAGATCCGAGGTTTAAATCGCCGCTATGTCGTTTAGTTTTTCAGTCTGATACTGCCTTTCCAGACCTTGTCCTAGACACAGTGTGAAACTACAATTAGGTGATTTCCACTTAAATCCAAGACTGTTTAATATAATAGTTATAGTAATATTTCGATAAAATTTTCAAGCCACACAAAGCTTTTTGCCAAAACCCGTACATAAAATGTTCAAAAAAGTGGCATATTTTCTTCAAAAAATAATACTTATAAAATGAAAATATTTAAATCACCAGAAAAGCGAATTTTGCCGAGTTCACCGATGTGGGAGGCCGAGCTCGTTAAAGCAGGGGTTTGTGTCTGGGAGGTCAATGGTTAAAATCCAACCAGGACCGTCTTTTTACAGATTTTACTCAGTCTTCAGAACTGTCAAATGCCGGTAAGGTACCATACACTAGAAGTGAAACTTTTCCTTCCAATTTTTTCCCCGATAATCATTTAATTTCATCTTGTCATCAGTGTCCACCGCCTGTGGTGTCGTGAGCAGTAAGAATGGGATTTAAACACTGCAAAGGAGTTGGTCAGTTAATTTAGCTGCCGTAATGTTTTAATGCAGCCCCTATGCACATAAATACAGCAGGTGCCGGAAATAAGAAAATCAACATAGCATTCCTCTAATCTTTGTACAGCTGCCCTTCTTCCCTATACTTTCCATAAGGACGTTACGGCCAGTGAACTGAACTCGTTTTTTGGTTATGCTCCTGTGACATGGTAAGTGGTCTGACGGGAATTAAGGCATTTAAATTCTTCATTTGCTTTAAAAATCCTACTCTCCCATGACCCGTAAATTGCCCGAGGTGGTCAACGGTACTGCCACTATAGATAACTAACTCACATGACAGCCAAGGATGCATCCGTTTCAAGGTCAGCAAATCCAGTCGAGTCATCTCTGCATACACATTCGCGTCTTTTGTGTAAGATCGCCAGCTCATTCATAAACATCGAATTAACGGAGAGAGAATGCCCAGTTGGCCTTGATGCCCGCCAGCCAGCCATATTGCACTGTTGCATAAGCCGTTATTTCATCTTTGTAGATGATACGCCACGTTTCCACGGTTAATAGAAATTACAGTTTGAGGTTGTTTTCTCCACTACCGATTACAGTTCTTTATGAGCTGTTAACTTGCTGCAAACACAGCAGGCACCTCGTCACATCAATTTGCTATTCAGTGAAGGAGTTTGACGTAATATGTACTTATAGACAGACCATAGTAACCTTTCTCAGTAACTTATCTCCCATCCCAACGCCACACACCAAGGATTAAAATGTATGTTTTTCTTCCTTTCAACTGCTCCAAATAACAGCTTTCCAGAGTTTTCCTAAACTTTTGGAGGATTATAATAGACGTATTGTCACATTGGGGATCATGCAGGTCTATCGTGAGAAATTAACACGCGCTCAAGGACAGCTGACATCAGGAAGCGACCGGTATTATTGCTACACAAAAGTCCTTTCGGGGCTGTAATTCGAGAGGGTTCCAGTTCCAGCAAGATCTACCGCGCCCTACAAATATTTAATAAGTACGGCTTTAAGTGAGTAGTGAGACAGTAGTTCAGTGAGTAGTAGTGAAAGCAGTATGTCTGACGCTTAGAGCTTCGAGTTGAGCGCGGATCCGAGGGGGGTGAGTAGTAGGCGTTGTAGAGGCAGTTCACGAATCAAACGGTCAGTGACCATTGCATAGAAAGGTACAGGAAGCAGTTCAGGGATAGTAAGTGCGACTCTGAGTGAGGAATCGCCGAGCTGTGGAACCGGCAGCGAAGCAGGTTAAGTGTGAATATCCTAGCTGTGTTCAGAATCGGCATTTTATTATTATTATTATTATTATTATTATTATTATTATTATTATTATTATTATTATTATTATTATTATTATTATTATTATTATTATTATTATTATTATTATTATTATTATTATTATTATTATTATTATTATTATTATTATTATTATTATTATTATTATTATTATTATTATTATTATTATTATTATTATTATTATTATTATTATTATTATTATTATTATTATTATTATTATTATTATTATTATTATTATTATTATTATTATTATTATTATTATTATTATTATTATTATTATTATTATTATTATTATTATTATTATTATTATTATTATTATTATTATTATTATTATTATTATTATTATTGTTGTTGTTGTTATTATTATTGTTATTGTTATTATTATCATCATTATTATTACTACAGTTAACAATGGCTAACGATTGATTGACAAAGGTGATCTTTGTCGCCTTTTGTCACAGTATTTAACAGAGTTGCCACGTGTTTCTTGACTTAATTGTTTTAGCAATTTTCTTGGATTTCCCTGCACCTTTGGTGGAGTACAAGGTTGCCACAATGTTCTTACTTTCTCTTAACTAATCGTTTTGTGGACTTTCCTGCACTTCTGATTAATGTAGGACATTTATCTCTCCTTATACGAGCACTTCAGGTGTCAATGGTTATACTAATAACAAAGATGATTATAATAATGATGACGATCGTAATAATAACGATAATAGAGTAATCAGGGGCGAAACAAAACGTTTAACATGCAAATGGCTTTTAATTCTTAAATATTATAAATAAATATGTGAACATTTGAGCACATATATTTTAATATGTGCTCTTTACTATGAAATAAAAATTGCATACTTAGTATGATACAGGAATAAGCAATAAAAGAAAGTAAAATAAATCGATAGTAACGCCTATTCATGCATTGTTAAACTCCATACAATTGGGCAAAATTGCCAGCCTGAAAGTTGTGTATAGACAGATTAATGAAAGCGGGCCAATTACTAACATAATGCACTGAAAAAATAAAACAGTGAAGATATACTTTGTCAGGTAGGTAGAAGGAAAAAACAGTTATCGTGTTTATGGTCAATACAAAAAGGCTACGTCAATAACCTTCATTCCAATGTATTCCTTTTACCTTTTGAAATGTCTGGTGTACGCTGCCTGTTGATAAAAAGTTACCTGCGAGCAAGAACGTAGAATTTTCTGAGCACGAGAAGGTATTTTAATCTGCAAATTACGGAGATCAACAAATGCTTAAAGACTGCTTAAGTGAAGCAAAGTGCTCGGTCTGCTTTCTAAACTGTCATGTACGCAGCTTTACAAATTATACAGGAATACCACCTTCCTAATTCCAGCTTTCACTTTAGAACCCAGATCATGCTAACAATGACTTACATGGTGATTGATTGGTCTTCATTGTAAAAGCGAAAAGAATAGTACAGCACAATAAAATACATCACAACTGCGGAAGTGCACGACGTCAAACTTTCGCCAAGGTGTTCGAAATAAAACAGAGTAATTCACGGAAACGATCTCTTGAACATCTACAGTCACATGGAAGTGCACTTTAGACTATCGGCAATGTCCTTCCGGAGGGAACCATCCTAATCACACTAGAACATCCTGTTGTGGAGAAAGCAGCACTTCTGATAGCGGGAACCTGACAGTGAACCTGGGCATCAAACGTCCACGGCTAGAACAAGTTTCAACTCTGAGAAGTCACTGTCGGATAATTAGATGCTTCCTTTCTACCGAGATGATCACGGTTCGATCCCTGCGGCCGTGCATCGAGTGCACAGAGGATGAAATTGTGAATGGGCAGACTTTCTCCAAATCCCCCGATTACTGTGCCATTTATTACTTTACTCTTTTATTAGCTTACGGCACGTCCTTGAAAAGTAGGCTGTGCTACTAACCTCTGCCCTTAGTAGAGTTATCATCTTTCTTTTAAGTTTGAGGTTTCTTACATGGATGTTATGATAAATTCAAGTTAAGACCGTTGTCATTATCATAAACAGCAACGAATTTACGAAAGTCACAGCACATGTGACATGAAGTGTTACAGTACCGTCAGGTCAATACAGAGTAAATAACTTTACTGATAAGACAATTGAATGTTTGTCCACGAGTGTCATTGATACCGACTAGATGGATACAACATTTTATACAACCGTAGCTTTATAAATTAGGAAATAAATCATGACTCTATGTCAAGATTCCGGAGGAGATTAGCATCTCCACCTATGGAAGATTTCTTGTGCAGTATACCACAGCAAAGAAAAGTATCCAGGGCCTGAGACGCAGGGGGGTTGGAGAAGATAGGTTTATGGATAGGTTTATGACACTCCGTGTCAGTTCAGTTGCAGACCATTCAAAAACGTTCTGACGTCTTCTACTTTTGTGAATAAATCTTCTCGATTTTAGTATACAGCGCGAATAGGGCGCATTTTTAACAGTTCTACTCCTTATGTAGCATGAGTTCTAGCACACACATTTGCTGTCCTTATCCCACTGTGTAAGGATTGCACTGGGTTGCACATTCCTCTCAGGGACTTACTTTGCGTTGGTGGACAGTAGCTATGTCCCCAAGGGTGCGCCCCCCAATAGGGAGGTCAGAGGTAATTAAGGGTGACCGGACGAGGAGAGAGACACATCAAAGGGCTACAGCTACGAGCTTCCCCTCTGCGGGCCTGGAGATCGCCTTCATTACAAAGAATGGGGTTTTATAGAGAGCAAATTCCCTTGTCACGTGAGTTAGAACCCTGAAGTAACCAACCGGATGAAAGATGAACTGAAATATGCAGTGATGTGAGATGGAGGGATAAAAAAATTAGGTGACGTAATTATCTTTCCCAATATTTGCTAGGGGAACTCCCGAAAAAAAATAGATCAGAAATTTCAGACAGATGAGTCCAATACTGGCCAAAAGAAGCAACCATCCGAGCCATTCCTTATTAAATAATTCGGTAACCATAACGTCCTGTGCTGATAAACAAGATGTTAGCTTCTCTCACTACATTAACATTTGTTAACTGGTGAATTGAACCATATGCAAGACAGTCACTTGCATGCATTCCCTTCCTGGGAGAGAAGTGAATGAAATGAATGAATATGTAGTGTTTAACGCCCGCGTTTACTACATACGGCACCGCAGGAGGTGACACTGATGATAGATGGAACTCCGGTGGAATGAGATGGTGGTAAAACCGGAGATCCTAGATGGAGCACCGGTGGTAATAGATGGCGGGAAAATCGGAAATCCTAGATGGAGCACCGGTGGAATGAGATGGTGGGAAAACCGGAGATCCCGGAGAAAATCCACCCCAGCGCCGTGATGTCCAACACAAATCTAACTTTGCGGTCGCCTGGGATTGAACCAGTGAGAGACTCTCGCCTTGGTCAGAGTGGAGCAGCCTAACCACTCAGCCGCCTGCCTCGGTAGAGTACATGGTAGCGCGTATGCCTCACGTTCCAGAGGTCCCGAGTTCGAATCTTGGTCAGGGTGAGTTATCTGGATAAGGGTTTTTTCCCAAAGTTTTCCCTTATCCTGAGAACTCTAAGCTCTATGGACCCTGGGCTCATTTGAGCATCATTTCACCCATTTCATTCATCGTCCTATATAACATAACATTGGAGGACGTACCAAGGCGGCCGGGGTTCCATCCCAGGCGACCGCAAAGTGAGATTTGTGGTGAACAACACGGCGCTGGGGCGGGTTTTCTCCGGGACCTCCGGTTTCCACCGCCATCTCATTCCACCAGTGCTCCATCTTCATCTCATGTATCATCAGTGGCATCACCTGCGATGCCGTATGAAGTAAAAGCGGGCGTTAAACACTACATATTTCATTTCATTTGGAGGACGTAAATTAAAAAAAAAAAAAAAAACTAGCCACTAAGCCATGGGGCGGCCCGGAGAGAAGTTAGTGTTGTTGTACTTATCAGAATCATGGTAAGTAAATATAAATTCAGACATTATTCTACACTGTATAATCCCAAAGATGTTTGCAGCTATGTTGCTCATACAGGAGGACATCAAAAAGTGGTTTCATTTTCTACGTAAAATCTAAGACAAGTTGAAGTACCAGTACTAGGGCATTGCACGCGCGCCGTAATGAGCCAATTATGCACGATATTCAATACAGCAACAACCTGTTTATAAATTCACTTCCAGTACACGTGAAATAATGAAATGTTACAGCACGGTGATGCAAATTGTACTTCTGGGTTTTCTTTAAAAACTTCCACATTTTGCGTCAAAGCCAAAAGAATTCACGATGCAAAATTTTATACTTATACATAAAATTTATCGTGCAGAAAATTTTTAAACTATCCGTAAAATTCATGAGGTTAATGAAAAGATTACCAGAACGTGTGTAAGGCACTGCTGTTTGAGTTGCAAAGACCCCCAAGCCAACAGCGTCATATCACGAGAGTGCGAAAGGATTTAACTACTTTGATCCAACGTTCATTCAGAAAATTACTTTAGCCTTTAGAATCCGGATGAGAGCTGGGAACTTCGCAGCTTCCATTTTAAACATATTGGCTGCTCACGAAAGGGAAACGTGTCTTACATGCTAAAGAAGCTCACGTTTCGCCATATCGAATCTACGCGTGCTATTATCACGCAATCACGTAATCATTTACTTCAGATAACCTGATTACCCTAACTAGTGAAAAGAGCAGAACAAACTGTGTATTAAAAGTTTGGTATAATTTTTAAGATGTTACATTGTTACTTATAATAAAGCTGTAATCAAAATACTTCCTTTCTCTCCATTTAGTAGTAGTGGATAGGGGATGGTATTCCAAAGAAAAATTCCATTATGAGATTTCAGAAGAAATAAATGTTTTTGGGCTTCCGAAATCCCGCTCCAAAATAAATGTAACAAAAATAGTATGTTTCTTTTATTTTAATTTACGTTCTCTAACGCTAAGTCATCGGATGATTAATGAAATGGGTGAAATGATGCTACAATGGTCCCAGGCTCCATAGAGCTTAGAGCTACCTGACATTCGTCTTTCAGGATAAGGAAAACCCACGGAAAAAAACCTTATCCAGGTAACTCATCCTGAACGAGATTCGAACTTGGGACCTCTTGAACATGAGGCACACACGCTAACATCTACGCTACCAAGGCAGGCTGTGTGTATGTGTGTGTGTGTGTGTGTGTATCTGTGTGTGTATGTGTGTGTGTGTGTGTGTGTGTGTGTGTGTGTGTGTGTGTGTGTGTAACGAAAATTCCGATGTATAGGGTACTCTTTGTTTAAACTCCAGCCGAAACCTACACTAGAGATGAAAAAATTATCAATATTATTTATTCTATAATGCTTTTGATTAAAATATTATATATTTTATATCTTACAATGGCAAATGAAATGAATATTTTTATTTTTTTTAATTTACGTCCTCCAACGTGAAATGATGCTCAAATGAGCCCGGGGTACATAGAGCTTAGAGTTACCCGACATTCGTCTTTCAGGATAAGGGAAACCCCGGAAAAACCTTATCCAAATAACTCACCCTAACCAAAATTCTAACTCGGGACCTCTTGAACGTCAGGCAGACGCACTACCATCTTGAATTTTTTTTTCGAATAGTCTATGCAGTTCCCTTCATTCGTGAATAAATGTTGTATAAGTTTGTACAATTCGTAAACATTAAGCACCAAACAAAATAAATAAAACAGACTAGTTCCGATAATATTTTGTGGTATCAGTAATTAGCACGATTTGATTATTTATTGGTTTGAATTTTTCAATACTTCATTTTGCTAAAGTGCGCCGATATTCCTTTGTTTCTCATAATGTCATGGAAAGAGTATGGAACCACAAAGACAGCAAACAGCTACTCGCTTTTAAATATTTGACTTCGATTCAGTTTACAATATCCCCAATCGATATGCAATTAAATGTGTAATGTAACTGATTTCTTAAGTGTTTATTTCTATAGTATTATGTAGATAGAATAATAATGTTTCGTAAAAATAGTTTGTATAAAATACCTATATATAAAAATAACCATAGTGAAGAAGAAAATCATGTAAATAAAACATGAGATCTTTTACAGACACTTTACGATTGTAAAAGTATTCTTTATAACAGATAGATAAAGTTATAAACATACGAGTATCTCGAATTTTACAGCTTAGCAGCAATGACGTTTGCATTCACAAGATCTTTTTTCTTCTCGTTCTTTTATTCTTACAAAAGGATATTCTTCTATACTTCGTGTTAATACACCTTCAATATTTATTTACTCATTTTGACAAAGAATACTAAGATAAAGTAATCGACGAATATTTCCAAAACTCTCTGAGATGGCTTAGAAATTCCAATGCATTAACATGAACAGGAAAAGAGCAAGAAATAATGAAAGAAGTAAATATAATAACTACAGTTCAGAAATAATAAACCAAATATTTTAAATTTCAAATTCAAAGTATACATAAAAATGGTTACCACGACTACAAACATTATATCTAACGACATATACATTTTTATGCAGTGAAAGTCTGTCTATCTCTTACAGTTTATCTGTTACACAAAAAGTGCTTCAGAATAAAGGCGACTTGATAGGATATTATTGAAAAATTCAAGATATAAGTTCCATTTGTGTTAAAAATGCCTTAAGTATATGGAATTTTAATTCAAATAATCATAAAAATGTTTTGAACTATGGTATCGACATTGAATGACACTTCAGAAAATTCTCTTGGTACATTTTTGCATACTTTGGCAGTGATT
Organism: Mantis religiosa; assembly: GCA_030765055.1. Lineage (NCBI taxonomy): Eukaryota > Metazoa > Arthropoda > Insecta > Mantodea > Mantidae > Mantis > Mantis religiosa. Next base: position 145,569,856 of record CM060955.1, on the reverse strand, counting down.
CTGCAATTATTATTTGATTTTAAAGTCAAAAAATATAATTGCCATAAGTAGAACATTGCAAAGCCGAGAAATTGTCAGGAATTTGGTATCTTTATGATAAAATTATGCAAGAAAATAATTGTGCGTCAAATTCAGTGCCAATTACCAGTTTCCAAGAAGAAATAACTGCATATCTCCACGACAATTTGTCACTTCCTCTTTTTAGAGTACTGGATTACTAAAAACAAACTCTAAATTTCCAGAACTAAAAGAGAATGCCCGCTAAATATTTGTGTATTCCAACTGCAACAGTTTTCTCTGAAAGACCATTTAGCATAGCAGAACTCGTATGTAGCAGAAAAAGAAATAGACTTGGCCTGGAAGCCCGCCTCGGTAGCGTTGTGGTAGCATGTCTGCCTGACGTTCAAGAGGTCCCGAGTTCGAATCTCGGTTAGGGTGAGTTACCTGGATAAGGTTTTTCCATGGTTTTTCCTTATTCTGACAGACGAATGTCGGGTAAATCTAAGCTCTATGGACCCTGGGCTCATTTGAGCATCATTTCACCCATTCCATTCATCGTCCAATATGACTTAACGTTGGAGGACGTAAATTACAACAACAACAAAAACTTTGCCTCGAAAGACTGAAAACGCTAGTATTTTTATCAAACACTTATAAAAGTGGACTGGTTTTTTTTAATGTCTAATGTAAGGTCTAAAAATAAGAATACCGATGGTTTTAAGTTTTTTTTATCATTAAATACGTGCACTTATTTAATTTTATTGGCAAAATACAGTTCTCTCAACATTCTATTTTGTATTGAAACTGGAAGTAGAAATGACGGTATCGTGGAAAATATCGTGTATTGGTATCCGGAATCGAGTATCGAGAAAAACTGGTGTGGACCCATCCCTAATATATATGTATGTACACGTTAAGGTTTTGTTTTGGTTAAGGGGCGTCTTAAATACGTGTTTCGGAGAAATCTAGACCTGGAATATTTTAGTGGAATACAATACTTCTGCTTATTTTAAGTACGCAGTACAGAACATAAAAATATTGGGAATTTCTGTTTTGGATTGGCTACATCTGTTTCCCGAAGTCAAACACTGTTGTACAACACTTCTAACCTTCGAGGCCTATAGATCTCGACCGCGAAACGAAAGCAATAACACTGCACCACAGACCTCCTGCCACAAATCAATCACATGGTCACCAACTTGAAGCGCACACACACACACACTAAAGCACTTCAGCGATGCTGCACTTGCGGAGAGAGCGTTCAGACTGGACATACAGGTGCGTCACGCTCCTCAACATCCTACGACCTCTACTTCTTCTTCTTCCTTAATGAGTATACCTCTATCAAACCATCACGTTCTCCTTTCATCTAGGTCACTTTAACATTCTACCGTCGTTAGAAAGTGGGTTTGAAAATATATACAATTAACTATCCGTCATAGAAATCCAAAACGGAAGCAAGACAAAACAAAAATTACGGCACAAAGGACAGGAAGTTGTAATATAATTTTCATTCAGCCGAATGACGCATTTGTTGTCGCGCCAATGCAGATGTCGCAGACAACTAGCGGCGGCAGCGTAATTATGGGGGAGGAAGTTACTTCTCTGTCATTTCCAAGCAGATAGATCAAATTCCACTAAAAAGTGTGATATTGAGATTTCAGCAGTGAAAATATGTGGTAGTCCTCTAAATCCGAAAAAAAAAAAATGAAAAATAAACAGAAATATTCCTTTTTGTATCATTTGCTGAAGCTTTATCATATTGGAAATTAATTGTTCTTTCACACTAGCCCTGTGTAGGAAGCACTATGAAAGGGTAAAGCCAGACTGAAAAATTCAGTGCCATAGCCGGGATTTGAATCACGGATCTTCTGGTCTCCGTCCAGCCCCTCTAAACCATTGAGCTATTATGGCCAACGTGCCAACATGACATTAAATTCTCCAACTGACTCATGTTTTTTCCGGTAAACCACTAGGTGTTCTCATAAACACATGAGACAACTACCTTAATGGTGACTTACTATGCTCTAGGTACTTTAAGACCCGGGCTTTATAGTTCGGACCACTATTAGGTACAGTTGGTGGAAATTAATTGTTATTTCGCACTAGCCGTCCGTAGGACGCACTATGAAAGGGTAGAGCCAGACTGGTTCAAATCCCGGCTATGGCACCATTTCATAGTGCGTCCTCCACACGGCTAGTGTGAAAGAACAATTAATTTCCATTAATTGCACCTAATAGTGGTCCGAACTATAAAGCCCGGGTCTTAAAGTACTTACAGCATAGTAAGTCGCCATTAAGGTAGTTGTCTCATGTGTTTATGAGAACTCCTAGTGGTTTACCAGAAAAAAACACGAGTAGTTGAAGAATTTAATGTCTTGTTGGCACGTTGGCCATAGTAGCTCAATCAGCGGCTGGACGGAGACCAGAAATCTGTGGTTCAAATCCCAGCTATGGCATTGAATTTTTCAGTCTGGCTCTACTCTTTCTTTATCATAATATTGAACACGATTGTTCATTAGCTTCTTTAAGAATTGTCCCTTTTAATATTTTACAAATTCCCCTTTTATATGGACATTTTTAGAAAAAAAAAGGTGTGTGTGTGTGTGTGTGTGTGTGTGTGTGTGTGTGTGTGTGTGTGTGTGTGTGTGTGTGTGTGTGTGTGTGTGTGTGTGTGTGTGTGTGAACAATATAACTCACACACTTAATATTCTTTGCTTCAGCTTTTTTGAAAATATAACACGAAGTTTATCAAATAAATCCATCTACTGTCTATTACATGGACAGTTTTTTAATATATTTAGTTTTCTCAAAATAGCGCCCACGATGCTGATCAAAATGACATATATTTAAGATATGAATGGGGTTAATAAACTATTCATATCCTGGACTTTCTGGGAATACCCTGTAATGTCCTTTCCATTCTTAAGGAATTTTGTATAATTTTGTGTAACTGGTTGAACTAGAGATACCAAAACCGTACAACAGATAAAGGCTTTAACATACCTTTCCTTTCAAATATAATTACAATTATTTAGATATCTATTGATATTTGTGTAAATTTTTCTTCACATAGCAAATTATTTTAAGCACGGCGTCGTGAAAAGTGCATAGAGTTTCAAAGTGAGTATATAGAATTAGTTAACTATAGGTATAAGTAATGTTGCCAATGTCAGGGTCACGGAATAACGAAAGTAAAGTGTCTGAAATTCTTCATTTGTTTTCATGATAATTTGTTAGCGATAGTAGACAACTCATCCGGATAGCTTTCAATCTTTTTTCCTCTTTCTTCTGCCTTTGCAGTGATCCAAAGATTTGTGTTAATTTAACAGCTTGTTTTCAGACTACTCGGACACCTCCGGTCTTACTCAGTCCAGTAGTGTACTTTATACACTACGTTTCAAGTGAAACATAATTAATTGTTTTGTTTTAAGGAATAAGCTTCTTAGATTCAGATGAATAGCCTAAGGTACGGAAAATCTGACGGATGGAAACGCAGCCTATGCACCCCGAGAGGGTACCTCGAGAGGAAAGGATGCGGCGAAAGAACATAAAGGGTTGCCGATCCAGACGCCTTAAAACAGCAGAAGGCTGGATATCAACAATTTCCAGATTGAAACTGCTCAGTAGAATGGTCTCTAATGCATTAATGGCTTTTATGACATGCACAAACAGCTATTTTCAGTAAAATAAACCATCCCGCTACATACTACAAATATGATTAGCCGAAGCACCCACTACTGTAACATAACTGTATCTGAAGCATTCTGTAGATTTAATTAAAAAGTAATGGGCAAACAATGTAAGATAAATATAGTTATTTTGCTCATCCCAAACGTCTCAGGGTATTATAGCGAACCGAATACATTTATGCATCTGCTTAAAAAATCTTAAGTTCTCAGTAGATTTTTACGAAACGTTTACCATTAGTACTACAAATGTATCATTTTTGTTTACTTTAATCAAGTAAAAATTGCACCTCGTCATAGGAAGGGTCTTTATACTTTCTGCTTATAAAACACCTGCAAAAATCATTGTTGATCTGTGCATTTTAAGCATGACAATTATTTTTAAAAATACACGTTCTCTTATTTTATATTTTACATTGCTATAAATGATATCAAAAAGGTAATATGCCCATCGTTTTTTCACTTAAACGCCATAGTTTTGCGTGTAATTTTAAGCAAAATAGAGTGATCAACCATTTAACTGTGTGAAACATTCTGAACATCTGAACTGTTAAGAAACAAGAGTCAGGCCCGCCTCGGTAGCGTGGTGGTAGCGTGTCTGTCTCACGTTCAAGAGGTCCCGAATTCTAATCCCGGTCAGGGTGAGTTGCCTAGATATGGTTTTTCCGGGGTATTCCCTTATCCTGAAAGATGAATGTCGGGTGACTCTAAGCTCTATGGACCCTGAGCTCATTTCAGCACCATTTCACCCATTCCATTCATCGTCCGATATGACTTAACGTTGGAGAACGTAAAATTACAAAAAAAAAGTGAGAAATCCCATGATTTAAGAAAGATACAGTATTATTAAATTGTCAGGTATTTTACACAAGCGCTCTCTTTGGAAGTACAAATTCCTTATTTAAAGGTGAAGTGGCACATTGTAAAAACAAACGCAATAGCAACAAACAAAGAAATAAAAACAAACACATGAAGCAAGATGATACAGAAAGCAATGTTTTTGAGTCAGGACATATCATCGGTGACAATGACTTGTTTCGAGGGCGCTAAGACGGAATATGTAAACGGGATGACGCGTTTTATCAGAGAACAATATAACTCGTAATTTTAGTGATTTTGTGATCTAAGTTCGCAGATATGATTAATATAAACGTTCAAATTCAAAGAACAATGGAAGGAGATCTGTGTGTGCTACAGCGTTTTCTATTTGGGAATTCAAATGAACAAAGGCTATACGTATGACAATGTGTTCACTGATTCATGACCGGTGCTTTGAATTGCAGAATTTACATCTACAGGACATGCCACGCCTTCTAAATGCAATAGCATGGCTATGATGACATCTACGTAAGAGCTAAAGATGAACTCAACTCTCAAGTTTAGTAAAGAAATTTGTATAATTTTCTAGGGAATTAGGAAAGTATCACGAAATGTCCGTAATATAATCCGGGCTGATAGTTTCGGTGTTATTTAACTAAACTCAAAGACACTTAATATTGTGACTGCGTGGGTTACGTATATTTGGAAAACTGCTTTGCAGAAATTTTGCTGTAGTAAAAAGACATGAAATTGATAATCAGCTGTATTCAAAGCTGACTCGGTGTTTTGCTGAACGAAAACAAATGAAGTACGGTACACTTCAACCGGCAACTGTCGAAATAACCAACAAACCACTGGCGCTTCTAACACCTTGCCGGTTTTTATATCTCCCCTGCCATCGTTTCTAGAAAGCCGCAGACCCTCCTAGAACTTTCGCTGCCAAAACAGAGGTAGAACATTCCGAAGTGTCTCTCTGTCTCTTTTCCTCCTTTTCCTCCCTTCGCCCATCTGCGACCTGTGGCAGCAGCATAACAATGCCACACGGTGACAATATGAATAAATGTAAATATATCACGCTTCAAACAGCAAGTTCATAAACAAACCAGTAAAGTTGTGTTATAAACAATAGGCCTATGGTGTATCTTAATTTGGAATATTTTAAAGCTATTATTCAGGCAAATTGGTTTACTTCCTCCGTCCGTTTGTATCCTTCCTTTAAGTATCTGATGTGAAAAATGAGAGCGTGGATTTGCCTCCACCTACTGTTTGCCGAGCTTTTACGTATACATGGGAATAAAAAACCAACCTCTCTAATGCTTGGTCACCTGAATAAATGATGGGAAATACTTAACACACAACAAAGGAAGTGAGGTAAAGCGACAAGATGACATCATTAGAACGTAAGAGCCAAGGTTTTCCATCGCTGATGTGATTAAGTATAATGGCGGAGGGGAGAGACATTCTTGGTCAATGAAAATGCCATCGAGCAAGGAAAGATTTCTGATATCTCATTTTTCTCTCTAGCATTGGAGGAGAGATTCTGAAACTCTAAAAACTTTTGGCAAACATTTTCGAATTCTCTTATAGCTAAATGTAAGCGAGGTGCTGCGAGACATAGTGATGTTCAATAATATTGTATGTGATCCGCGAAAGACAGAGAAAAGCGTAGCAGAAGTGTATTGTTGAGCGACCGGAAGATAGAGAGGGAATCCTGGGTTAGACACTGATATCAGCGATTGCAGAAGAAAGAACAGGAGTTATGTATTAGTCCATTAGTAAGTGACAGAAAAAGGGGTCATTTGGCACATGGTTTACTACATCGCTACGCGCAAAAGAAAAGAAAAATGAACTGACAAAGAAAACCGAACAAAGTAACAATATTAACAATTTTTTTAATCTGTGTGGTTGTTTTAAAAGTACAGAGATTTATTTGTTAATTTGAAACTGGCTTCCAAAACATATACATAAAATATAGAATGAGAAGAGGAAAATGATTGAAAGAAAGAAGTAACTAGCTAGCAAATCTGTAAGTTTTGTCTTATTGTAATTTGAATTGGTACAAATAAAACAACTAAGTACCAGTTTAGGTGCAGATAGTTATCTTAATGCATCCTAGTATAGAGACCTTAAGCCCATACGTAATATTTCATCTTCACCAATTTCTCACGAATTCCTTGTTGCAGATTTGAGTGGTACTGACCAACGACCCTTTGAAGCCTGAAGGCTTGGAGCCCAGACCTTTCATTACTTCCTTCTTACGTCAAGCAAAAATGCTTCAGTAACATCTTATCTTCCCACAAAGCTATACAATTGAGTTTCAAACTCTCCAATCGGCAGTATTTGCTACGCACGACATTTCGCGAAACTGGCATTATCCTCTACATTTCGCCTCTTTTTGGTGGGAAAGGGAGAGAGGGAAGACAAACAAGGTTAACGCCGTCCACTGACTCACCACATCGTTTCCTGCTTTAAGCATAACGTTTGTGGTTCCTGGATGAAAACGAGACGGAAAATTCCTCCTCTGCTGCATTTATTTCCCACTCCTAATCTGTACAATAAATCGCAAGAACTCAGCCATGCATTCTGCTGTCCATTCGTCACGCTTTTTAATTAGGTGTTCAAAAGAGAATGGAAAGCATAAGACCCTCTATTAAAATGGCTGTACAATTTTCTCCCATTTTTCTTTTCTTTTTTTAAGTATATCTATTGATCTTTCTCAGGGAAATCCTACCTACAAGTACAATTTATCTATCCCTTCCATTCCTATACGCATAAAAAAGGTAGTAAAATGTTTCTTCTTTTCAAACTACATATCTTGTACGTACTAGACGAGAGTGTTCTCAAATTTAAAACACCTTATAGCAGAACGGCACTATGAAACAAAACCATATCAAGTAATATTCTGCTTTGGGTCAACTACAAACAGGTCTGCGTAAATCGTTTATTATATTGATAATTTAGTTATGTCTGAGGATGGAAAATTAGTAACTTCGATTTACAAAAATGACTAAGTGATTTACACCTTCGTGGTGTAAAGCTACTACCTCTGCCTTCTAAACTAGACAGCTCGAGTTGGAATCTCGTTTGCGGTGAGCTGCTTCAGTGATTTCGCTTAACCTTAAACTTTCTGTAGTATATCTTACACTCATTTGAGCATAAATTCGTTTCATTCAACTCCTATTGTAGACCTCAGTAGCTAAAAGTCTAGACCAAAAATAAAAGTGTATATTGAGATGGAGGTCGAAACTACATATAAGGTGCATCTAGAATACGGGTTCCCTGGATTAGAAGCTGCATTTTATGTCTATTATATCGTATCAACATACTGGCATACACCTGTCAACATCAATAAAGTTCCCCTTAACTGAAAATTAACTTATAGAATAACAGCCAAAGCACAAGATTCTGGCATAGATGCACTTCAGAAATTTGAGCAAAATAGTTGAATTCATTCCCAATCCAGCTACGATATTAATCGGTTAGTCCTCATTCGCCACTTAAATGCATTTACAGGAAGAACTTATTTGCTACATTTCTATACCAGCGTTAAAATCTCCAGCTTAAAAATCTGAGTGACCAGTCTCTTGACAAGACTTTATTACAAAGTAAATTCCTTGGAGTTGCTGCACTGTCCGCCTCGGTAGCGTGCATGGTAGCGTGTCTGCCTTACGTTCAAGAGGTCTTGAGTTCGAATCTCGGTGAGGGTGGAATTTTTCCAGGGTGTTACCCCTATGCTGAAAGACAAATATCGGTTAACTCTAAGCTCTACGGACCCTGGGCTCCTTTGAGCATCATTTGATCCATTCCACTCATCGTCCGATATGACTTAACGTCGGAGGACGTAAATTACAGAAACAAAAAAATGGAGTTGCTGATTATTTACGCATAACATTCCGGAATCGTTTGCTACATTCGCAAAGAAAAGAAAACAATGAATTGTATTCGAAAAGCCGTAACATATTTATGACAATATTATTACGTTACAATAAATGTAGAGAATTGAATGCTTAGAATTTAAAACATCGAAAGTTTTACAACTTAAATTTAACACTAATTCGGTCTAGAAGTTTCAGAAAAGTAATTAATTGGACTGCAGTATTTATTTTTACCGAGGGAGTGCTAGTTATTTGACTCAAATTGAAGCCCAAGTTATGCATTACCTTGTTTAGAGATTGTTTTCACATATCTCAGGACTACAGAAAGAAATTGCAATTACGGCATATATTTTACATATGTAAAGAGAAAACATTATCTTAAGAAACGGTATCTGCGTAGAAATGTTTTAGAAATAAGAATGAGAAGAGGAAAACGTCCTTGCACTAGGAGGTTATTTTCATTTCGGAAAATTTATGCGCATGCCCTTAAAGTTTTTCTGATAAGTTCCTAATGTCATTAATATATCTTTATACTTAATTAATTTTTTACAGTTATACTATGTATTATAATCAAAATAGTCTTCTTTATTTAAGTTGTTACTAGAGTTTCTTTAAACAAAAGGTAGGCAATTTTGTAATTGCCTCATTGTGGAATTGCACTCATTTTCAAAGAACTGTCTCGATGTCTTGAAAGTCTTAACTGCGACTCGTTTTAGTCCAGTATTCTATTTTTTGGTTCAGGTAATAAATATGCAAACGATATAGAAATTTCCAATACTTTACTGTCATGTTATATCTCTATTCTCATGACAATACTGTGAACATTAAATATATTACTAAATTTTACTTAATAGAACTCATAGGAAAAATGCATTTTTTAATTTAATCCTCTTTATTTTTAACACCTACATTAGTTCTGGTAGTAAACCACCGAAGAATAAAATAAATAACAAGATACAGTTCGTCACTTTAATTGGATTGCGGATAAATCGAGCATATAATCGTATACCATTCTTTATTCATTATATTTAGCCTACTAGATGTAAATAAACACAAATGGCACTGAAATAATCTGGTTGTCCATTGACCAAAATACAGTTACTGTTGAAACTGTCTGCTAATAAACCATAAAAATATAGTCTTCACGTGTTTTGCAATTGTGTAAGTATGTATAGAGATATTACAGAAATAAATGAATAAAATAAACATTATTAAAGAGTTTATGTTAACTAACGAGAAGCTAACTTGTTCAACTTACACAACATATTTTTACTACTTTTAGGCCCATTTACAGCTACTATGGTACAATTCAGTCAAGTGCAAATGCTATTAAGGCTCTATTGGTTAGCATTGCCAATAACGTGACTATGTTTGATGTTAAAGGAGACCCAAAGGGTAAACCATTAAAGAGCCACGAAAAGCAAATTGTACCAAACGTGTTCAGTTCTCTAATGCTGAGTAATCCCACAGTGCCAGTGAACTCACGACCGTTTCTGAGTGATCCATGATAGACATTTGCAGATAGTTTAAAGAAGCATATGCCGAAATACGCCCAGAACTGTGTTGGACAAAGTGGACGATTTCGTAAAGGATGCTCTCGTTCTAAACAGATTCACGATTTCTTATCTGATAACCAACCGCATATAATAGACAATGCTATTCGATAATAATCCAAACTTTCAGGACTTTTAAGAAGCACACAGTTTACAAACTGAAATGTGTTTCGTGAACATGAAAATAAAAATGGAACAGGGGAAGAAATAACAATGTAGCAACATTTGAGAGCTATGCTTCAGTAGAGGAAGGAAAACAGAGCGATACATGAGTCAATGACTGACATACCATGCTTCGTATCAGATCAGAGGAAGATAGCTTCGAGAGTTGTGACGTATTTCAGCCGGGAGTGAGGCCTGCAGTGCGTGTGACGTCAGGCAAGATCCGTGTAACACCAAGTTGCCTATGAGAACAGAATCTGAGGGTTCAGACATGTGTAGCACTCTCGATGACAACAATGTAGCTGCAACGTACCTAATGGAACTGTTAAATTTACAATGTGGCGATTTATTGAAGGAGAAATATAAACAGAAGAAAGATTTGGCTGATTTTTAATAGAATGTCCCCCAAACCAGATTTCGGAGGTTGTATTCACTTGCCGCAAGGACAGTGTGTATGTCTGGCTCAACGTGTATGCGATTTTTTTTCTGTTATGAAATTAGCTAAGCCCAAACGTCAAAGTACCTTGTCAGTTCACAATCTAACATAGAGCCTTCATTTATAAATTTCCTAGACATTACGTCCTGACCTTGGTAAACAGTTAAAGAAAGACGAAACAGGAGGTGTCAGAAAATATCCACGTAATTCTGTTCTGAGTGGATCTCCTCTAATTTGCAGAGAAAATTACTTTATGTTTTATTTTATTTACTTTATAATATGCCTGTCCTTCAGATAAACTACGAGTTGAAGTTTCATATATTTTCTCATAGCACAGAGCCAAAATGTAATTGTTTATAAACTGTGACCAATTGTCTAATTTAAGCACCCAGCATTAATATTACAACACACAAGATGTAAGTTATACATATTATTAATACCTGATACGTTTCCTGTCGCGCAGAAATCAGCGCGGTGACGTCCCACGCTAACCTACCTTTCGTTCGGGAGTATATTTGGCGGTTAGACCTGACGGAGCTGACGTCACATCGCCACTACCTGTCTTCACCTGTATCAGAGGGTAAGATAACCCGACGTCCAACTTTACTTCACAGCGATTCAAATTAAACGCTAATGAATTGAATTATTTTTCTTATACGTACGTATACATCTAAATATCACACTTTGTTTCAATGTTTTATCTATTATTTCACAATTTTACATGAAGAGCATCAATGGATAAAGCTAGACATTTAAAACACTCATGCAAAAGCTAAGCCCAACTCGTTAGGGTTCGCTTTAGCAGATGGTATATTTTAACATCCAATCACAACACTCGTGGACGGATATTTAATGCTATGTTTATATCCCGAAGGTTTCGTAATTCCGGATAGAGTACAGTATGTATTCGACGAAAGTATGTCTATGTACGAGGTCTGTTAATAAATAGTGATCTTTTTTTTTTCTTTTACTTTCATAATTTTTCGCAACAAAATTCAATTTTATTATATTCTGTTAGCTTAATGTGAAACAAACACACCGTAGTAGTTTCACTGTTGGTACTACTGCTTCCCGCCTGTGTGAACCAGGCAAGCTCAGACATGTTCAGTATCTCCTACCGCTGCAATGGAGGTAACACGCGAGGAACAACATGCGAATTTGAAATTCTGCTTTCGTCTCAACAAATCTTCAGTTGAGGTCTATACAATGATACAGGAGGCCTATGGAGAGTCTGTTCTTCCCTACAGCACAGCTCGAAGGTGGTTTAAAATGTTTAAAGAGGGGAGACAATCAATTTCAAAGGAAGGTGGACCCGGTGCTCCACTTACTGCTCTTACGGAAGAAAACATCAATACTGCTGTTACCTTAAGATGACTTTCTGAAATACTGCACATTTCATTGGGTGTCATTCACACGTTGGTGACAGAAACGTTACAAATGAGACGTGTTTGATTCCAAGACTGCTGATTCCCGAACAAAAGGACATTCGCATGCGAGTGTGCATACAGTTAAAGTTGGTGTTAGAGAAAGATCCGGAGTTTCTTTCAAACGTAATCACTGCTGATGAAACTTGGCTAAACCACTTTTACCTGAGAGCAAACAGCAAAGCTCAGTGTGGAAATCTCCTTCATCACCGACCCCAATAAATGCAAAAGTGGTTGCTTCTGCTGGGAAAGTTATTGTCATCTCATTCCTTGATATTCATGGAATGGTTTATCAGCATGTTGTACCTGCACACACATCAGTAACTGGAAAGTACTACAGGAATGTCCTGAAAACATTGCAAATCCATATCAGGCGCAAAAGACCACATTTCCGTAAAGCAGGCTGGATGATGCACCACGATAATGCGCGGCCGCATATTGTCAATGCTGTTGCTGAATACCTTACAAAAATCAACGTGAAGTGCATCCCTCACCGCCCTATAGTCAGGATTTAGCCCCATGTGACTTTTTCTATTCCCTAACTTGAAGAAACGCCCTCGTGGGAGGCATTATCCATCATCAGAAGCAGTGATGAAGGCTGCGGAGGCGATTTTGAAGGATCTCTCAAAAATAGTTTCCAGCATGTCTTTGAAGACTGGCAGAAATGCTGGAACAAGTGCATCGCATTCAGGGGAGAAGGACCATAAAAATTATGAGAATGAGTAAAGGTACACTGTCAAAAAAAATTATGATCATCCTTTATTGAACAGCTCTCGTACTTATCCCCTGGAAGTATTTCATGCTAAAATTTGCAAAAATAAAATATATAAGCAAATGGTCTTCTTCCCCTAAGAAGATTAGTAATTTTCTATCAATGATTTGTTGTCTTGTAAATGAAATTAAAGTTCTGAAGTATATTTTATCTGTGTGGAATATGTATAATCAATATAACAAGCTTTTAATTTCCATTGCCAGAGGCTATTAGGGGAAACAAAAGGCCAACAGTATTATATTAAATGTTCAATATCGGTCATTTTGCTGCAGACGCGTCTAACAAGAAAAGCGGAAACCTTGACCCCCGTTATTGCATAGGAAACGGCTTCCCTATGCCCGCGAGCAACTCAGAGAAGAGGAAAGAAAAAAAAAAACGAGAGAACCAGCTGTCTATAGATATACGTGCCGACTTTCACCTTAACAATGATTTATATCGAAATTGTTCCGACTAATTTGGAACGCACAGGTCTTGTCTTCAACTAAGTGGGTCATGTCTCTAAGGTTTACTTCTGGAGTTTGGAAATTGATTTCTAAACTGCCAATCATCCACCATAATCGAACATAAATTAATGATGAAAAAGAAGTGAAAGAGAAAAGCTGGCTTTGCTTATATGTACAGGCTGAACCGTATAACAGTGAACACTTTTGAAAGGATAGTTTTACTTATAGTTTTGTAATACAAATTAAAAGTAAGCTTTACTGTCTCAGTGGCTCTGAGAAAATCAATAGAATATTGACAATTAATTTATTGAAGTGCGTAGGCTTTAAAGACCGGAGTCATTTGGTACCTAGATAACAATTATCCGGGCTTGTGGGCCGTGATCTAGTGGAAAATCTTCCAGACGTTTCGTTCGAAGCTGCGTCGAACTTCCTCAGTGGTGTGGTCGTAACACTCAATGCCTGGCGACAATATAGTTTTCTCAGATAGGCATCCAACACATAGCTACCAACTCTTAAAAGATTTGACTATCGCTTTGCCCTCGGTATTCTATTCTCACTACACCTTCAAATAAATATGTAATAAAGCATTTCTACAAATTAACAATACGCAGACAGAAAAATAAGAATAAGTTGGTAACTTATTTGAATGTAGTATATTTTACAGTTTTATAGACTTTTACCTTTCTATTTTGATAGGACATGCCTAAACATCCGAAATGAGGCCTGGAGAATCAACTCATTTTCCTAGGAGACTATTTTTCAATGTGCCCTGCTATGTCATCACACAAGCAAGCCAATCAAATAGCCGTTTCAAAGCAATTATGTCTTCATGTCACCTTGGCGCAACTTTTCGGTCAACTAGGAAATAAAACCAGTTTTGGTAGCAGATTCAACTGACGCTGCTTACAGTATCATAAATATTTACGCTGCAGCAGGTAAATTGCAGCCTTGTTTGATCAGTTTCAAGATTAACATGCGAAGTATTGCTTCTTCGTGCCTGTCCTGTGAGAATGCAGCTCCTCCCGTGCATTTGTATTCTTTGCGAACCGCGTGAACGTCGGTTATGAAGTCTTAGTCCTTGCGTACAAACAATAACTAATATGCACATCGTTGGAACGTGAAATATGTATAGACATTCCTTGGCTCTTGCATGGCCAACACAAGTTGAGACAGGTACATCAATGTTTCTGTCAGCACTTCACTACAAACAATCAAGGTTTACGTACAATTTCATTCAATTTCCACAGCCGTAACTGTTAGTCATTTTGTTTTTAACAAGCAAAATTGTTACATTGCCCGCCAAACAGCTGGAGAGAAGTTACACAGCCGTAGTAGAAGCAAAAGTGCTCTATTGGGTAGAGATATGGGGTTTGGAGGAGGGCGGTGCAAATATAAATGTGATACATAGAAACTTTTGCAAACAAGTTTTGGGCTTACTATGAGCTTCACCAAATGGAGTGGCGCAAGCAGAATTGGGAAGACTGGGAACTAGAGGGATAATGGTGTACAGGGTGTTAAAATATTGGGGAGAATTATGAGTTTAAATGAGCAGAATATTCTACGTCAATACTTGGTGGTACAGGAAAGACTAAATAAAAAAGAATCATGGCTAAATAAGATAAAAGAAATGATGTTAAAAATAGGGTTGGGTGTCATGAGGGAAAACAGGAAATTATTGCAACGTGGATTTTGGAAAGAACTTAGGTTAAGAACAGAATATATTGAAAGGCAAGAAATGTTAGGAAGCTTCAATTTGAAAAGCTCAATGGAAATTTATAGAGAGATGAAAGTGATGTGGAACAGGAAAAAAATACATTGATATTTGTGATAAAGCAGCAAGAAAAGATTTTGCATGGGCCAGAACAGGGGAGGTGAAACTGAAGGGTTTGGGAAGAGGGAGGGATCTGGAGTAATGCCCATTGTGTCACAAAAGGGATAAAGAATGGCATTTGCTTTTAGAATGTGAAGAAACTAGGTTGCTTAAGGAGAAGATAGCTAAAAAAGAATGGGCAAGGCTACCAAAAGAAATTCAAACAATGAAGTTAATGAGTGTAAAAACTAGGAAAAATTTAATTGAAATTGGAAACTTTTCGGGCAAAGTAAGAGCCAAATAGTTGAGGAAGATGAGTAAATATGACGATAATGATAAGTTGCCAATAGGGACCCATTAGCTCAACAACCTCAGAGTTTGAGTCTATTGGGCCCAAGGGTAACCACCAGCTCACTGTATTAATAACGATGTACAAGTATAATGATTAGTAATTGTAATGTAAATAAAGATTACTTACATTGCCCGCCATTTGAGCGTTTACATTTCTCTTATCGTGAAGGAAAATTTTACGTATAGTCAATATACTTTAAGAAACAGTCATGAAATTTTATCAAAAACAAACTACCCCGCCTCTGTAACGTAGGTAGAAGGTCTCTGGCTCACGTTTTCAAAAACTCCTTAGTTCGAATCTCGGTCAGAGTGAGTTACCTAAATAAGGTTTTTCCAGGGTTTCCCTTATCCTGAAAGATGAATGTCGGGTAACTAAGTTTTATGTATCCTGAGCTCATTTGAACATCATTACATTCGTTTCATTCATACTGTCGGGAACCCATTGTTGCAACGATGCGCGACCAGCCAACACAAAGGGACAGATAAAGCAACGCGGAGATAAAAAGCTTGCCGAAACAGATAAAGATAGATAACTGGAAGTTTCTAGCGCCGTCTTGTTCATTCTAGAACCATGAATGGGAGCTATAAAAGAAGCCGCGAATAGCCAGGGAGTAGAGTGGTAATTGAACTGGGTCGTGTGCCTGGAGCTGTGTTTTGAAAGTGAACTCTTATTTACGTGAGATTGTGTTGGTTTATGTTACGTCATCTTCCTGCCAAAGATGTACAAAGTGTATTTCTACGGAAATAAGGAGCATTTTGAATATCTGCAAACTGGACTTTTAATTCTACGAACCCACAAAGTCACAATACCCCGCTATTCTTTTTTTTTTTTTTTTTTTTTTTTTTTTTTTTACGTCCTCCAACGTTAGGTCATGTGGGATGATGAATGAAATGGGTGAAATAGTGCTCAAATTCCCGCCTTGGTAGCGTGTCTGCCACACGTTCTAGAGGTCCCGAGCTCGAATCTCGCTTAGGGTGAGTAACCTGGATAAGGTTTTTTTCGGGGTTTTCCCTTATCTGTCCTTTTTGTTTGTAATTTACGTCCTCCAACGTCGGACGTAAATGAAATGGATGAAGTGATGCTCAAATGAGTCCAGGATCCATTAGGCTTAGAGTTACCCGACATTCGTCTTTCAGGATAAGGAAAAACCTCGGAAAAAACCTTATCCAAGTAAGTCACCCAACCGATTCGAACTCGGGATCTCTTGAACGCGAGGTAGACACGCTATCGATGCGGCCATCCTCCGAAATGACTCAACGCTGGAGGATGTAAATTAAAACTTACATTGAATAACAGAATAACTTGATCATTCTACCAGTTTAACTGCAATGATGATTATTCTCATCAAATCATAAAGAATTCGAACGAATAACAAATTTTGAATTAACTCATGCTTCAAGTATCTGTATTGTCTTTGTTTTATTATACATAATGTTAAACTAGTAATATTCACGCTATTGCTTTACTTTTATGTGCTACTATTTTTTTTTTTTTTTTTTTCATTTATACTCCGCCTTTAGCTCTATGGTCATATCGGCGAACGTTCTCCTTTGGAACATCTCAAAGGTGAACATCTCGTATTCGTTGGGTTTTAATCATTAGATCACGTAAACAGTCACCCTCTCATACATACTTCCAGACTGGGGAAGCTGAGGAATTATTTGTCGGAGAAAAATCCCCACCCCCACCGCTGGGAATCAAACCCGGGAGTATTGTTTTTTTTTATGTCTCTTGAGGAGTGTGCAGATTACTTGGCCAACCTCCTTATGCACTACTCCTTCGTCAAACATTAGTACAGAAAAGTACTGTCCAGTTTCTTCTTTATCTGGGAGTAACTGCGTGTAAGAGCTGTGGTAGTAAAGTTATTATAAAAGGGTTAAACGCCGCCTTTACAGTCGAGCAACATTATAGACCATGTAAAAGGGGCTTTCAACCTCGCGGGACGCCTTTATCTTCCATTACATGCCTAAAACAACCTAAAATACCCAAAATTATTTTAATAATGCTTAAAGTGGTGGTGATTTTCCTCTCATTACTAGGGGGCAAAAAGGACGAAGAGCTAAATAATGTTCTAAGCAACTACAACGCCCATTTCTTACTCGAAGTCGTGATCAGAATGTCTGTACGGAGATACTCCACGCGGTAGGCCTTACATACGTTACAAGCTCATTGAAATGCTGCTGCGAAGCCTTAACCTATCAGTTCTTAGATTCCAAAACGATGGTTTTACTGCAGTGTGTTGCCTTAAAATTAATTAATAACATTGAAATCTTTTTTGCAAACGACAGAGGAACACCGGTGTGAAGGTAAAGGTCAGGAGCTTTGTATTTGCTTACGTCATTGGTGTAGACATTCCTGAAATACCGCGGTTCCTAGTTAGGAATTATCTTCTTAACGCACGGTATCCTTCTTTGATTTATAGTACATGTACGTAACCTATGCTGGAAAAAATTCTGATCTCATGCATTCACTATATTTTCTGTGCTCACTCCTCTATGAAATATTCTTACAAAAGCTTACTTTTCTATCTGATTAATAGTAGATCAACTTTCACTACACTTTATAAATTTTTAAAAAGGACATAGCTATATATCAGCTATGACACTCCATGCTCCTTGTAAGACTGCGAGAAGGAAAAACAATTGACGACTTAGTGGCCGAAAAAAATTAAAGAATCTGAAAATTCAAAGCAATCAAAACTAAACCTCAGACATGAGTAACGCCACAAAAAAGTTATTTCATATAAAATATAACCTTTAAAGTGATCTACATTTTTATGCAGGGATATTTTGTCTATCTGTTATGATTTACCGACACTAAAGAACATGTGTAAAGTACATGTTACCACAGAGCCACCTCGTAGCAGAGAATGTAAAGAGCTCGATGGATACATTTTGTTTCTTAAATTTAGAGACATCTTTAGCAACATTATCGAAGCATAGAGTGATTACATACTGATCTCCAAGTCTTTGTTTAAGCCTATGTTTACTGATATACCTTAAGTCAGACTAATTCAATCCTGAAGTAAAGTCTGGGAGGGAAGAGAGATAGAGACAGTGATAGTGAGAACTATGTCCGTTAGGGTTTGACTGGGTCAGTGAAGGTAAACAAATAAATTGTAACACCCATTACCTTCCCTGGCCAGTGAAAATCCTAAAGCTCATCTGCCTCACTATAGCTGTTTCTATCTCTCTTCCCTCCCAGGCGTTTACACCAGGATCGAAGTAGTCTGACATAAATGAGGGGGGTGTCGCAAAGTTTTAAAGTTTTAAGCCATGAAAATGTTTCAGTGTCATCATTGATCCCTCGGGACATAATGTTAGCAGTTTCAGTGATTTGAGTCCTTTTGTTTTCTTACAGTGAGTGCCAGAAGTGACTGAGGTATAAGATTGAGAAAATTGAAGCTGGTAGTGTGATCAAGTTCCTGCATTTGAGTGGCAAAACTGCTCGGGAAATGCATGATGAGATGATGGCCCTTTATGGGAATGATTGCCCATCGTATGACATTATGGTGAGATGGAAAAGGGATTTTCAAACTGTTCACATGTCCCTGACAGATGAGCCAAGAGCTGGTAGACCGTCAGCTGTCACAGTGAAGAAAGTGGTGTGTTTAATACTGGAAGACAGACGAGCAACTATCCAAATGATCATGAATGAGACACATTTTAATTATGGTAGTGTGTGGAAAATTACTCATGACGAACTGCACATATCTAAGTTGTCTGCACGGTGGGTTCCACGTTTAACAACCCCTTTCCAAGAGGAAACATGGCGTGACCTTTCAAGACAGATGTTAATGCTGCTGGAACAGGATGAAGATGATTTTTTGATCGTCTGCAACCATGGATGAATCCTGGATCTATCAGTATGATCCAGAGACAAAAACCATGAGCATGGAATGGAAACTTGCCTATTCTCCCCCTCCCAAAAAGGCAAAGGTGCAAAAGTGAGCTGGGAAGGTCATGCTTTCAGTTTTCTCCACTGTCGTGGAGTCATCCTTACAGATTATTTTGCCAAAGGTCAAACCATCACTGGCAGATACTACTGTAATCTTCTGGACAAGTTACGAGCAGCTCTGATTAAGGAACGATGGGGTATGCTCTCCAAAGTTGTTCGTCTTCTGGCTAACAATGCACCAGCTCATTCATCTCAAGTTGCAGTTGACAAAACAAGGGAATGTGGCTTTGAGATCTTACAGAATCCACCTTATTCGCCCGATCTCGCAACAAGTAACTTTTTCTTGTTCCCGAAAATGAAGAATCCGTTGCGTGGTCACCGATTTTACAACACAAATGACGTCATTAATGAAGTGGAATAGTGGTTTAAAGCGAATTCTGCAGACTTCTACAGTCAAGGTATTCGGAAGGTCAAGAAATGCTGGGAAAAATGTGTAAATCTGGATGATTACTACATAGAGGATAACTAACACGCACATATCGACACAAACTCTCTACCACACCCCCTCGTATTATAACATGAAAGCGAAGTAAGAAAAAATGTACTCGCAGATACTGTGTCTTTATCTCCATAAATATGTGTGTTTGTCAGCAATACTGAACAAGGTTATCCATATATTGCTTAAAAGCAGTTTCTCGGTAAGCTTTATATTGATTTAAATGACAGGAACTTATGAATTTCTTTATGAAACATGTCAAACTCTGAGGTACACCACAACACTGTTTCCTAAGGGTATAAATCCTTCGTGAAGGTTTGTTAGCAATTAGCGATCCCAAAGACATCCATGTACTTCAGGCAAGATCATTAATGTCAGTGGTGCCAGAAGAATGAGTTACGAAGAGAGCTTTTGAATTAGGATTATGCAAATCACGGCAGAACAATATGAGCTTCGTGATAACGGTGAGGCCCACATTCAAAAACTCCTAGCTTCGATTCCTATCGACAGTATTCCACATGGACATTGAAATCTGTTTCCAGCAGTGGAAAGGGCAGATTAATATTAAGTGTTGATTTGTTTACAAAGAAAATGTTATTGTTTTTCGTTTCTAAAATGTCAATATATTAACTAGCATTATATAACTATATAAATAAGTATCAATTAAACGTGTGGTGTATGTCATTACATATGTTAATGTGTAACTAACTATAGGAGAGTTGTTGAAATTAAAATAAATTAGTGCTACTATATAATTTATAGTATAAATGCATTAGTAATAAATTAAGAATTGTATATAAACTTAGTAAATATTATTAGTACAACTGAGTAAATTTTTGTGCTTGTTATCAGCACATATTTCTCTGGTTTTCATTGGATCTTGGATTTATTGTATTAGGAGATTTTGAAGAGCAGAAGTAGCTGATTGCCATGGTCTCAAGTAACGTTTAGGTAGAACTGTAGCATTGTTTTACTTCTTATATATTTTATTTTGGTCCTACGCCGTGGCGTAGCGGGCTAAGGCAGCTTGCCTTGATCGCTGGCCACGAAAAGCTGCTCGGGTTCGATCCCATCCATGGGGTGTAGATTTTAAGTCCCGGGTATAGGATCGGTGAAGCGATCGTGAGGAAAGTGACGAGCTTACGCTAAGTAAGCGGCCCTGGTCACGAAACTAACCTTTCGGCTGGGGGATGCCGAGATGCCGACCACATCTCCTCCGCGTATTCGTTGGATGATCGCCCACCTCTACCGTGCGTAAGTGGGCGTGAGGCTGGCAGTCGGGTTTGTAGGCCTTGGCCCTCTTAGGGCTGTCACACCAGGGTTTATTATTATTAGCACATATTTCCCTAGATTTCCTTGGATTTATTGTATTTATTGGTTTGAAGAATTGAAATAGCTGATTGGCATGAGTTTCTGCAATATAGATATTCAGCAATATATCATATATACGCTGCATACTCGTATTTATCTCGGTATAGTAATCTGGGCACCGGGATTTTATGTTCAAGGTTCTATTTATTTATTTAAGGGAAAGGATCTTTGAGCCTGGCACTATTAAGGACTTCCGAGCATCACTGTGGCCTCCCTATCTGTAACATGTAGACACATGTGATTCCTTACTCGTGGGGAATGTTAGCTACAATAGATGTACGTGGGTCTAGTGTATAGCCTGTGCCGATACCTTTGTGCAAATCATGGATACAAGACACTTCTAACAGAGCAACTTTAAAAGGGAAATACCGATTTTGCTACAAAATAATACCAGACCCATTTCTATAGATGCATATTATAAACGATATTAGCATGCAATGAAAAACCATTTCACTGAATAAAATTCTTGTTAAGTTCATCTTCTTACCACTAATTCACTAGTTCATTTATCATATAAATTTTAACCAATCAGTTTTTGGCTCACTCTCTCTTTCTCTATTTTCAGTTATAGCACTCCATAGTCTTAATGTAATAATTACGATTCAGCAGTAAGAGTTTCACACCCAATATACATTTACGACATGACTCCATCTAATTATGGCTTTTTCCCCCAAGTTGAAAAATACACTTCTCGACCCGGCGTAACATTTCTACAGAGAACCAAAAATCATAAATTTTTCTGTTTCCAGCATATTTATTGGACAGAAAAAGGACTGTGTGTGTATGTGTGTGTGTGTGTGTGTATTTGTCCGTTTGTCAATCTATTGTCTCAAAAACGAAAGAGTGGATAAAATACTATACTTGATATTTAAGATTAACATCGTTCAATATGTGATACGAATGTTTTCAATAAAACTCCTGAAGCCAGTTATCCTTTACATGAAATAAAGCTCGATCATTTTTTTTGTAATTTACGTCCTTTAACTTTCTTTAAGTCATATCGGACGATGAGTGGAACGGGTGAAATGATGCTCAAATGGGCCCAGGGTCCATGGAGCTTAGAGTTACCCAACATTCGTCTTTGAGGATAAGAAAAAAACTCGGAAAAACCTTATCCAGGTAACTCACCCAGACCGAGATTCGAACTCAGACCTCTTGAACGTGAGGCAGACATGCTACCATCTACGCTACCGAGGCGGGCTCGACCATTCTACTTTCTCAACAAAAAAACGCCTCTAACAATTTTGATTAAAATAGATGCGTTTAATATAGTTTCATGGACGAATGAAATCTATATATTGAATTTTCTGGGAAAAGCCTCTGGATTGAACTACGCTAAGGAGAGGATTCGGTACGGGGGCTCAAACTTGGTCTATTGTACCTATGGCCCAAGTGGATCATCCCCGGGAGGAAGGATGAGGCCAGAGGAGACACAGGGTGGTTATCCCAAGGAGCCATGACAATGCAGAAGGCAAGTTCGCTACATTTTACCAGTTTTAAATTCCCCGGCAGACCAGAACAACCAGCATCCCACGTACTATGGTCCAGAAACGGCCCTCCAGACCGGAAAGAGCATCTGAAGTTATCTCTATTATGAAAGAGGTTTTGCAAACAAGTGAACCATAATATATAGACAAAAGCTCACTACACAAAATATGAAAATCGGGTTATAGTTTTCTCATTCATATTTATTTTTGATATCCTAGCTTTACAAATAAGATGGAATATTAAATCACTTACATAGCCACCAGCTCTTAATAGTTTTCATTATCATTTACGCTACTCCCTTTTAACTGTAATAAAGTGTGAAACTAAACGAAGTTTGGCTTGATTAGTATAAAGTAGATAAACAATAAGCGTTCTTAAGAATGGTAAAGTCATGGAGTGCAAAACATCGGAGTTTTTATATTCACTTTTTTGGAGGAATATAATGCACCAAAATCGATATTTAACGTATCGTTTTGTTATTTATATGTGTAGTTTTCACAGAACATAAGGCCATAGACTAGTAGCAGATCCTGTTTGTCTTAAGCTAAATACAGGACCTGGTTATATTGTTAATGGGTTTGTATAAAACAGAAGAAGTAGCCGAGGCCTACCGAGAGGGATCTAAAATCTTGCAAATCACAACTCGTTCGCCCACAACACCTAAAGCTGTTTTAACCTAGAAAGTTAATAAATAAAGTACTAGCAACATGGCAGAAATGTGTCAGTGTATATTTCAGCGAACAAGTGTAGGATGGTAAAACATAATACTTTCTCTACCAAGTACATAATAGAACCACCAGAAGTACACTAAAAAATAACCGATTAGATACCAAACTCATGGAGAAACAAAACATTGAATTTATTATGTTTTGCAGACGATTTAGTATTTATTTATGACAGAGAGGACAGGCTTAAAAAAGCAGTTTAAATTATATATTTAAGAAACATAACATGATAGTTTCAAAATGAAAAAGTAAATTAATGGCGTTCCAAGGAAGATAACCTAGTAAGAACAAAAATAGTAATAAAGTGCTGGAACAAGTTTCACACATTCAGACTGTGATATAACGTATGCAGAAGAAGATATAAATAAGAAAATGCAGACTTAATTTGTGTAACAATCAGACGAACACTGAGAAACAAAGTTAACAAAATATGTGCCACTAAGATTCTATTCAACAATTACACTACCAGTGGCAACGTATGAAAGTGAGACCTCAGTCCTAAAATAAAAACCAAAAAGAAAAGTTCAAACAGCGAAAATGTACTTTTTATGGACTGTGAATGGTTGTACAAGACAAGAACACAGAAATGAGAATATTGTAGAGGAATTAAAAGTACAACCACTTCTTGAACAAACAAAACATAGGAACGACTGGATACAGCATCTGTAAAGAATGCCAGAGGATAAGATACGAAAGATGACATTGATGTATACACCTGTAAGAAGCTCGGTAGGAAGACCAAGAAAACGTTGGGCTGAACAGATGTGACATTGGAATAGGCAAAGACCTAATCCATGAAAGATGATGATTATGATAATGATAATTATGAAACTTGGTATTCACAGCGTCTTCCAAGAATGAGAAAAGCCAATCCCATCTCTGAATCTGAGAGAATATCAAGGGTCGGGAAACAGCTCGATACCTGGTATGAGGATGAAGAAGTGGGTGATATGAAATGGTGGTACAAATGGAGGAAAGAAAAGCTTATTATGGAGCAGTGGTGGAATGGACGACGGAAAAACCCCGCCACATTGCCCACCACACATGCGGACCCCTGGATCGAACCCACGCCGTCTAACTAATAGGCCACAGCGTCCATACGTTTAAAATAGTTTTATGACAATTTTCTAATTTTCTTGGAATAGCTTTTGAAGTCCTCTCCTAGATAACTTTTGTATAACTGATAAACTACAAGAAAGAGACAAAAATATTACTGTACGAAAACTAAATCACGTTAAAGCACAACTTATGTCAAATACTTATTTTATAAAGTTAAAGAGTCCTTATATATTCCTTGTCATTGGTTCAAAATGTATTTTCTCCAATGGGAAACCATTGCTGTTTCTTTCTTTCTTTATTATTTTTTTACGGTCAACAATAGAAAAACCATAAGATTGTGACCAGCTCTTATAAGATTTTACTATCTCTTAAGACTATTCATTATTTTTACTGTGCCTATAGTAAAATATGTATATAAAGGCATTTTACAACTCTTTAACTAGATTAACTGAAGTAGACAGGAAAATAACCTTCTTAAAATACTTTTTGAAGAATAGGTAGATTAAGGAATGCAATACACCAGTTTCTTTTCTTTCTTTTGTTCCATTTAAAGATATTGACAATTTCGATGCTCTTCTATCCTTGGAACAATTGCTCATCAGCCCAGCTGAGTAGTATTACTTTGGGTAATTATCACACATACACATCAACACAATTTCACATGTCTCCAGACTATAGAGAAACAAATTCCCATCCTGCAGCCAGGAATCGAACCAGACCTCTGGGTTTGAAAGCTAGCATGTTAACTACCAGAACATAAAAACAAGTATCCTTTCTTGATGATTCACAGGCCATTCTATATCTGGTACAAGTTATGTAAATAAAATATCAAATATTTTATTCAAGATGGTGGTCTGGTGACCATGAGGGCCTTCTAGAGACAACACGCACATAAACCGTCAGTTAATTAAAATGTCTCTCGCCGTTAGAGCTGGTTTTAACAAAGATTCCCCAGGGGTTGGGAACAAACACTCTAAGTTTTGTAATAATGCATTAATGGTCTTAGAATAATTGTATTGTACTTGTGCTTTGGGCTCTCTTATTTTACGTATTACTTCATTCGTTGCAGAATTCTTGAGAACATCTACAGTTTATTGTGACTTAAAAAATTTGAACGATGCTTCTTAAATTTTAAATAAGTATTTTATAAATCAATACTCATTGTTGTTTAATCTTTTAGATAATTAATAATATTATAAACTGCCCGCCCCAGTCTATAATATGGAGGTAACATTTCTGACTCACATTCAAATCTCGGTTAATGTAAGCTATCCGGATGAGGTTTCTTTCGAGTGAGAAGATGTATGTGGCTTAACTTTAAGCTCTACGGACCTGGGCTGATTAGAACATAATTTTACCCAGTTTACCGTTTGAATGTCCGATATGTCCTACCGGGTTAAAGGACGTCAAAAAATTGTAAACTGTTGATATATTTAAAATTTCTCTATCAAAATTTGCTACTATATTGCAGAAGTTTCCAGAAAGCAATTTTTGGATATCTTTCATTATTTTTAGTAGCTCTTTAGAGAGTCTGAATTAACCTAGCTTTAATAGTTATCTTGCACGCTATTAAAAAAATTAATAAATTTAATGAATAAATCATAAGCACAAGGATATTTAAATTTAACATCATCAGCTCTCTTTTTATATCTAAAAGGCAACCTTTGGCTTATAAAATAGAGAAAAAAAATGCTAATTGTTCATCGTCGTTTTTTTTTTTTTTTTTTTTTTTTTTTGTAATTTACGTCCTCCAACATTTAGTCATATCGGACGATGTATGAAATGGGTGAAATGGTGCTCAATGCGTCCGGGGTCCATGGAGCTTAGAGTTACCCGACATTTGTCTTTCAGGATAAGGGAAAAAACCGGAAAAAACCTTATCTACGTAACTCACCATGACCGAGATTCGAACTCGGGACCTCTTGAACGTGAGGCAGACATGCTACCATCTACGCTACCGAGGCGGGCAATTATTCATCAACTTGCTAATATGCAGTTAGAAAATTAAAAGTTCAGAAGTTTTTGCAGCTATATAACAGTAATTTTGCTCAATCTAAAAATATTTCAAGAATAAATTATGTAAGGCGAAACATACTTCATATCCAACAGAAGACACCTAATTAAAAATGGTGCTTGAAAATAAACAGAAACACTAACAATCACTTGAACCCAAATTCTTAAATCACTGTATAGAAGACGCTTTTGAAGATCCCGATGCTGATGTAACTCGCACTTTAACTCACTGAAACGTCACTCCGAACACATCACAGCGACTATCACTTTAGCGGATGAAGCGACTGGTCCAGCAGTTAAGCGACAAGCAACTGAAGAACCCGCCGACGACCGTACACCTTCCCGCCACGCGCCATTAGCATCTGATGCTGCCTGCTGCGACTGCGCAGTAGTGTGCTATACGTAAAATGTAGAGTAATCGTGCTCTAATGATTACGGCCTGGTCAACGTACGGTTGCTTCTCGTACCGTACGATGACCACTCTAACAAAAGTGGTATAGCACCTTCCATTGAATGGCTGGATGACACAGGAAAGCGGAACCGGAAGGAAAGCTTATACGGTCACCACGTATCTGACAACACAAACCTTTCATCTCAACCTTCTTCTCATCTTCATTGCAATAGTTGTGATATTTAGGTTCAATAAGTCAACCATATGACAGAATTGGAGCTTTAGATCATAACCCTAACCAACATCCCAAAACGCGAAAGACGGACTTGTATTTTTAAATGCATGCCCTTATTTAAGGCGTGTTTCCACCTTGTTACGAAAGATTTGTCCTCCAGATGAACCAAAAAGTCCCTAAGATATAAACTGCACCATATAATGTATTAAAATCTAATGAACTTTTTCGATCGTGATCGTAGTAATTTGATTGATGACACTTTTAGTAAATTTATATAAACAGGAACCCAAAACTATTTAAATTTGCATTAAAAGAGAATAACATTCGAAAATAAATTCCTATCTTTCTCACGGAAACTGCAGAGTGCAATGGGCAATGTCCTCATCAGGTGCCAGAAATATTTGAACAACGAGGAGTGACATTCCAACTTCTCCTTACTTGATATACTGGTGTAATTTACTTCTCTTTTTAAGTAGTTATGCTAAAAATAACTTATGCAACCAACCGTATTATATTTATCATTATCACCTGCGCAGCCGACAGAGGAACCAGCCTCTTGGGTCGGCCACAACCGGTCCCGACAAAGACTGCTCATTCATATATTTGTCTTTTGACTGTCTTTAACCACATGCAAGACCCACACAAAGTTTTTACCTGGTTCAATTCCTCATTAGTTAGACCAAGGGAGGGATATTCTGTTTTCCCCTTGCGGTTACATACAATCTCACTTTATCTGTGGTACGTTAGAATACCAAAATCTGAGTTCCATGTGTTCAACTTTGATAATGTTGTGTAAACACAACATTGCTATCTCCTTTATCTTCCAGGAATTAAAATGTAAACTATTGATAGGTAATAGCGTAAGTACTCGTATTCAATTTGTTAAAATAAACAAAATGTAATGGTATCTATATGCAAAGAAACACTCGTTATAATTCTTGATTAGTTCACAAGGAAACGATAAAGAAAATCCGCTGATACTATTTTAAAATTCTTTGAAAAGGCATATTAAAGAGTTCTCAGCAAAGAGTTTTTGTACTGTTTCATACTTCGCCATTTTAATTTTATTCTTAACAGTACAGATGATTCAAGCAGCAGATACAATCTTGACATCTACCTAATCTAATTTAGAAATCTAATTTAGAAATAGTGAAACAGTGATCCATCCTAATTCGGTGATTAAGCCAATAACTCCACTGTAAGATGTATTCTAATCATCGACTGAAAAAAAGATTATTCTATTTCAAAAGCAGAAATGCAAGGACCTTAAAATATTGGTCATTATTATGAATTGCACAGAAATTTGTAAATGATATTATATACAAAGTAGTCAAATAAAGAAAGACAGAATGTTGAATATTACAAATATATCTTTTTAGTTTCCTATTATATGTTGTAGGCCCTAAACTAGCTACCATTTGAGAAATTTAGACAATCTAAGAAATTAAATGTTGCAGAAGTAAATATATAATCACAAACACCACAGTCATTGAGGTAATTCAAGGCTTCACCAAATTTATATTGTATTATCGTTTACCTTCACATGCAAAATGCCTGGGCTGACATGCAGCTGAAATACAAAGCTGATAGCATGCCAAGAAATAATAATAATAATAATAATAATAATAATAATAATAATAATAATAATAATAATAATAATAATAATAATAATAATAATAATAATAATAATAATAATAATAATAATAATAATAATAATAATAATAATAATAATAATAATAATAATAATAATAATAATAATAATAATAATAATAATAATAATAATAATAATAATAATAATAATAATAAAAATAATAAAAATAATAAAAATAATAAAAATAATAAAAATAATAAAAATAATAAAAATAATAATAATAATAATAATAATAATAATAATAATAATAATAATAATAATAATAATAATAATAATAATAATAATAATAATAATAATAATAATAATAATAATAATAATAATAATAATAATAATAATAATAATAATAATAATAATAATAATAATAATAATAATAATAATAATAATAATAATAATAATAATAATAATAATAATAATAATAATAATAATAATAATAATAATAATAATAATAATAATAATAATAATAATAATAATAATAATAATAATAATAATAATAATAATAATAATAATAATAATAATAATAATAATAATAATAATAATAATAATAATAATAATAATAATAATAATAATAATAATAATAATAATAATAATAATAATAATAATAATAATAATAATAATAATAATAATAATAATAATAATAATAATAATAATAATAATAATAATAGTAATAGTGTTCCTAGAACTGATAACTGGCCAACACACAAGTCAATACTAATTAAAAGACATTTAAAATCATTTACAAAATTTGTAAACTCTATAGACTTTCAAGTACTAAAAGGAACTAATGTGTAATACAAGCAAAAAACTAAATGGTTCACTTCAAAACTGGAAAAATGTATACAAAAATCATAAAAAGAGTGAAAAGCATGTAGTACTACTTATGTAGTGGAGCATGTAGAAATCAGAAATAAAAAAATAATAATTAATAATAATAATAATAATTCATAATAATAATAATAATAATAATAATAATAATAATAATAATAATAATAATAATAATAATTAATAATAATAATAATTAATAATAATAATAATAATAATAATAATAATAATAATAATAATAATAATAATAATAATAATAATAATAATAATAATAATAATAATAATAATAATAATAATAATAATAATAATAATAATAATAATAATAATAATAATAATAATAATAATAATAATAATAATAATAATAATAATAATAATAATAATAATAATAATAATAATAATAATAATAATAATAATCGCTCAAAAAAGAATGAAACTCTCTACAAAAAAATTGAAAAACTCTCAGATACTATGCGAAAAAGTAGGATAAATTTTTATGGCCTTCTTCTCAGAATGAACTCTGGCAGATTAACTTAACAAATCTTTGATTTCTTCTGTAACCGTAAAACAAAAGCTAACTGGTTTAAAGAAACTGAAAAAAAAGCTTAGCAGAATTAAAAATAAAAGATAAATAAATCTATATTAAAATCTAAACCCATTACCTCGGCAGAGGAATGGATAAAAAGACCAGATAGATTGAAGAAATACTGGGAACTAAGAAATGAACAAAAGATAGGGAAATGGTTGATTCAACATACCCCAAAGAGGGTGAAACGAAAAGAAGAAAAAATGGTTCAAAACTTTGGTTTCAAACAACATCTGGCCATATTTCAGTGATGCACGAGTTTAGTAATCACTCTCCCACTCCTACCGAAGTCGTTGAGGTATGTACTCATGAACGAGTTCAAATCTTCCGAGAACTCCCTTACTGAAGTTTTCTTCCCAGGTTCTCCTTCGTCTTCTTCTATAACTTACAAGCCAATACCATCGTTCGGTGTTTGTCGAGGAGCAAGCAAACTTTGGATTGTATAATACCCAGGATGGATGATCAGCCCAATGACGGTGAAGAACAATGAATAGACGGTGGACAGACAGTGAAATGTAGTGATGAAAAGATGGTAGAAAAATTTGCAGATCGAATGATCTAACCCAGCACTCTTAGAGGGAACACCCTTGAAAAAATAACCCTTGGTCTTGGTTGGTCTTGGGGGTTTGAGCCCGGGAACCCTCGAATACGAGTTAATCTATATAACTGGCAAATACCAGGAAGATGTCCTGAACTAAGGCCTGGATCGTTTCCTTTACAAATATAATTTCACTGGCATATTATGTGTTAAATGCAGTAAGAACTTTCTGGAGATGAAACAGTATAGTTCTGTGACTAAACTACGAATATCCTGCTTAAGAAATAATGATTATCCAACCCTGCCTCTGGAACTGTATATAAAACGATATAATTGTTTGTGTTATTATTTCATTTCAAACGAATTGATAATCATGTTTTGACAACACCTCACAAAGTAGATTAGCACCTCGGGCATGACTTTACAGCAAAAACTAAGATGCAAATTATAAACGATACCGCAACCTTCTTTTACTTTCTTACAAAAAATGTATTTGAGGATCACGACGGTAATTGTCAGTGGGAAAGTAAATAATAGGTGTGGTATAATCAAAGCAAACAAAAAACCAAAGCTTAATGATGAACACGTGTTGATGCTAACCGCAAAGAGCAGAAGAGGTTTATGGCGTGACGGAAAATAGCAGCTTTCACCAAGATTAAACTAAATAAAATTGGGTTACAGGTTTCAACTAATGGTTTAGCTTATCAACCTATAAAGTAGTATAAGAAATAAGTCGAGAGGCAAAAAGACAGACCAACGATTAGATTATAATGATTTTTGTCATATTTTGGTTGAGAACCAAACCTAAATCATGGTAATAGCATCATGAAAATACATTTTAGAAACTCTCTTTCTTTATCTTTATTCTTTCTTTGTGGCTAGAATTCTATATGTGAGAGTAATTAATAAGTGCAGCATGAAACTTTGGTGCAGAACCGTAAAGCTTTTTTGAAAACCAATTTTTCTTTCACTACTAGGCAATTGTTCCCAAATTAGAGAAGTTCCATTTTTTAACTGGAGCTCATACAACTTAATTAGAATAAGAAACTTATGCAGAGAAACAAAATGATACACAACTAAAAGTTACAGTTATTTCCCTTTCTCTAATATTGTTTATTTGTATACACATTCCAGAAATGCTTCTTGCAAAAGGCTATTATTCTATCCTTTTACATTTAATTGAGATAGACTTTGAATAAGCAATTTAATTACACATTTTAAAATAGGTACAACAGAAACAGTGATAGTCAAATGTTTATGAACTAGTCATTATATACTCTCCTTGAAATTCAATGCCCTTTCCATGAAATCTCGAACAGCGATTGAAGCTGTACTATTTCTTGTACAGTTTGGCCGGCAATTCTCCGGCCAGGGTGAGTTACCTGGATAAGGTTTTTCCGGGGTTTTCCCTTACCCTTCAAGACGAATGTCAGGTAGCTCTAAGCTCCAAGGACTCCGGATACATTTGAGCATCATTTCACCAATTCATTCATCGTCCGATATGACTTAACGTGGGAGGACGTAAATTACCACAAAAAAGTTCTTTAGCGGGAATTTCAATCACAGGAACAATGCGTATTATAAATATTTCACGCGTTTGCATATTCCATGAACCGGTAGCCATATTGTTATAATAGCGATGATAATACAAACACTAAAAATTGGAATTTACGCACATACATAATAGCAAATAAAGTTCAACTGCGCAAGCACCAAAAGCAAGTGTAGCCACGTGATCCACACAAAATTAAAGTGGCAGCACTGTAGTATTCGGAAGCCATGCCTAGTAGCGACAATGCTGATTGGCGCTAGCAGACAGTTTTAACTTCCTGACCACAACACCGGATGTACAGACTTCCAGTACTACCAACAGAAGCAGTTAGTGTGGGGAAAACGTGTGAGAGAAATATTCGAATAGAGTGGCGCTGTAATGAATATCTTGCAGGATAGTAAAACTGCAAGTTGGATTTTAATGTTTTAAAGCTAATACACAGTCCTATGTTTTCATTCAAATGTTAATTTTGAGGATATGTTTTCAATAGCTCATTACTGTATGTTGGTATTATTAACCTTACCCCTCCGCCTCCTGCAACCGCCAAACGTCATAGCCGGAGATCCAGCGGCCGTACTGTAGTTTACCAGGAACAAAAAGTACACCAAAGTTCTTTCCAAAAAATTCAGGATATAAATCTTATATTTCAAGTGTTTATTGGGTGCTATTAATTAATAAATCCATACAAAATACATTAGCGATACATAACTATTATAGCATAAATTCTTTCGTGAAAATTCCAACAATGTTTAAAAAGGGGTCTTTCAGAAAAAGTGTCCTATCTTTAATATGTAATATCTGCCATTGTTATTGAATTGCATCAGTCATTTTTTTCATGTGGTTATAGTTATTATTGACAAACAGCCATGGAACGGTATAGCATTCAGCAACGGGCAGAAATTGTGAAAATTTATTATCAAAATAGATCAAGATGGAGATAAGGCACCGGGCTCTTATAAAGAACCATTTCTGCCTCCAATTATATGGTATTGATCTCAGAAATACCTGGTTCCAGCAAGATGTTGCCACATGTCATACTGCTCTTGAAACAATCTGTTTTTAAAGGAGAACTTCAGAGGTTTCAACATTTCCTGTGGTGGTGATGTTAACTAGCCCCCGAATCATGTGATTTAACGCCGTTGGATTACTTCTTGTAGGGTTATGTTAAACCTCGAGTTTATGCCAACAAGCCAGAAACAGTAAATGATCTTATGAATAACATGACGCGTGTTATTCGTGAAGTTGGACTCAATTTACATTCTTTTGTCATTGAAATTTGGGTCAACAGTATACGCGCAACTCGAAGTCGCGGCGGTTACTTAATTGATGTTCTCTTACACATGTAATGACATTATGTTCCAAAATAAAAAATAAATAAACATCTCCTAGGTCGTTTCGTTGCTTCACCACATGTAAACAAACAAAAGAGCTCCATGCAAACGCACAATTACAACACAACTGCACAACACACTCAAGTCAACTAGAACTGACTCCGCTCTAACACTTTGCAAGGTTTTCACCAGTTATTGTTCTACAATGCAGTAGAGCTCCCGAGAAAGATCGCGGCGACAAGTGACAGACGAAGCTATCCAGACATTTTTCTGCCTCTTTCTCTCTCTCGGCAAGCGTCCAGCTCGCGTGCCACTATCTGTCTCTTTCTTTCCTGCTCACGCGTGACCGGCACTGGCTTCTCGCAGCTCCAACGAAACAATGCGTTCGGTGACAATATGCTCGCTTAATTGACTTATTAAATTGTTTCCTGGGACGATTTTATGCAGGTAACTTATAAGGGCTGCTATAAATTATTTTGGGGTTTAAAAAGGTCAGTATGGAAAGTATGTGAGAGAGCCATGAATTTAATTTTTTTTGTATTTTTTAAATTCATTTTTAATCACTGTTGTAAATTAATGAGAGTGAAATTAGTTAATTGATTGATTCAGTTTCAAAGTTTTGCAACCTTGAACATTTTATGTTTTAATCTAAGTAGTCACCACTACAGTATATTTTGTAACATTTTTGTGGTTTTTCGAAACTCCTGTATATTTTAAAACCTGCATCACCACCACACCACCACCCTCCTCGGTAGCGTAGATGGTAGCGTGTGTCCTTACGTTTAAGAGGTCACGAGTTCGAAACTCGCTCATCGAGATTCCTGGATAAGGTTTTTTCCAGGGTTTTCCTTTATCTTTAAAAGACAAAGGGTAGCTCTAAAGCTCCATGAACCCTACACTCATTTGAGCATCATTTCATCCATTTCATTCACCGTCCGATATGACTTGGAGGAGGTAAATTAAAAAAAAAAAAAAAACACGACCCTAGTGTCATGTTTAAGGATTTTATACATATTATATAGTTATGTCATTCAGATATGCAGGCACTAATTAAATTATAATTTCTCTAATACACATAAACATTAAATAAAGCACCATCGCCGTCTCTAATCCCCCCATATGATCTGTGACCTTAGGACTCACTTAAAGTTACCACCACAGAGGGGAGAATCAAACCAAGAGAGTCACGAACAAAACCCTGGCACCCAGTGAAGTATTAAACTACGGAGTTAAGGTATGAGCTACCCACTTCCAAAATGAGACACATACAAATATTAGAAACGCTATGTTACGCATTGGGAACTATAAAGTATGAGTACTATTATCACGTACGTGACAGCAGGTTACTGATATAAAAAGCTGTGGTAACTAAGAGCCTGGCTTCTAACATATAATTTTAAGAGAGAAGAATATTGTAAAGCGCTCGTGCGCGGCTTCTGAATTTGTAGCAGTTCATGATGCGGTTGCCCACACTTACCTTTTTTGTCGGATACAATGAATACCTTAAATGTATTGGCCCGTTAGAGAAGTTTTAAGTTGGTAACCTCAAGTGTGATAATATTTCTAGAACGACCATGCATCCTTAGATCATCTCCAGATTAAATGTGAATTTCAAATTTATTCTACATTTATTTTCTGAGCTGTGTTATTCATATGCAAAGAGAAATAAGTTTTAGTGGCTGCCTACACAATTTAATATGTTCGCACTGTCTCTGGTGAGACTACGATAAGTATGAAAATTTTGGAGAGTGTCTGTAGGACAGAGAAATAAAATTGGATGTCATAATCAATGCCTTTAACAACTGGATGAGGCAAACAGATTTGATATCTCACATGAATTATTGTTGAATTAAATCATGAAGAGCTAAAGCTTATAAATTGTGTGTTTCTGTGTTAAATAATAAGCCGAAATGCTGCAAGAAATGATTAAAAACAATAGATGGTGGATAGATGACGTCCTATAAATACAACACATGAGTAATTTTCAGCGTATTTTAACTTTGTTCTTATTTTCCCCTTTATAGCCTTCTTTAACCGCTGTGGTTCATAATGCGGGATATTACTGAAATTTCTGGTGGTATTTATAGCATTTGACCTTTTAGATTTGATTGCGTAAGTTTCCAATATTTATAACTTACATTCTATGCACATTCACTGTCACATTCGTACTCTATGGGGGCAAGAAATGGTCTTAGTTGAAGAAAAAGTTCAACCCCCAAGCAGGGATTCAAATCCGGTACCACTCAGTGAAGTCAACTCGCTGACCTTTTGACCTGGAAGATGTCTGTGTTAAAATTGATAATGCTCCTTGTGGTGCTATTTTAATTAGAATTTTTGTGAAGTACTCACATGATATATGCCATTAGTAAGTTTATTATCATCTTCTTTGTATTACTATTACTATTACTATTAGAGGTAGTAGTAGTAGTAGTAGTAGTAGTAGTAGTAGTAATAGTAGAAGTAGTAGTAGTAGTAGTAGTAGTAGTAGTAGTAGTAGTAGTAGTAGTAGTAGTAGTAGTAGTAGTAGTAGTAGTAGTAGTAGTAGTAGTAGTAGTAGTAGTAGTAGTAGTAGTAGTATACATCTTAACATAGATATGTGTTATTTTTTCGCTTCATAATGTATTTGATTCCAAATCATAATAAATTAACTAACTTTGGAATGTTTATATCAATTTTTATAACTGCGGGTTTACCGCACTGGTTTCGTTCGCGACTCCCATGCTAAGGGTCCCGAGCTCGATTACCTGCTCTGGTGAGTCGAATTTAAGTCGGACCTATCCACGCCTTCACCTCTGCCTAGCACATGTGAAGTGTACCCTATGCCCAAAGTACTTCGGAGTCCACGGTATAAGCTGTAGGTCCTCTCGCCTCACCGTTATCTTCACTATCGCCCTATCATTGGAGGTAGTGGACACCAACCTCTGGGTGCCTCCACCTGAGAAATGGGTCCGGTCATCACGTGGTGGGGCGCGCTTACCCCGAAGACCAAGGTTGACATGGGGTGTGTGTTAGTAATAAACCAACAAACCAATTTTTAAAAACTAATTACTTTCTATTGGGCTTAATTTATATGTAAAGGAAACGGTTATATTCATATGTAGAGGAAATTGTTCAAAAAGAAAACCAAAATTACGACTATTGGTGCAACAAAACGCTACAATGTGAAGATACGTGACTCTGTATGAGCATGCATAAAGAGGAAAGAATTCCTGAGAACCTACGTTCCATGAAATTATTTATGCAACAGAAGGAAACCATTAACTACGTGAGCAACTACCGCCAAGAATTAAAACAAATGCAGCAATCCTTTCTCGTTAATTGAATTGGCATAACAAGAAGTAGGAAAAGAAATCAGGTTGGGTTTTAACATCGTAAATACCTTGAGTCACCATCTGTTAGACGTTCTCGTCTGGAAAATCTCGGTAGTCATGCTCAACAAAGCACGGTCTTCGCATGTGCAATGTCTTTCTTCTGTTTCTCAGACTGGCTCTATAAAAACGAAGGAGGCAAAACGAAACAAAATAGCTAAAGATGTATAATCCCTCCACAAGAATGCGTCCTAACATAAACAATACACGTGGTATCACCCCGCGCTTGAAGTATCGTGAACGCATGATGGAGCTTGCTCTCTTGACCGTCGACAGCTGTTCAGTTATGTACTTTTAGGAGCTAAGAAAGTTAATATTCAAAAAATGCACTCCTATACGAGGGTGGTTTGAAAAGTCTCCAACCTAACAAAGATACAAGACATTTTTTCAGATCCTTTTTTTTTCAACATAGTCTCCTTGTAACTCTACACCCTTTTCCCAGTGATGCTCCCATCTCTGTAACCCGTCCAAATAGTACTCGTCATTTTTCTCTGCAAAATAATTCTTCACGAAGGTGACTGCCTCTTCATTTGACGAAAATCTCTGTCCTCAGAGCGCAATTTTCAGATGAGGGAACAAAAGGAAGTCCCTTGGGGCTAGATCTGGTGAGTAAGGTGGATGGTCAAGCAGTTCGAACCGTAATTCGTGGAATTTCGTCATTGTAACTGCTGAGGCGTGAGACGGTGCGTTGTCTTGGTGCAAATGTGGCCGTTTCTCTGTAAGTTCTGCCTTCAGCTTGTCAAGTAATGATGCGTAGTATGCTCCTGTAATGGTTTTCCCTCTTTGAAAATAATCGATTAAAATAACTCCATAACTATTTCAAGGAGAAGTCACCATCACTTATCCAGCCGAAAACAGAACAGTTTTTGCTTTTTTCTGAGCCTGTTCCCTCGTTGCAGTCCACTGTTTGGACTGTAATTTTGTTTCGGGCGTATAATGCTGTATCCAAGTATCATCTACAGTAATTAATCAGCGCCAAAATTCGGATTTATTGCACCTAACTGCGCCAACGGAGCGTTGGAAATGTTCATTCGGAAGCGGTTTTGGTCTAACTTGAGCAAACGCGGTATTCAACGCCCGAATAGCTTTCTCATGTCTAAATGTTGATGTAATACGTAACAAACACGTTCTTTTGACATGTTCATAGCCTCTGTAGTATCTCTCACTTTAATTCGGCGGTCATCTAGCACCATTTGGTGAACTTGGGATGTTTTCGTCGGTAGTTGCAGTTCTTGGACGTCCTGAACGTTCATCGTCTTCCAAGCTCTTACGGCCACGTTTAAATTCAGCTGCCTACAATTTCACTGTGGTAAATAAGTGTGCAGAGTCCCCATACACAGAATACAACTCATCTTTGATTTGCGTAGGCGTATTCCCTTTCAGAAACACATGTTTAATGACAGCTCGATGCTCGATTTTGTTCATTTTCATATAAACACTCACATCAACTCTCTCAAACGACTGTTACATAACAACTGAGCGTCCAAAATGGTTGAAGGTTTGGTGAGTAGCTGTCAACAGATGAGCAACGAAATTCACTAGGTACTTTTCTACAAGTGCTGCCATCTTCATATTGAGGTCGGAAACTTTTCAGATCACCCTCGTATTTATTAAATTAAATGAATAATGCACGAATGAATGAAAAAGCTATAATGCTACCTTAAACAGAAAAACACTAACGGAATAGCCGGACACCAGCTCCAAATCAAAAGTGCTGATGTCGCGCCCGTCGACATTTACATTTATAATCACTCTGTATACAGCTCACTGTTAATCACAAACCGAGAGAGATGCCGAGGCTGTAGCGTCTGTAGTCCACATTTAAAAGGTCGTGGATTTGATGCCGTGGCTTACTGTTCGTTAACTGACATTCTAGCTAGTGGGTTAGGGTGGCTTGTCTATCAGATAACATTTTACCTGAAGCCGTGCTCGTTATTGTGGAAGACAGTCAACAGTGTGGAAAGACTTCAGCCAAGTCGAATGATGGCAATCCTAAAACTGTCAAATAAAACTCACAAATATTATTATGGGCAACAGTGCTTCCTTCACTCTGTCACTCATTTCAGACTGTGTAAACACTCCCTGCTTCCACTAGCTCAACTCCCACCTGCTTGGTAGGGTACCCCATATCACTAGCTAAAACGTCAGTGAACGAACAGTACCTTCCTGAGCCATAAATTTTTGGGGGTTTTCTACGGGTTACCAAGCGAATAATAGGAATATATCTAATTTTCTCTACCTCAATTACATTTAATTCTGATTTCACTTCATCCGTTCTTCCCTTCTTTTCTTTCTTCCGAGGTTTCCAGAAGCATAATGTATCCACTTGTAGGTCTCAGTGCCGAAATCCTGCTGCTGTTCCTTCTTTTGTATAGCTGTATGGTTTGTTTTGTCAACACAGAGGGGTTTATTGAGAGAAAATATTTTCCACTATTGCTTTCTACTCGACACAAATCATTTTTGCCTCTTACGAGGGCTGTTCAATAAAGAATCATCACAATTTTCTTTGACAGCGTACCTTTACTCATCCTCATAATTTTGATGGTTCTTATCAAAATAGTCTCGCCCTGAATGCGATGCACTTGTCCCAGCGTTTCTGCCAGTCTTCAAAGACATGCTGGAAACCATTTTTGGGAGATCCTTCAAAATCGCCTCCGCAGCCTTCACCACTGCTTCTGATGCTGGACAGTGCCTCCCAAGAAGGCGTTTCTTCAAGTTAAATAATAGAAAAGAGTCACATGGGGCTAAATACGGGCTATAGGGAGGGTGAGGGATGCGCTTCGCGTTGAGTTTTGCAAGATATTCAGCAACAACATTGGCAATATGCAGCCGCGCATTATCGTGGTGCAGAATCCAGCCGTATTCATGGAAATGTGGTCTTTTGCGCCTGATATGTACTTTCAATGTTTTCAGGACATCCCTGTAGTATTGCTAGTTACTGATGTGTGTGCAGGTACAACATGCTGATAAACCATTCCTCGAATATCAAAGAATGAGATGATCATAGCTTTCCCAGCAGAAGCAACCACTTTTGTTTTTCGGAGGTTGGTGATGAAGGAGATTTCCACACTGAGCTTTCTGTTTGCTCTCAGGATCAAAATGATGTAGCCAAGTTTCATCAGCAGTGATTGCGCATGAAAGAAACTGCGGATCTTCCTCCAACATCAACTTCAACTGCATGTTACCTCCATTGCAGCGGTAGGCGATACTGAACATGTCTGAACTTGCCTGGTTCTCACAGGCGGGAACCGGGAGTACCAACAATGAAACTACTGCGGCGTGTTTGTTTCACATTAGGCTAACAGAGCATAATAAGATTGAATTTTAGTGCGCAAAGTTTAGTCTGTAAAAAAATATGATCATTATTTATTGAACAGCCCTCGTAGGAGTGCTGATCAACTTGGTGTTGCTGACTATATTCTACTCTCTCCTTCCTCCTTTTTAAAAAATGTTCTAACACCCATGATATTGCATTGTTATCTCACATTTTCATTTTTTTAAATCTATCTTCTTTAGCTCAGAAATATTTCTACGAAAACACAAATGGCCTTGATCGGCCAAGAGTACATATATGAGCTTCAAATAATTCTTTAAACAAAAACAGACTGACTGGTCAGTTTTAATGCGAATGATATAATAAAATCTTTAGTCTTAATATCTCACAAGCATCATTAATAATAAAAAAGGAGACAAAAAGGTATGTCATCCAGTTGTTGTATTAAAATAGCACATTAATCGTGATTCTAATTTACATCTGCATTACGTGCAACTACAAGGTAATATAAAATGAACATGAAATCTGTTAGAGAGAGTAAAAAACTTCAGTTAGACCATGTAGCCGGCTACCCTACCTTGTAACTACATATCAGCGTTTGGTCTGTGGTAATGACCCATTTCCCTCGTGATGCACGACTTGTGTCCCGTTTCCTTTCCTTAACATGCATCACCACTGTAATTGTTCGTGTAATTCATCTTCCTTAAAATGCATTACCTCCAGAACAGAACCTGTCTATCGGAAAGATAACTGCAAATCATTGTCAATAACCCACACTTGCTGTACGTATCAACGACCTTAATCTTTCCGTCAGCTCACAAGGAGCACGAGATCCTAATCAACGAGCATTACGAGGATTAGAACATGCAATCCTCGATAAATTGCTTGTTCATGAAAATGTAAGCTCTGTGAAGCAATGAAAATGCGTTTACACGCAACGGTATCCCTTAAAAATATATAAATTGTCTTGCCTTCGATGGTCTGAAACGCAACGGCATGGACCAGTGCTTTTTAAACAGAGAGAGAGAGAGAGAGAGAGAGAGAGAGAGAGAGAGAGAGAGAGAGAGAGGTGACCTGAAAGTTTTATGAAGGGATACCCACAACTAACTGAAATAGAAAGAGAGGCAAATATAATCTGATTAGCAATAAAGTAGTATTGTAACAGTGATTGGGATATCGCCAATAATAGTGTTAGTGATACTGATTGCGGTGGTAATTACTACGAGGCATGTTTTTTAAGTCAGTGCCGTTTTGGAATTAAAAAAAGACGTACATAGATATCGCAATAATTTTATTTTTACATGAAAGCCTGTAACTTAATCTACTTTTCTACATAATTTCCGTGAATATTGAGGCACTTATCATAACGTGGCTCCAGTTTTTGAATACCCTCCTCATAAAATTCTGCCGCCTGACGTGTTAACCACTGTATCACAACTGTTTTGACTTCGCTATCGTCTTGAAGACGTTGACTGCCCAGATGTTTCTTCAAGTGCAGCAACAAATGGTAGTCGCTGGGCTCCAGATCAGGGCTGTATGGAGGGTGATCCCATTGAAAAGATTTGGTGAGATCTTTGGTCCGATTTGCCACATGTGGACGGGCATTGTCTTGCAGCAAAACGATACCCTTACTCAACTTGTCACGTCTTTTGTTCTGGATTGCAAGGCGCCAATTGTTCAATGTCTCACAATAAGACGCTGCATTGATTGTCTCATTAATCCTTTTCTGTCCCAAAAAAACTGTGCACATAGTTTTCCGGGCAGAAATTGTTTGCTTAAAGTTCACTTTTGTGGGTGATGATGAATGTCGCCATTCCATGGATTGTTGTTTCGATTCTGGTGTGACGTAGGCCACCCATATTTCGTCATCAGTAATAATTTGATCTAAAAATCTTCACCTTCATTGTGGTACCGCTCAAGGAAAGTCAATGCACTGCCTAAACGTTGGGTTTTGTGCAAATCCGTCAACATTTTCGGAACCCAACGTGAACACAATTTCCGGTACTTCAAGTTCTAGGTCACAATGCGATACAAAACACTACGAGAATATTGAGGAAAATAGTCGCACAATAATGGAATTGTAAAGCGTCTGTTTTCTCTCACCTTTTCGTCCACTTTCTGCACCAAATCTTCAGTAACGACCGAAGGACGTCCACTCCGTTCTTCATCATGCAAATTTGTGCGACCATCTTTAAATGCTCTCACCCATTTCCTTACCATTCCATCACTCATAATGTTCTGTCCATAAACTTCACAGATCTCACGATGAATATCGATCGATTTTACGTCTTTAGCACTAAGAAATCGTATAACAGCCTGTACTTTACAATCGGCGGGACTCACGATTATCGGAAGCATCTTAAACACTCAGTAATCAACGCATACAATGAAGCATCAGACTGTAATGGCGTCAGTGCGCAGACAAGAGATGTAGGTAACCAGCGCGCATGCGCGGAACGCCGGCCGTAGCACTGCGGTGGCGGAATCGCAAAACGGTACTGACTTAAAAAATGCCTCGTATATTCCCCCTTGTGTGTATATATGTCAACATTACGCTGCAGCAAGAGGTATCAATACTCGACAATGCCATACAGAATTATTGGAAGCTTGTGGTAGACAGGCTTTACCATATCGTACCGTCGCTAGGTGGGCCAATGCATTTCGCAGAGGAAGGGAAGACGTTCATCAAGAGCGTTGAGCTGGCAGACCGTAATCAGCAAATGATAATGTACATGTGAATGCTGTGAGAGCACTGCTGGAAGAATATCGTTGTTGGACTTGTATTGAACTAGCAAGGGAAGTTGGAGTGGATTTTCCACATAAAGAAGTTGTGTTACACGATGGTGCTCACTCTCTCATGCCTGCCCCTGTTGTTACTGTGCTCCACAGGAGAGATAGTCTCCGACGCCTGAGACGCAGGGCGGTTGGCGGAGGTTCTCACACCCTCCCTGGACAAGTTTATGACACCCCATGTCAATACAGTTACAGACCATTCAAAAACATTCTGATGGCTTCTACTTTTGTGAATGAATCTTCTCGGTTTTAGTGTACAGAGTGAATAGGGTACGTGTTTTTAAGGGTCTGCTCCTTGTGTAGCAAGCTTTCTCTGCCACACACATTTGCTGTCCTTGTCCTACTGTGTAAGGCTGCACATACCTTCCAGGGAACTTGTTTGCGTTGCTGGACAGTAATTTACT
This sequence comes from Mantis religiosa, assembly GCA_030765055.1. Taxonomy (NCBI): domain Eukaryota; kingdom Metazoa; phylum Arthropoda; class Insecta; order Mantodea; family Mantidae; genus Mantis; species Mantis religiosa. The sequence goes on along the minus strand of CM060955.1, from coordinate 145,526,533 downwards.
TCACAGATGGAACTGGGAAATTCTGCAGCATCCTCCATACTCCCAAAATATGAGTCCATGTGATTTCGACCTTTTTACGAAAATGAAATTATCACTTAGATAAGTGCGCTTTATAACCAGAAAGGCAGCAGTAGAGTAGTCTGTACGAATATTAGAACAAGACGCTGTGGATGGCATCCGTCGGCTCCCTGGTGTGTGGATGGCAGGAGATTACTTCTAGGCACTGCAATAATGTGGCTGCTCAAAAAATGTTTTATTTGTTGTTAATTTAAAAGTTGCCACTAATTATTGAATGACCGACGCATTATCGTTTATTTGATACATTCAAGTAATAAACAGGAAGGAAACAAATATCGTATTTCAACTTCTAAACATTTAAACATCTGCTTAAACGTTTTACTTCCATTTATTGTCGCATGGTACTCCGACTGCGTTGTTTACTGCAGTGAAGCGATGCTCTTCCACTCGTCCAATTAGTATTGTTTGCTCACGGGTAAAGTCAGTATGGCGAATTTTTAAGTTCGAGTAGCGTACAGAAACATAAGAGTGGAAACCCTGTAACCAGTTGTAAAAAGGCTACTTAACTTTCTTTTACAACGTTATAACACCTGAAAAGTTTTACTGAAACTGAAGCTACAGGTGTATCTATGAACACCGTTTCAAATGTAAGAATCGAAATTAAAACAAATAGGAACTGTAAAAAAAACCTAAAAAGAGATGTTAACGTCATTTTGTGTTTTAAGGAAAGTGAATAATTTTGTTAAAAGTGATATTCTGTTTTAGGTGCATAGTTTCTTTTTAAATAACGAGCATCGTACTATAGATAAGATACTTAAATTAATAAAAAAATTGCATAACGTTTCTTTAACCACTTCCTTTAGTTTATTTAGTAGATATGACCGAGTGCTTTTCTAACCTTACACAGCTGCAATAAAAGACATGACAGTTGCGATAAAAGTTAGACGTAAACAGCTGACGTCAGTGAACATCAACAAGCGCTTGCTGGTGGAGTGATACACACCGTACGTCCCCACTTTAAGCCCGGAGGAACTAGAATAGGTCTTCCAGGCAGTGCTTTTTGGCGTTTTGATGTCCAGATCAGTGGTGTGGTCTCAATCTTCTGGTCGAAGGTTCATCACAACAGTAACAACGTTCTGAACTGAACCTTGGCACAGTAGATGTGGACGAAAAGTCTGCACAGCAAAGCACCAACAGACTACGGCTTTTTAGCCCGGAAGAATCTACTAGTGATTATTCAAACTCCGGCCATGAAAGCTCACTGCTCATTTGTTAATATTTATTTCAAATGTCCAAGTGTATAACACATTAATTGAAATCTGCTCCCGATAGGGAAACGTTTTAACAAATTTTGGCAATTCGTTTCAAAGTCTTACCCCACCTCGTCCTCATTTATAAAAAAAAAAATACTAGAAGTATAAGAAACTGTGTGCAAAATGAGTGAATATTTTCAGATTTTTTGTGGCATGTGATTCAAATTAAGCCTATTGAACAGGAAACAAGAACTATCTATTACTTTTCTTGAAGGTTCGTTACTGCCAGAAGGACTGTCATTAAATTTAATATGTTCACAAGGTTCAAGCATTACGAAGAATCATTAATGTTTGAGGTCTGAAAGTTCGAACGGCGCAATTAGCACTTTGACCTACAGAACATCTTTTGTTTTCGTGATACTAAGGGGAGTCCCATGGGAGAGAAGGGTGAGGTGAGAGGATACAGAGGGTGCCGGACTTTAGGCAGGACAGTAGAGGGCAGGATCCCTACAGTTTCAGATTTTAACTCCGCGGTAGAAAGCCATACGACCGGACCCCCACTTATCTGTAACCTTAAACATTCCACCGGGGGACATGGGAGCCTAGGGACCCTCCGGAGCCAGTAGACGAACATATGCAGTAAGCATCCTTTTTCTACTGCCATGCAACGCCGAGACTCCCACAGACGGCCAAGCAGAAAGGGAACTGCAATGAAGGGACAGGAAATTCGGGGAATGTAATTAACCTTCACAGCATTCACCTACCGAACCAAAGAAACACCCCAAAAAACATGGCCGCGGATATCGAACCCACGAACTCCTAAAGGTGAGTGCCACCTCAGTATTATTAACGTAAACGTCATACAACATTGCTTTGAAATAATAAATAATGAATAAATAATAATAACAATAATAATGATGATGATAATAATGATGATGATAATAATGATGATGATAATAATGATGATGATAATAATGATGATGATAATAATGATGATAATAATGATGATAATAGTAATAATAATAGAAATAATAATAATAGTAATAATAGTAATAATAGTAATAGTAATAATAATAGTAATAATAATAATAATAATAATAATAATAATAATAATAATAATAATAATAATAATAATAATAGTAATAATACTAACAATAATAATAAAAATAGTAATAATAGTAATAATAATAATAATAGTAATAGTAATAATAGTAATAATAATAGTAATAATAATAGTAATAAAATAATAATAATAATAATAATAATAATAATAATAATAATAATAATAATAATAATAATAATAATAATAATAATAATAATAATAATAATAATAATAATCATAATCATAATCATAATCATAATCATAATCATAATCATAATCATAATCATCATCATCATCATCATCATCATCATCATCATCATCATCATCATCATCATAATAATAATAATAATAATAATAATAATAATAATAATAATAATAATAATAATAATAATAATAATAATAATAATAATAATAATAATAATAATAATAATAATAATAATAATAATAATAATAATAATAATAATAATGAGTAAACGATGATGTAACTGTGACCCAAGACCAAGATGCTTCCGCCGTCTGAATCTCCAGACGAAGGCTGTTGACTCACATGCCGAAGAGATGCTCCAGCGAGGAAGTGGCTATTGGCCAGTTAAATTCGACCGACATCGTGAGAGCCCCCAGGCGGAGGCCATTATTAACCGCTGTGTCAACATCACCTGGCGTGCGGTACAGTTAGTTCAGAAAACGCCCACTAATTCCATCGCGCTGCCTCCGGTCATGCAAACTACTGTGCAAATAATTATCACTGTGATTTGTGTATTAATACCTCGCTGTGCCCTATGGACTGCTCTTCTATAAATATATCTTTCCCAGAAAAGTGGCCTCGCTTAACAAGAACCTGCTCAAGATAAGCATAGTCCACACTAACATAAGGTGTCCACAGCAGCGAAGCAGAACTAGTCCTATCGCCTGATTTATCTTACTTTAGCCAATCAGAGACGTTGGAATATCTTCCTCGCGTGAAGAAAATCAGGTTAGAATGATGGGCATTGGCACCGCTTTACGGATGTGAGCCCCCAGTTGAAATGTGAGTCTAATTTTAATTTTTAAAAAATCTAATATTATAACTTTTAAAACGGACTATAACCTATAAAATAGTTTCTCTAGCCCCCATGACTGCCCTGAAAGTTTTTAGTTGAAAATGTTGAATAGCTATGGAAGTACTTGCAAGATTTGAAAGGAAAAAAAAAAGAGACGCGTGCAATATATAAATAAAAGCATAAATATTTTTCTAGCAGTTTTAGTCCTCGCGTTGTCTTTTATTTCTCACAGTTTTATTCCAAGTTCAAATCTCAGTGAGGGTGAGTTATTTAGATGAATGTGGAGTAACTCTAAGCCCTATGGACGCTGGGCAGCATCATTTCATTCATCGTCTGATATGACTTAACGTTGGAGGTTTTCCCTTAACCTGAAAGATGAATGTCTGGTAGCTCTAAGCTCTATGTACCCTGGACTAATTTGAACATCATTTCATTCATTGTCGATATGACTCAACGTTGGAGGTTTTCCCTTAACCTGAAAGATGAATGTCTGGTAGCTCTAAGCTCTATGTACCCTGGACTAATTTGAACATCATTTCATTCATTGTCGATATGACTCAACGTTGGAGGTTTTCCCTTATCCTGAAAGACGAATGTCTGGTAGCTCTAAGCTCTATGTACCCTGGACTAATTTGAACATTTTTTCATTCATTGTCGATATGACTCAACGTTGGAGGTTTTCCCTTATCCTGAAAGACGAATGTCTGGTAGCTCTAAGCTCTATGTACCCTGGTCTAATTTGAACATCATTTCATTCATTGTCTGATATGACTTAACGTTGGAGGTTTTCCCTTATCCTGAAAGACAGATGTCTGGTAACTCTAAGCTCTATAGACGCTAGGCTTATTTGAACATCATTTCATTCATTGTCTGATATGACTTAACGTTGGAGGTTTTCCCTTATCCTGAAAGACAGATGTCTGGTAACTCTAAGCTCTATGGACGCTAGGCTTATTTGAACATCATTTCATTCATCGTCCGATATGGCTTAACGTTGAAGACGCAAATCAAGAGAAGTTTTATTGCACTGCAAATAATATAAACTGTTTGTGAGTTTTCTACTAGTTCCCACCTCCCTTCCTCTCTCCCTCTTATCTATTATTCTATCCACCGAGGGTGCGATATCAAATTTTTCGCCTTACATGGAAAGAAGTCTTCATTCTCTCTTCTTTTTTAAAAAATTATTTTAACAAGGTCTAAAAAGGACCTTTAAAAAGACCTAAAATATCCCAATAAGGACCTAAATATTGGGAAAAATTAAGTAAAGAAGTGATACCTACCTACAAATTAATAAATCAATTTTAATTAGATATTTAATGAAAAAAAATTGAAATTGATATGCAACACACAGGTCAAGGAAAACTACATGTAAGAAATGCTTCTTCTGATTCAGTAATCAGCCATGAAAGTTCTGGGGAAACAAATTGAAATAATTAAATCACCCTGGGTTAGAGAAATTCAACTTCAGAAAGCTTACTTCACTTAACGTTCCAAGTATATTACAACAGTCTTCTCTAAACTCTTAGGTGTAAGAGATCGTCTATTTCTAACAGCACAATGCGAAAAAAAAATTAAAAAACTTCTCTCCACATCAACGGATGTCAATGGTGGACACTTCATACGAGTGAGATCCTAAGGAGAAAAATATATAACTTGATTTTTAGAGGAGGTTACTAGGTTGTCTTCTGTTGCTGATGATTTGAATACAACAGAAAGGGTCCTATTACCAGTTACCTGTTATAGCCAATCTTGGGAGGGCGCATTAGTTAAAAGAAATTAGAATTTACACTGGATTATGTTCAACAGGAAACAGGTGGTCAAAAAAAGTTTAAGTTGCAAAAAAAAAACACCTAAATTTTTCACTCAAAAAGATAATTACATTAATAATATTAATAATTCACAAATTTAAACCAATGACTTAAAAATTCTTTTAAACAGTAAAGCAAAAACAAGAGCCTTCCCAGCAAACGATTTTTTGCCCAAATCATTCGATTCTATTCTTTAAAAAAGCATTGGTCTACTGAAACGAAAATGCTATACAAAGGACCTTAAAATCAAAAAATAACTAAAAATATGAAAAGGACAATTGAAATTCTAAAAAATGGCCTTTAAATAAAAAATAGCTAAAAGGTAAAAAATAGGACAAATAAAAGCATCCAATTTCTGGCCTATAGTGACCCATAATTAACATATTATATTGGGCCTCATCTAGGGGCCATTCCATATGCTTTCTGTCTCACATACACCACGGTTCGTGCTGATCTGGACTCTGATCCAGAGTTAGCGTTCTCTTCTAAAGCATCTGCTGACCCAGGCGCTCACTTGTAAGCCCTGGTGTGCTTAAGTCCTTCATACAAAGAAGGTATATACAAATATATTACAGAAAGTAATTATTTTTTTCCCTCTCAACAGAAGACTGATCATGTTGAATGCTAAATTGAAGTGGAAGGTAATATGCGTGGTGGGAAACATCTGAAGGTGTGAAGCCCACAGATGTTTTCTGCCACTTGCTCTGCCACTTGATCATTAGCTGTGCTAATGAGTTCGAATCTCTGGAAGCATTACAATCTCATGTGCATCATGGGCGTGCAGAGCAACGCCTCCATTTTACAATCAACTGCACAACAAATGAGCCAGAAGAAAAATGTTTGGTTACAGCGCTAGGTTGTAATTACACAACAGCAGTGACAGCCCGCGGCCAAATCGGTGGGTACCTAACGGTTTTGAACAAGTGTGAACTATGTTGCGACTGCACTTGTCTCGTCTTTGAACGGAAACACTTGATTACTACCTGTCCACAAGTGGCATTTCAAATACCAGCCACCTTCCTGCTGGTTAAACCGTTCAAGTGATCGTGAGCCTAAGAGGGCCTCAGGAGTCTATATATTACAATTAGGTACAAGAAGTATAACAGTAAAAGTTTACTCTCTTCCTTGATAATCACATACAGTGACTGTCAGAATTTTTCGAACAAATATAGCTGTTATATTAGTTAATCGATGGAAATAAATTATTTCTCTACACTAGCCGTATATAGGCTACAGTTTTTGATGGATAGAGTCAACATGAACAATTCAATGCCATAGCCGGGATTTGAACCACTGTTCTCCCGCTCTACGTGCGGTTGCTCTAAACCACTGAGCTACTATGGCCAACATGCCGACATGATATTAACTGACACGAGTCAGTTGGAGAATTTACCCGACTGCGGTAAAGAAACGGCCCCAACAGACCAGGTTCGGAGACCATCCTACCGAAGGAAGACGTTTTACTCAGGGCATGCCATCCTGCCATGCAGCGTCAAGACACCCTCCGACACTTCTACACTGAAAGAGACCACCAGATGAGAGATGATGTGAAATGACAATGGAAAACAAATGGAGGGACAGGAAATTCGGCGGATGTAATTAACTTGTCCATCAAGTTAGACCCCGGAAAATCCCGGGAAAAAACCATGGGCAGGTAGATCGGCCGAGGGAATGGAAACTGGGCCTCCCAAATGAGGGCCTGAGACGAAACAACCTGAGCCATTCCACTCGGTGCTTAGAATTAAATTATAGTCATCTTGCAGGATAAGGGAACCTCTACGAAAAACCTTATCCAGATAACTCACCCTGACCGAGATTCGAACTCGAAAACTCTTGATGTGAGGTAGACACGCTAGCATCTAGAGGTGGGCACATACTTCCCTTACTCTACGAAGTACAGAATGAAATACGAATAAAGTTACACTGTATTGCACGTAAAACGCCTCTACTTTTCAGTAAACTCAGATTATATACAAGGGGCGTCCAGAAAGTAAGTTCTGTTTCAATTTATCTCCACTGCAGCGCTACTATCGCAGTTCCGCACATGCCCGGTAGACGCTCTGTATCAAGGAGAAGAGGTGCAAAAGGCGTTGTGTTTCTTCACGACAACGCACGACCACACACTGCAAATGCGACGATAACATTCTACAGAGATTTGGCCCGGACGTGTTTGACCATCCCCCGTACAGTGCTGACCTCGCTCCTAGCGACTTTCATCTGTTTTTGCATCTCAAATCTTTCCTTGGCAGTCAACACTTCAACAGTGACTAAGAGCTGAAAGAAAATGTTTCCAACTGGTTGAAGACACAGGCGGCAAACTTCTATGAAGAAGGTATACAAAAACTTGTGCCTCGCTATGACAAATGCCTACAAAATTTTGGTAGTTATGTGGAAAAGTAGTTTAAGAGTTGTAGAATTTTCTGCAATAAATAATTTTTTTGTATCTGTACAGAATTTAATTTTATTACCAAAGAGGACTTACTTTCTGGAAGTACCTCGTACATTCCAATATTCAATTATGCCTGCTCGTACCTAGAATGTACAAATAAAAACTTGACTTTTCTCAGTTTCTTGTCCAGTTAGAAAAAGATTAATTTGATCCGTGTTGGGATTTTGCTGCGAAGAAGATTTGCGATGATTAATTTTGGTAAATTTTCAATTTGGTTCATTTATTATAATATTGGCTATATAGAGAGAAGATTATATTTTAAAATTTTATAGATGTAATTGATTTACAACAAGGCGAATTTTCTTCTGTCCCAGCTTATACCCAATCGGTGTGTGAAATTCTTATCTTAAAATCGTGGGTCTCGGATTAATGCGATATTTTAGGATCAGTTTGCTAAAATAATGACGTAGATATTTTTCTATAGATCTTAATGTACTTTAAAACACTTATTATGCACTGGAACACAAACTCTTTTACAGACAGCTCTCGCGTATCTATTAAAATTTCTTCCGAAGATCATCGTTTTTTCGTGTCCTTAGCAACCGCTCATTTCTACACAAATTCAACATTCATAGCCTACTATGTCCTGTTTTTTGTCTTTCACTCGATGACTATATACACTTACATAGGGAATACAACAAACATGTTAATACTCTTTAAGATTTTAAATCTCTAACGACACTATAAAATAAACAATACGCAAAATTTACAAATGATAATTATGTTCAGGTCCAAACAAAAAAGCAACTGTTTCAAAGTTTACATGATGTTTACAATAACTAGTATTTTTATTAGTTGCAGTGCAATAAATCACTCCAGCAGTGAAGCTGACTTTACTCTTGCACAGTTGCATGAACTAGTAAGCTCGCTTTTGATTGCAACACTGATACTGTAAATTAATTTTGACATCCACTTCGCTTCCCTAATAACTGACACGTCTTCAAATTTTGAAATATGGCCTTCTACTTCTAAATAATTGTTTTAAATAAGTGGGTGAAACCAAACGCAGATATGTACATCCGAGAGTTGCTGCTAGTTGAATCTGTCGACGCTGAAGGTTTGAAGGTCAGAAAGGTTTTAATAGTAATCTCAAAACGCAGATAAATCACTTCGAGAAGGGCCTCTCGAAATTCATCCGAGCGGAAGCCCAAAGGAGTCTTCCTCAGTAACGCTGCCCATAATCGAAGGTCATTCTAAGTTAACCCACGTCCTTTCTATTTCCTTATGGGCATTTTAATTACATACGGGATTTATTTTGCGTCTGGCTCATAAATCCATCTGTTTATCCACTGAGACATCATTGTTGATAATTAATCATTCTAGCAACGTACTAAAGCACAAGTGGAAAACTGTCAATGCTTTCTAGGTACATAAATAACTAAGGTGCAACAAAATTATAGTACGAGGCAAATGCAACGTTTACGCTGTTGGTAGGAATGATTCATGGAGAAATTTTCTCTCTTGTTTAGATGTTTCAAATGGTCTGTTAATTCCAAGTATTATATTAGGGCATCTCATCATCATTGGATGGCTGAGGTCATCAAGGCATTGACTCGTGTATGGATGTTCAGGTTTCAAATCCCGACGCTACCAGGTCCGAATACCGCTGGACCAAGTACCCTTTTTTGCAGTTTGCTTAGTTCGATAGGTGAATTTTGGAGTGGTTCTTCTTCTTCCACAAATATTCCTGTACATAATGTATTTTCATTTGTTCCATATTCGTGTGTTTCAATGTTGCAGGACATGGAAATTGGGTGTAGTGGGAAGAATTTGCGCTGAGTAAGTTGTGCTTTGGTTGCCTGACACAGAATGCGTCTGGGATCGATCTCACCCCTGTGAGGTGCGGATTCTAAGTTCCGGGCATAGGACCGGTGCTCGCTAAGCATATGTGAGGAAATTGAGGAGGTGGCGAACCCTGGTTTAGAAAGCAAATTTCCCGCTGGGATGCTGTGATGCTGATGACCACATCTCCTCCGGTATCGTTTGGATGATCTCCCATCTCTGCCATGCGTATGTGGACGTGAGGCCGCCGTCGGGTTGGCAGGCTCTGGCCCGCTGGCGGACTATTACGCCATGGGTTATGTTAGTAAGAAGGAGTTCTGCCCGGCGCTTGTATGGCCGGCTGGTGGCTCTTACCAAAACTTGCTGTTCTCGAAAGATGACTGGAGTACTGTCCAGCAACACAAAGAAGTTCCCTGAAAGGAATACGCCCCCTTCAACAGTGGGACAAGACAACGAATGTACGTGACAGAGAACGCATGCTACACAAGGAGCAGAACCTTGGGAAAAAAAACATGCGTCCTATTCACTCTGATTCACTGGAGAAGATTCAATCACAAAAGTAGAAGCTGCCAGAATGCTTCTGAATGGTCTGTAACTGAATTGACATGGGATGTCATAAACCTGTCGAGAGAGGGTGTAGGAACCTTTCCCAACCCCCGTGCGTCTCATCCCCCGGAGACTTTCTCTCCTGTAGTATAGTATAGGTTCGTGCCAGCGCTAGGATTGTCACTTCAGTCTTTGTATCACTTGCTCCGTATCAGTCATCACGTAGACTAGTAAGAGAGTACTAACACCACGCTACTGAAGATGTTCGATGCAGCTTCGAACGAAACATCTGGAAGAAAATTTTCCATAGACCATGGCCCACAAGTCCAGATAATAATTATTTATCAAGTTTAATGAATCATGAAATGTAACTTTATTTTAGGTAAATAAGACTGATAGATAAGTTACTGACGTTTCTAAAATAAATCTTTCTTTGCCAGAGGTCAGCCTACGTTCTCTAAGTGTACTGTTCTAGAAAGCTGGCCAGTTTTTTTCACAGACGCCTTTTTCACAACTGAGACATCCTACGTGCACTAATTAACTCCCGTGACTCAGACTCCCTGCACCTGACTATCCTGGCTTTGAATGCCAGTTGCAGAAGAGGACATTTAAAATTCTAGGAAAAAGTCTTTCGTAGTCTGTTAGAGGAATTAAAGCACTAGTAGAAACGTAGATTTGAATTATATTGTTGAAGTAGCAGTAAAGTAGAAGAAATGCTGTTTTAGATGGATTAGGTGAGTTCTGTAACCTGTAGGCTTAGCTAGCTAAGGTAACAAGTATATTATATCTGCAAAACTTATGAACTACTTTATGACTTAAGAAGCACAGATCTATACCGCTTGATAATCAAGTTAGGTAGTTACGTTTCTTTGACCTAATTATTTTTCTATACTCACGCCATCTCCTGACCTGGCATTTAATTTACTGAAAACAGTCTTTTGTTCAGTAATGAAAATTTTGATAGTGTTTTGTCTTTGTTTATGTTTGTGCTATATCCAGTGATTCATTTGTAATTATAACGTTTAATAAATATCCTGATGATCAGAGAGATGCACACTCCCGAAACTCGATTTCTAATCGTCTTTTCACCTGGCTGCTTCCCAAGAAGAACTTGAGCATGTTTAATGGTTGTTGATAATACCCGAAACTTCTGATTTACAAAATGCAGATTGTCCAATAACTATTGTGAAAGTAATGCCATTAACACAATATGTCCAACACCTTGCACTCCCTGAAAGGCAGATCTACCTGCTTGGCCAGTAGTAATTGTAATGAAACTAAAGCTACGCGTTGCGAACCGGACTATCCATGCGTGTTGTCCCCAGAACTGACGTCAGCAGTTATATACTGCGAGTCTCGTAAACTTCACATTCCTTTAAAGGTGTACGGGCTCCGATGTCTGGCTATGAGTGAGTAGAGTGCAATCATTCTATCTATTTCAACAAGGGACGCTCGTAGTAACCGACAGACGGGAAGCGATAGCTTATTGACGAAGCGGAACCCCACCTCAGTTGCGGAGACACAATATATGGATTAGTCGTCTGATATTTTCAAAATCTTCCTCATTTCCAGTAATGCACTTAGCACACTTATATCGCAATACACTATATTAGAAAATTAATTACGAAAAAGAATATGATATGAAGCAGTGAGTCCATTGCGTAGTTAAAAGACTTCCTGGAATATTCATACACAGTTTCCTTTTGCGTCAGAGCAAATTAGCACGGTAATTTCTAATTTAACCCGGAACTAAAGAACAAAACAAAACACGCGAATACTTCTCATGCATTACTGTAATAGAAATGAATAGCTCCATGTAAGGAACGCACGCTAAAGCGCGTGGTATGTGCACTCAACCTTGAATAAAAAAAAAGCCTACCGTACGCAACACACGTTGGCCAGTACTAAATGATATAAGCATTTTTCATAAGTAACGCACAGTGTAGATTAAGAAGTGAAAATGTATCGGAAAATACCCCAAAGTGTCGAAACCTTTGATAAGAAAGACTTTTTAAGAAGGAGATTTTATGGTATTAGTAATTTTGTTCAGATATGTCACCCTTTATTCAGAATGAGAGAGAAATATAGATAAATATCATCAGCAATAAGAGATGACCAAAAGGAAGGCATTAAAGTCTCAGCATTTCCACAGGTTTATATATATATATATATATATATATATATATATATATATTATATTTCTTTCAATCACCAACATATAGACTGTTTTAACCAAATACAAGCACTGCAACATTATTTTCCTTTCTAAAGGTGTAAATTTTACAACATTCAAAATTTCTTAAAGCTATCTTTATTCTAAAATTCGTAAGCTTTCACGGCCGGTGTCAGTGTAATATAAAGTATTAACCGGGCTTGTGGGCCATGATCTACTGGGCTCTTTCTTCATCTTCCCAGACGTTTCGTCTGCGGCTGCGGCTGACATCTTCAGTGGCAGTGCGATCGAAGTGTCCTGGCGGAAGTCTCAACAGCAACTGTTGATTTTGTGTGTGTGTGTGTGTGTGTGTGTGTGTGTGTGTGTGTGTGTGTGTGTGTGTGTGTGTGTGTGTGTTTTCATTTATAACTCACCTTCAACAACAAACGGCCATATCGACGGCCGTTAACCCGTAGAACATATTGCCTATTGGCAACGGTCTGGTTTCTTGGGGGGAGGGGTTATTATACCACACACACACACACACACACACACACACACACACACACACAGTTAGTGCAGAGCTTCTACTGCAATTAGTCCTGGACCCGTAGGACCAAGGACCCGGGCTTCCTTCTACCCAGGAGCGATGGATACTCCGGGGCTCTTTCCATAGGGCAATACCTGATTTCTTAAAAAAAGCCCCGCCCCCCACCCCCCGCTGAGCACAACGTCAAGACGGGATGGAAGTGGATACGCCACTTACGCGCGTCAACTCCGCAGGGAAGACTACCGAAAACCTCGGTGGGGCCGCCTGGTGATCTAGCACACCTTCTACTAGCTCTGCAGGCTAGTACCCGCGAATTATGAGGTAACGCTCTACCCCCTCCGGGCGGCCGTAGCCTGGCCGGAGGTCACAAACACACACGCACACACACATTCAAGCTTTCAGACTCTGGGAATGATATGGAATAATCTTGCTAGAGAAAAATTCCTACCCTCAACAGTGAATCCAACCAGGACCTCTCGCTATGCCCTATCAACTGACCTACCAGATCAGCCGCTCTACTTTACTTTCTACCGCTCATAAACTGTACTTCATGGTGAATCAAGGCACTTGAGCTGAGGACTTGGCGAAAATTATAAGGTTGCTATACAACTTTAAAAAGTCTCCCATATTCATAGTTTTTCCAACTCTTTTATGTACAAATTATCACTATTACACCAATCTTTACTAACTTTGGACACTTATGTTTTAGGCACAAGTATAACTTACAGATTTCTTACGATTTTCAGAAACATCCTCTGTCCTTATATTCAACCTCGTACTTACAAAATGCAACAATGTAAGGCAGCTAGTATTTGATAAAATACAATTAAAAAAACTGAGTACCAAACAATGTCGCAGCGCCATAATAATAACAGCATTGTTTTTGGTGTCACTCTGTCTTCTGTTTGCTTAGAATTCACCCATGACTTCAAGCTGTTACACAATGGTCATCCATGTACAACACTAGATATAAAATATACTCAGGCACCACTCAAAACTGCAAGAAGAGGACTCAGAGGTGAATTCTCATATTTAAATTATGCTCATCGCTCCCAGGAGGAACGGATGACGCGAAGGAACCAGAGCAAGATAGATATAGGTGTAGGTGGACTAGCCGATATAGAAGTCCAGATATCCCTAACGATTTCAAGCTTGATGATTTATCAAGGCACGTCTGTTCATGAAGAGTTCTCTCTGGCGAGAAGTCAACCTACCGGAGTCAGCTCAGATAAGGCCGCCTCCAGGAACCAAACCCATGATCTCACAATTACGAACCACGCACGCTACTCGCTCGGTATACCTTTAATGAAAACATATAAAGACAAAGAAGAAGGCCTATATCTTCTAGTAGGATACAGGAATTAAGGATAAACAAAGGCTAAGCTGATGGTAATGAGCTTAAGCGTTGTTCCTTATTCGGCAAAAACCGGAGATTAAGTGATGATGTACATGACGATTAGATCCGCGAGCTGCAGAAATGGAGCCCGTACAAGTGCACGTGACAGTCCTAGCTAAACAAGCAGTATAGAAAGTGGGACAACACTAGCCTTTTTTGGAATTTCTCCCTGTTTCTTGCCAGATTGGTGTATGTTTCTTTTGTTTTTGTGAAGTTGTTCCATCTGATGCGTGTACCGGATGTGTCTGTAAAACTGGACGATTTCACTGTATTGTTTAGTGGTAAGAATTTGCCAAAGCTAACACAACAACGGAGAACTACATCTGTAAAGTTTCATTTTGATATTAGATTTGAGTTAGCTTATTCGAATCCTCTCTGAGTCAAGTTTAGATTTGGGAAGACAGACAGAATGTTAGTAACATTCAGTGCACAGTGCAAGGTCGCTACATTTCACTTATTTGGAAACTTCCCCCATCGGGCCAGGACGACGGACATCTCACGATACAGTGGTTCGTAAATACTCCCAGCACGAGACGTGGGTTCGGAGACCGGCAACCGTCCTACCGGACGGTTCAATTAGAGCATATCATCCTGCCATGCAACGCCGAGAACTCGCCGACACTTCTACCCTAAAAGAGATCACCAGATGAGAGACCGATCTGAAATGATAATGGAGATGAAATGGTGGGAAGAAAATTCGAGAGATTTAATTAACCTACCCAGCATTCGCCTGGAAGCCCAGGAAAACCCAGAAAAAGCCTATGGGTCGGTAGGTCGGCCACGGGAATCAAGCCGGGGCCTCCCGAATGAAGGGCACGGACGAACCCCTTGAGCCATTCCGCTCGGTCCCATTTGAGATAAGAATTAAGTCTTCCAAACTTCAAACCAAAGACAAGAAATATATTTGAAATGTTAACTCCGCACAAAAACAGTTTGATATAAATTGTGTACTTTAACGAACTCTGTGCAGTAAGAGTTAGCCAATCTCTTAGGATTTAACAGTTATGCAAAAGTTCCACAGAATGACGAGGGACTATTTAGAATTAACGTCCAGCAACTCTATAAAGGTAAACAGCTGTTTTGCTTCCTTCTTGGTCACCTTCCTTTTCTTTACCTGTTCTCGGAATAGCACATCCAGTTAGTTTCCCCGACCTATAATGAAGGAAGCCATTCAACTCTGGTTGGCTAAGGAAGCCATGCACGGCCTCGCCTTGGGCACATAACTGGAAGGAACATCCTCATCTCTCCACCAGCTGATATTATTGTTACCTGTCCTGCATAACGGGATGACCGACACTTTTCTTATTTTACTTTCCTGTCAGCTTCGGCCACTTTAGCAAATTCCATCATGAAATATGGCACATGCTGCTCCAAAGATAAACAAGTTAACGGCTTGACTAGCACTTTCCGTACTTGCGTATTTTGTGTTTCCCTCCTATTTGCTTTATTCTAATACATTTTGGTGTTTACAGAAAAAGAAATTATAACTCTTGAATACTACTAACACAATATCATAATTTTCTACATCATTGTCCTTATTTATGTTTACTTTTTCTAATACATAGGTACTACGTAATTAGTTTTGTATTCCAAACAAACATTCGATCAGAGATTTCGACTTCTGAAAACCCTGCTTGACGTGCCATGTGTTCGATTCTCGGCTAAGGGTGGGGAGTTTTCTCCAACCAAGATGATTCCTCATCTTCCCCAAAGTCTGAAAGTATGAATGAGAGTGCGAATGTGTGCGCGATCTAATGGTTAAAACCCAACAAATACGAGTTAACGGTATGTTCCAAAGGAGAACGGCCGCCGATATCACCACTGCAGTTAAAGGCGGAGTATAAACGGAACAAAAAAATAATTTTTAGTAAATGTCTCTGTTGTGTGCGTGATCTTTTTTTAATTTCCTTTTTACAATTTACGTTCCCAACGTTAAGTCATATCGGACGATGAATGAAATGGGTCAAATGATGCTCAAATGAGTCCAGGGTCCATATAGCTTAGACCTGCCCGACATTTCGACATTTTTCTTTCAGGATAAGGGAAAACCCTGGAAAAAACCTTATCCAGGTAACTCAACCTAACCAAGATTCGAACTCGGTACCTCTTGAGCGTGAGGCAAACATGCAAACGAGGCGGGCAGTCCTTTTTTTTTGCCATTGTTCTGTGGACAAAATAACTAAAAATCTTGGTTAAATAACAAACTTGGCATTCAAATATAGCATCTTCAAATCGCCCAATCTTAAATTACCCCTTATATGTAACATTTCTCAAAAGCTTCTGTATTTTCTAAACAAATAACCCAACGTTTTTCATTAAATTACCTATGTTTAAAACATTTTCATGCCAAATAGAATGTATATCTTAAATTTTCTGACATCGTTTTCTGAAATCCTCTTCATTCTAAATGACTTTTGCACCTATAACTGTTGAACCATAAGAAATACGAGTTCACAAAATCTTACTGAATAAAAAAGTAAAGAATTCCTAAAGTACAAATGTTTGCCAAATGCATTTACTTATTACGTATTTCCAAGGCGCAACAGCCCGCAAGCGGCCTGACCCTACCAAACCGACTGCCAGCCTCACGTCCACATACGCAAGACAGACGGAGGGGCCTCAACATACACCGGAAGGAGATGTCGCTAGCATTTCGGCAACCCCAAACTCGACGTCGATATTCTGGACCTATTTTTTTTTTTTTTACTTTAAATATATATCTATATGTATATAGATATTTTTTTTTTTATTTTCTTATTTAACCGTCTTTCTATTATTTCCGTTTACTTTCTTATCTATTTTCCTAGTTTCACAAATATTCACTATACATATAAACACCCATGCCCACGGCGGGACTCGAACCCGCGACCCTCTACGCGGCGGTACACTAGAGACATACGCTTTAGCGACCATGGCTACGAGGGCCAGCATTATTCGCTACCTCAATTGCAGTTACTGAGTGGGCACCGATCGCATAGCCGGGACTTAAAATCCGCACTGCCAAGGATGAGATCAAATCTGGGCGCTTTCCGTGATAGAGAATCGGACCACAACACTTTAACCCCTACGCCACGGAGCAGGACATGCATTTATTTAGTTAATTATTTCCAAAATATTTCTTGCTAAATGTTTCATTATTTTAAAATATATTTTCCTCAAATGGGAAGTCATTCGTATTCTTTCCCTCTAGGCCTTACAAAGAAAATGAAGTGTCAAAGTTATTACAGAGCGATTATCTCTTAAAATATTTTTTACGGTTTCAACCTAATGTATTTTCCTACTCCCACTGTATCTACAAGGGAATATGTAATAAAAGTTTTCAACAAACGATTATCTCGATTAATACGAGGTATGTAGCTGGAAAAGTGTTTATAAAAGTAGTTTACGAAGCATGTTATAAAAAGATATTTTGATATTTTACCATTTCTATAGCCCCCTTTAATTTCTTTGGTCTAATCGGTGGCTTTGATTAAGAAACAATTATGTTACTGCTCGCAGACTTTTAACTTTATTTAAAGGACAATAATATTCAGCCATTTCTGTGGTGTTTTTGCCTGACATTCAACAAGTTCCCAGTTTGAATCTCGGTAGAGCCAGTTACCTCGATAAGATTGTCTGCAGAGTTTTTCCTTATCCGGAGTATGTCAGGTAAGTCCAAGCTCTAAGGACTCCTACTTAATTGAGCATCAATGCATTCATTCGTCGCCCAATATCAGGCCAAAATGATGTAACTGTCACACACTCACTTATCCAATACGACCTAACAAATTAAAGACTTAATTAATCCTAAATAAGTAATAAATATGACATAATGATGGCTATATGGACCTTGAGGACCGAAGATCCTCTAAAAAAAGTTCTTGTTTGACTTATTAAACAGATTTATTTTAGAATTGGAAGTATAAACAGACTCCTTTCTTGAAATTAATATACGAACATACGTCCAAAGCATAGTGCCACCTCAGAGAGATCTATTGTTATATTCGTTGCAGATAAATATAATATTTTTAAGGAGAAACTGTTGTCGAATTTGGAAAACATTAGCAATTTAAAGATTTTACACTTTTTACATTTATGTTTCGAAATATATATTTTGATTTGAATCTTTATCACCTACAAAGGTTCATAAATATGTTTAAATGCCGCCTGCTTTGAGGTAAGTCAAGTTTTCTCATAAGTACATCTCTTTCAGGCGTGCGCATTTCTCATCGCAGGCTAACTGATATAAATTTAAATAATTTTCTTAGTTTTACAAATATTTTGCATAAGAAACATAAATGTGCATTGAATTTATAAAGCCAAAACATTTAAAGAAATTAGTGCCTTTGCGGCAATATTAAATAATCCTACCAACTCAAGAAGTAAAATGTCTGAAGAATTATATAGACTGCTTCGACACCACGAAGTCCTGTAAATAATAAAAGAAAGGGCCATGTGATTAGTATTTTACTTTAGCAGTTGGCTAACCTGGAAAACACAATTGCGGAAACTACAGCTCGCGGCTTTTACGATATAGTACGTCTAGTCTAAGTCGTCTAAGTACAACTGCATAGAAGACACAGTATGCTTTCGGGGAAAACAAACGACAGCTCAAGATAACTGTGCGACTAGCGTAAACAATGGCATTTTTCAGACTTAAAGATAAATATGTACATAGCTCATTTACTGACTTCCCCGCCTTTAACTCCAATGGTCATACCGGCGGTCATTCTCATTTGGAACATATCGATGATATTAACTCGTATTCGTTGGATTTTGATCATTGGATCACGCACACATTCGCACTCTAATTCATACTTTCAGACTCTGGGGAAGATGAGGAATCGTCCTGATTGGAGAAAAATCCCCACCCCAGCCGTGAATCGAAACCGGGACCCCTCACACGGCAGGCTAACAACTGAGCAACGGGGCCAGCCAAACTGATATTTGGTTTACATAAAATAGATTTAATGTTTCTCTTCACGATTATTCTCAATTCTGGTCGCGTTATCAAGAAAGGTCTGGATACCTGCTTCTTCTAGATTACAGAACAAAGTCTTAGAGTATTCTTACATCCTGTTTCGAATGCAATAATTGTCATTCTGTGTTTGCACACTCTCTTCTACTATAAAGCTCATGTAGGGGAAAGTAGCACGGATCAGGAAATGTCCCTTTTTCCCTGATCAGGTTATAACATCCGCCACAGACATTGATTACTAATTTTATAGGTAATCTAACGTAATAAGAATGACATCCTCTAATCCACTTCATATAGCAAAACAAAAGAGGCACTTTTGTGAAATTAAAGATTTATATATAAAAATATAGCTTTGTAGCTTTGAAGTTATTCCAGCTCTCTAGTCAGAGAACGATAACAATCAAACAAATCTGAAGCGTAAACCTTAATTTCTCTACTCACTCGATTAAAAGGTATTCTTAGAAACTGTTATTCTTTTATATACTTCATTTAATATGAGATAGGCATTTATAGAAATTATTTTATTACATACCACTTTGTAGGTACAACTGTAAATATGGAAATATATTTTGCTTAAGCAATAATCAAATCTTTTAAGACAATGCCGCTCTCTTTGTATGGCCAAGAGATAAGAACATGAATAATGACTTATAATACTCAATAAAAAACTGCATAGACTGAGTGCTTTTATTTCTTACAGTTTAGCAATTACGTGCCCCTGGCGCGACATCCCCGGGAAGGGAGGGATGATGTGAAAGGGCACTAAGGAAGAAAGGGTAGTGTCCCAAAGACCTACAGATTTAAATTCCCTTTGTGGCGGTTCGTATAACCGGTTGCTCTCTCAACTAACAGCTTACACATCCTCGATACTCACGGAGACCTCCCCGATCCATAGGGCAAGGATTACCAGAGAGTCAATTCCTCTGACATAACGCCAAAACTCCCGCCAGCATTTAAAACCAAGAAATAACCAACTAGTATGAACGATAAAATGAGAAGTGAGGACAAAATAAGGGACAAGATATACGGGGCATATAATCATTTTTTCCACTTTTCACCTACAGATCCGAGGAAACTCCGGTAAAAAGCCATTAGCTACGAATGCGGACCATTCTCAAACATTCCGCTGATTGCAACTGTATCATTATCTACACTTTCTTGGCTTTTGGAATAAATTTATTATGGTAATTTTGTGTTAATTGACACGTTATATTTTCAGTTGAACTATTCCATCCACCTTTTCCTCAACTACGATATTCAATTCAATCAAGTCCATTTTTGAGTAAAAAGTCTTCTTCTTTGAGTAAAAAGCCTGCTTCTTCCCAGCAGGAAAGAAATGTTAATAATAATTCAGGTTTTGGGTACCTAAGTTGGATCCAAAGTTTAAATCGGTGCAAAAATGCAACAAAAAGGTCTGTTAGTTTTGAGTGATGCCAATTCCAATTGTAAACATATGCAACTACAGCAAAATCGACATATTTATGTAATTTGTGTATCTCTAAAATAATGGGTGTTTTAGAAAAGTGTTTACAATAAATATCTTCCCCTTGGGAATAGAAAGCACACCAGTTACATTTGCTTACATGAATTTTGAAGCCAATTAAATACCAGTTTGAATGATTTGTACAGTATCAATGAATGAATAATTAATTCGTGCAATTTATTTTTATAATTGTTTATCTATCACACACTATTGCATCCATTACCTTGTTGCTACCTAGGCTTAAATGTGTGACTTTGTGGGTTCATATAATTAAAAGTCTAGTTTGCAGAAATTCAAAACGCTGTTTATTTCAATTAAAAAGACACTTTGTACAACTCTGATATCAGCAGAATGATGTATCACACACGAACGCAATCTGGACGTCTGTCACACATCCACACTGCACAATTAACAGTTCTCGACTTGCAACTCGCTACACTTCAACTGTCCACGCACACAATAAACAGCTCGCTAACGACTCCATTCACTCACAAACAGTCCAGCTGCACGACTCTCTTAACATTGCTGGCAAGTCCAAGTCCAAGTTGATACTGACAGGCTGTTAACAGCCAAAATGTTTTTGCTGAGTACCCACCCAGGTTTTGGGTCTGACCGCAGGTTGATAATTTAGATGGTTACAGGATGAAGTGGGATTATTTTATTGAGGAAATTTTTGAGGTAGCTTTTTGCTCCTCATTATTTTGTACAGGATGCCAAACCGCTTTTTTGTTTACACCCTGGTGTTTTATTTTGCTAAAGTGGGTTAAATTTTGTAGTCAAACAGCTCATTTGGAGATTTTTGAAAGTCAGCTTATGCTGCTGTTTGAATTAACTCCTTTGTTGCCTCGGGTGCCCGCATGCCATACGGGATACCCGGTAAACCCTGAAGCGGCGTCTCGTAGCGTCGTGATCTCCTACAGACCGAACCAGGGCGCTTCTATGAGCAGGAATTTTATCGTAAAATTTTGTCACCCGGCGCCTAATTTCGTCCTCCACGTATGGGAGAAGAGAAGCTTCGTGAAGCAGCCTCACGGGGAAAGAACGACCCACAGAATAGATGGATCGGAGTCCTCTATTCTGTACACGCTGAAGGTATGCTATCCAGCTATCTGCAGCCATGCCCCAGATTTCACAGGCGTACAACATAAGTGGGATTATCAGCGCTCGAAAGAGGTGTAGCTTTAAGCGGACTGGCATCGAGCGCGAACCCAGCATTGGGTACAGAGAGGCAATAGCCCCCTGCACCCGTGCCGATAGTTCCCTGATGTTTCCGCGGAAAGTTAGGCCTCTATCAAGTTGAGCGCCCAGGTACTTGATGGAATTAGTCCACTCTATCCTTCGGCCTCTAATGTGGAAGTTGGGGCAGTCAGCGCGGGTGTGGCGCTTTGTAAGAAGAATGGCGTGTCTTTTGTCCGGATTTACGGACATCCGCCAACGCCTACACCACTCTTGTGTGAGACGGAGGTGTCTCTGGATTGGGTTGAAGGCTCTGAGTATGTGTCTGTTTTTGCAGAACAACAACACGTCGTCAGCGTACTGTGCCATTTCGACCTGTAGTTGAGTTGGAAAGTCTGCCATGAGCAAACTAAAAAGTGGGGGATAGTACAGAGCCTTCGGTTACTCCGCCTCTCACGGGTCTCAGTGTAGATGTTTTCCCCGCTACTGTGACTTTGAATGTTCTGTGTCGAGAAAGCTGTGTAGGACGTTGATTAACTGTGTACCTAGCCCAAGTTGGATGAGTTTGAAGATCAGACCGGCATGCCATGTCGTGGAGAAGGCCTTTTCGTCGTCCAAAGACACCACTGCCGTGAAGGCGCGTTCCTGGAAACCCAGGGCAGCTGTCTCCACTACACGTAGTAGCTGTTGGGTAGTCGAGTGCCCAGGACGAAATCCAAACTGGTGATCAGGAATAGCTTGAATGTCTCCCAATATGGGAGTCATTCGAGTTAGGATTAACCTCTCGAATACCTTCGAGAGGGTAGAAAGGATGCTGATGGTTCGGTAGCTGGAAGGATGTAGCGGATCCTTCCCAGGCTTCAATATACATATCACCCCGGCCTCTCTCCACTCGCGAGGAAAGTGCCCTAAGGCGATGCAAATATTGAAGATCCTGGTCAGGAAAAGAACGGCATTGAAGGGAAGGTGACGGGGCATGAGGGGTGTCAGCCCATCCGGCCCCGTCGCCTTGTTTGGTTTGAGGCGTTGGAGTACGCCCTGGACTTCACTAGGGCGAATGACGGGAAGTTGTTCCGCGTCCGCGGGAGGGCATTGAAAAAATTGGCGTACCTCCCTACGAACACGTTCGGAAAAGATGTCGTTCTGGGGGTCCTCTCTTGGACATAGAGTGCGTTTAAGATAGTCAGCGAACGCATTTGCTTTGGCTTGGGGTTCATAGGCCAGGCCTTGGGTGCCGTGGATAGGTGAGATGTATTGACCTTTGCACTGCTGGCAAAAGCTCACAGCGCCGCGTTTATACCCGAGTCGCTGTTTCTCGAAAGGTGCCGAAGTAACACGATCTTTCGTGTTGTAGCGAGAAACCGATGGACCTACCTCTGTCTCTTTCTCCCTCTGTTGCTCTCTCTCTCAGCAAATGACTAACGCTGCGCCCACGCACTGGCCGCTCTATTTGTCTCTTTCGCGCGCTCCGGCCGCGGCTAAACCATGCCTGGCGACACATGACACTCTGGCCTTCTGCTCTGCCAGGTACCCCTTAACCTCCATTCTTTGTAATAGATTCAGTATCTATATAAGAAAACGTCCTTTTTTGTGGAACATATCTTTCAAAGCACTGTTATCAATATGAATATTTCAAAAAACTAAAACATTAATTACATAAGGCATTTTAAAGGTCGGAAATGAAGCCGAGATACACTCAAAAGCCGGTCTCATTGCTCGTATCCTATATGGCTAAGAAGGATTACTCATAAACTGGTTTGAATTTTTTAGTGGCATGGGAACAGCAAACCTTTTCCAGAGCTAGGAAGTTCCCGCTATGCAGGAAATTCGAAACCAGAATATAATTAAGGAATTGCAAGTGCTGGTCGTTGTGAGGAGTGTATAGTACCAATTGCATATTTCCTGTTATTATTCAGCACTAATTGAGGAAAGTCAGATGCAAGAGACATTTGTACTAGCTGCATCCAAGTTTAATTGTGTAACATGTGCTCCACACATATACAGCTCAGATATTGCTTTAGATGAGAGCCCTTTTGGAAAATAAAATATGCTGAACTTGGAAATTAATTGTTCTTTCACAATGGCCGTGTGTAGGACGCACTATGAAACGGTACAGCCAGACTGGAAAATTCAATACCACAGCCGGGATTTGAACCACGGATCTTCTGGTTGGCGTCTAGCCACTCTAACCCTTGAGCTACTATGGCCAACATGCCGACGTGATATTAAATTCTCCAACTGACTCGTGTTTTTTTCGGTAAACCACTAGGAGTTCTCATAAACACATGAGACAACTACCTTAATGGCGACTTACTATGTTGTAAGTACTCCAAGGCCCGCATGACATGAGGTTTACCGGGAAAAATACGAGTCAGTTGGAGAATTTAATGTCATTTCGGCACGTTGGCTATAGTAGCTCAAAGGTTAGAGCGGCTAGAAGGCAACCAGAAAATCCGTGGTTCAAATCCAGGCTATGGCATTGAATTTTTCAGTCTTGGTCTACCGTTTCATACTGAACTTTGCCCCATACCTCTTAATACCGCGAGCACTAATCAGCTCACATTGGCTGCTGTACTAGAATAAATTGTTGTGTAATACAAACTAGTTGTTTATTTTGAAGCTGGTACGCCGGGATTTATTTTCCGTCTACACAGGTTTCTATCTTACAGAGGATTGTCTTTGAATAGAAAGAAATTACGAAATAGTCGCACAGGTTTACAGTGAAGGAATATAGAACGAAGTGTAAATAAATGAAATGTAAATAACCGTTCTGAGAAAAAAATTTCAGGGTCGTGAATATTTTAGAACTTTAATATGTGCGCCAACTTTTTAAGGATTCGTAAACATGATTTTAGAAAATAATTCACATGAGAAGCTTTTAACTTTTGTAAGTTATATGCAATTTTAGAATCAACTTGGGATTTTGTTTAAAAGAAGAACTGAATTACTTATTTGGATTTTTACGCCCATGTTACGGATTTTTATGCCCGAAACGGTCTCCCTCTCCACCGGGTTTCAACTCATGACCTCGAGAACCAGAGACTAACATCTCAACCCTAGACCACGCGCTTCAGTAGTATATGTTTTGGTTTCGAACCTTAAACTTTTGTATGTATCACTTAAGTGCTCTACTTATCAGTAGAACGGTCTAATCAACTAAAGATGAAAATGACGATAAGCTTAAGTGCCATGAGTAGAGAAGATCACGTGGTCTTTTTAGCGAGATCTCTGACGGACATTTAAAGAATTATTTGAGAAAAAAGTAGTGGCTCCAAGTCGCAAAGTCTATATTCTCGGTCGAGAGAGACTACTGCACCTCACTCATGACGTCCGATGTGGGTGGAGGTGGCAGACGTAAACGGCCTTCACCCGGCGTTCGGCTATTGCGGAGTTGTAGAGTAGATCGCTGTGCTGCACAGCCACACTTAAAACGTGGTAATTGCAAGCTTGCCTAGCTGACATGCATTCGTCTACTCTCCCTTTCCTTCTTCCCCCGATCGGAAATAGATAAACAAATGACAACGTATAGGCCCTGAGCAATGCAAGGCCACACTATAAAAGCGACAGAAATATTCTGTCATAAATGTACGTTGTTTCGTCTTCCTAAAAGCTAAGTTTGAATCTCCTACCTCCGACAAGAATGTATCAGTACTAATATGTAATATACATATTAGCTTCACAGGTTTATGAAAAGACAAATTTTGCAATTCTTCTCGTGATGATCGTATTAAATTGATTTAGAAATTATGGATCCTCCGAATAAATTAGAACTTATTATAAAATTAAACATGAATATTTGGTGCATTTGTGTTAAATGTTAAGGAGTTGTAGGTTCGGCAATAGATTATGAGAACAATTTGGCTCCGAATAAGGTGACATTAAGTACGGTAATACTTTTCGCACTAAAATTCAACCTTATTATATTCTGTTAGCTTAATGTGAAACAAACATGTTGGTACTCCTGGTTCTCGCCTGTGAGAACTAGGCAAGGTCAGATATGTTCAGTATTGCCTTCCGCTGGAATGGAGGTAACACGCGAGGAAAAATATGCGACTTTGAAATGCTCATCAAATCTTCTGTTGAGGCCTATACAATGTTACAGGAGGCCTATGGAGAGTCTGTTCTTCCCTCCAGCACAGCTCGCAGGTAGTTTAAAATGTTTAAAGAGGGGACATAATGAATTTCAAAGGAAGGTGGACCAGGTGCTCCAGTTACTGCTCTTAAGGAAGAAAACATCAACACTGCTGCTGCCATTGTGAGAGAGGATTGACGAATTACCCTAAGATCACTTTCTGAAATACTGAACATTTCATTGGGTGCCACCCACATGTTGGTGACAGAAACATTACACATAAGACGTGTTTGTGCGTGATGGGTTCCAAGACTGTTGATTCCCGAACAAAAGGACATTCGCATGGAGGTCTGCATGCAGTTAAAGTTGATGTTAGGGGAAGATCCGGAGTTTCTTTCAAGCGTAATCACTGCTGATGAAACTTGGCTAAATCATTTTGATCCTGAGAGCAAACAGCAAAGCTCAGTGTGGAAATCTCCTTCATCACAAAGCAAAAGTGGCTGCTTCTGCTGGGAAAGTTATGGTCATCTCATTCTTTGATATTCGTGGAATGTTTTATCAGCGTGTTGTACCTGTACACATATCAGTAACTGGACAGTATTACAGGGATATCCTGAAAACATTTCAAGTCCATATCAGGCGCAAAAGACCACATTTCCGTGAAGCAGGCTGGATGCTGCACCACGATAATGCGCGACCGCATATTGCCAATATTGTTGCTGAATATCTTCCAAGAATCAACGTGAGTGCATCCCTCACCCTGCCTATAGTCCGGATTTAGCCCCATGTGACATTTTTCTTTCCCTAACTTGAAGAAATGCCTTCGTTGGAGGCATTATCCATCATCAGAAGCAGTGGTGAAGGCTGCGGAGGCGATTTTGAAGGATCTCTCAAAGAATGGTTTCCAGCATGTTTAGGCCACGCCGTGGCTCAGTGGTTAGACCGCTTGGCTCTCACCAAGGCGGCCCGGGTTCGATCCCAGGCGACCGCAAAGTGAGATTTGTGGTGGACAACACGGCGTTGGGGCGGGTTTTCTCCGGGACCTCCGGTTTCCCCCGCCATCTCATTCCACCGGTGCTCCATCTTCATCTCATGTATCATCAGTGTCACCGCCTGCGGTGCCGTATGTAGTAAAAGCGGGCGTTAAACACTACACATTTCCAGCATGTCTTTGAAGACTGGCAGAAATACTGGTACAAGTGGGGAGACTGTTTTAAGAAGGGTCATTAAAATTATGAGGATGAGTAAAGGTACGTTGTCAAAAAAAAATTGTGATCATTCTTTATTGAACAGACCTCGTAGTTCGCTTCGTTACGCTATTGTGAGGGTAAGCTCATTATATGTATAAGGTTGCTAATTAGATATGGCACGCTAGCTTGGAATTCTTGGAATTTCTAATTCATAATATAAAAATATAGATCGCATTAAAGTACACAATTCACGGGAAATAAATTTGGCGTAGCATTAAACGTTTCCGAAAAATTCCTTAATATTGTTTTGAATTTTCAAATACGTTTTTACAAATTTTAGGAAGCTAATCGTTTGCTCTTAAGTTCATGCAAAAAATATCAAGTTTCAAACTGCTCTGTTTAAAAATCTTACTGTTGCTTTTTTCATTAGCTCACAAGCAGTATTTAAATATGTAATGAAAGTTTAGCTCGTTTAATGAGAAGCAGACAAAATAAGCTTTTTTGAGAATAGTTTGTGCAAGAATATGTGGAGAAATAAGCCGAACTTACTATATTTTCGGTGAAACCACCATTCGAATGCAGCATTTCATTTATTTGTCTTGAGCTATAAATAAAATAACCGCAAAATTTCAATATTAAACAATTTGGTCTGACAAAACCCAATCCATTCGTTTTCCTACAGATTTGAGCCTTCAAATCCGTCTCGGGTAGGAAACACACTTTCTACGCCATTTGTATTCCGCTTAGGGTGTTAATGACACTCTCCGTGAATCGTACAGAATGGTATTTCCGTCGATTCATTTACCATTTGGAGTAAACGCCCTGATGTCAGCTCCAACAACAAAACGGAGGTTGCCATTGTTTTATAAGGCTTCAACCGAGTCTCCTTGCTTTGTCTTCAACTTCTTATCGCGCAGTACATCGCTAAGAGTCCAGAATTCGTGGTCCAGCATTTGCCTTTTTGGAGAGAAAAAGTCTGTGGATAAAAAGCCCATCCACATAACCTGTTCCGACCGTGATCAAACGCGGACCCGATGGGTAAAATGCAGACTTGCATCTCCGTGCCTGCAGATAAAATGCTTAACAAAGGAACTGA
Organism: Mantis religiosa; assembly: GCA_030765055.1. Taxonomy (NCBI): domain Eukaryota; kingdom Metazoa; phylum Arthropoda; class Insecta; order Mantodea; family Mantidae; genus Mantis; species Mantis religiosa. The sequence goes on along the minus strand of CM060955.1, from coordinate 145,498,463 downwards.
CTTAGTTTCTCTCTAAAACTAAGGGGCACACTCTTCAATTACTTCCTGGTTAGTAAATTAAGACATCTCTTATATAAAATCTCATTTTAAGATTAAAATTCCTGTCTGAACAATGTCAAACTTCCATGACCAGAAACGTTTTTATGAAACAGAAATGTTTATAGAATGTAGATATATCCCCTTATCCCCTCAAAGTGCACAGATCTACTTTTATTAAGATTTTTCTACCATCTTTGGTTTAAATTTATCAGCAGTTATTTTATAAAACATAGCCAAACATCTTATTAGCGCCGAAGTAGATCCGTAGATCCACAGCGGCAACTATGGACTATTTTTATCATTCTAAACTTTTATTTAGCTATGTTCAACGTGTCATTACTTTTCAAAATAAAATTTAATGACATCAGCACACATTTATTGGAAAAGAAATAAATAACATGGTTTGAGCACACAGAAGCTTACATATTTAATAGCAACACCAATCTGTAGACAAAACTTCTAAAAGGTTAGTTAGGCCCTACACCAAAATGTATACGAATTTATGATTCCCTTTTCTGTGAAAATGAGAGAAGCAGCAAAAACGAATGTGTCTTCTATGATAAACTATATACCAAATTAAAGAGGAAGTTCCTATTTATAATCCTGTAGCAGTATCTAGTAGGTAGTAGTATTATCAAGCAGGCATTGAAAGAAAAGACCAGAGACGATATAAAATGGAGGACAAGAACTGATACAGAAAACTGTAAAAGGTAATCTTATGTACTATATACTATATACTGGGGTTCCAAGTCCTCATTCGGTAAGCTTCGTAAACACAGATGACAACTTTGAAACTTTAAATGTGTTATACCTAACATCTAATGGCTAATACGCTTAGATTTATCATGTCATCATATTTCGTTTTGATCAATTTCGAGGTTAATTAGCTAACCAGTTTACAACAAAGGTATGTTGTGGTTGCTATCACTCTATGGCTCTCGAAAGGGGATAATAACTCTGATCTGAATGCAATTGAGGTGGCGTGGGCAAAACTAAGGAATGTTTTCAGAGGATGCAACGTTACTGGTAATATGTAGGCTCCAAATCTGCGGAAATTTGCTATAGAGACATTATCTACCGTAACCGCAATGCACTGCAAGAAGGTCCAAGAGCTGGAGGTGAAATATTGCAGGAACGATGGTGTAACAGAAAATGCAATTCATGAAATTATCATCAACACATCAGAGGATAGTAGCGATGAAATTGATGCACCGGACTCGAAGAATCACAAAGTAAATGAGTATTTATAAATGTTACAGCATTTATTTTCTATTTTTATGTTATATAAATAGTAGGTATATAAATATACAATAAATATACAGCTTATCGAATCGAGTTCAATTTACTATTTCTCCACATATCTCACACTTGCGGCGCATATCTTCGCTTATCTTACACGCTGTTTTACGGAACTGTTTTTTTCAAGGTTGACCACACAGCAGAAACAAAAGAGCGTTAGCTCTCGCTTCTTCCCCTCTGCCCGCACCATACCGTAAATCCAGCGCTCAACTTATCGTGCACATATAGTACATGCCGCAGTGTAAATAAATAATTTAAAGCTTGATTAATTATATTAAATGTTGATTACCGTCAAGAAGTTAAAGTGGTAACATTGGTGACCCCGAAACGTAAAGAAGTTGCCAATTAAACAACTGCACACTGTTAAGTGAGTAGAAGTTTTCTGTATCAGTTCTTGTCCTCCATTTTATATCGTCTCTCGTCCTACCTTTTTTTTTTCAATGCCTGCTTGATACTGCTACAATCCTACAGAGAAGACTAAGAGTATTTTGCTGTGGGGAAGGATAACCCGGTTTCCTCTTAATCATGATAATTAATTATAATTTTTTAGGGTAGGGAAATTGAAGTATTCCAGGATTGCAATATAGGACCAAGCAGAGAATTCTAACCCTACTTCTATTTATTTTTATTCTAAGTTTTTCCTCAGTTCTCAAAATAAATCGTAGAAAACATTAGTGCTATTAGTTCCCCGAGCCCATGTATTCACATTCTTTCAACAATTTTCTGAATGACCTATGCCCCTAATGGATATTCAAATTTGAAATTTAGCATGTCTTTGGAGCGTGGTGTTAGCATGTCTGCCTCATGTTCAAGAGGTTCCGAGTTCGAATATCGGTCAGCGTGAGTTATCCCGACTTTTTCCGGAGTTTTTACCTTATCCTTTTTATCGTTTGGGTATCGCTTCATTTCATTCATCGTCCGATATGACTTAATGTTGGAGGGTGTTAATTAAAAAAAAATAGCTTGCAATTTTAAGCGTTGTCTATTTTAAATATGTCGTAGTTTACGAGTAAATATAGAAGGCAAACCTATACATTGCACTTCATCTTTTCAGTTCTATACACTCGATGTTCAGGAATGCACTATATATATACATATATATATATATATATATATATATATATATACAGTACAATCTTTAATATAGTGTAAGTTTTGGAAACATTTCAAATGAATTTAAAATACTAAAATACTAAGCACGATAACCAAAAATGATGTGTCTACATAAACTCTCCAGTTTGAAACTGCAATGTTTTAAGGTCTAGTACTAATTGAACATTGCACAACAAAATGGTATATTCACTATAAACCCGTGATACAGTACAATCACAAAAATTTCGATATTATGAGGACAATTGTCTGATTAATGCTGAAGTCACGAATGGTGTTCGCTAACTCCATTTACTTACTGGAACAAACGTTTAATAAACAATATGGTTGGTTGGATACCAACACGCCCCATATGATAAACTTGGCCTTCCGAGTAACCTCGCCCCACCACGTGATGTCTGGACCCATTTCTCAGGTGGAGGCACCCAGAGGGCGGCGTCCAATACCTTCAATGATAGGGTGATAGTGAAGATGACGGTGAGGCGAGAGGACCTACAGCTTATACTGTGGACTCCGAACCACGTTGGGAATAGAGTCACTTCACATGTACTAGAACAGAGGTGAAGCCGTGGATACAGCGGACTTAAAATCGCCAACAATCGCCAGAGCCGGGAATCGAACTCGGGACGCTTAGCACGGTAACCACGAATAAAACCACCGCGCTACCTCGGCGCCCTATTAAACAATATTAATAACTTGAAAAAATATATGTAATGTACATATTATTTGTGATTGTTGATACTAGTATATCGTAAAGTAATAAGACCTATATTCTTTAAGAAATTTCTGTAGCTTACAAATCAGAAACAAATGCTAAGCAGCTAGACAATTTACACAAAAGGTGCTGATCAGGGATGACAAATTCATTTCCACAATATTTTAGCGAGCACTTACAGACAATGTTCGGTGTTACTGATTACTTATTCACCATTCAGAATCGAACTTATTTGATAGTTTTAAAGCATGCTATGAAAAACTAACAATTAAGAGATTTTCTCGCCTACGTTCATCTTTTATTCCCATAATCTCTGATTCGATTAAGAAGCCTATACTCATACATTCTTGTACTCACTACTGGCAGTGGTACAAACTTTTAAAAAATGCAATATTCCATGATCAACGAGTTTAAAATGTTTCAAAATGTGATACAAGATAATAATACGAGATGAATCAGTTAAGCCACTTCAGTGACTGAATTAAAAGATACAACAAAAATGAAGCAAATCTATTATACTTGTGATGCTCTAAAGGGGTAAAAGAAGTGAAACAGAATAACCTGAACATCTTAGCACAGCATCACACAGTAGATGTTATCACCTTGAATGCCTGTGACACACACGCTTATCCTTTTAGGTGTATTTTTACAGGCAATCATGGCCATTTTGCCCACATGGCAATTTGGTGGATGCTGCCAACGTAAAAGTAAATCGAAAACTAGTTTATTTTCATTTTTGGTTTGCCGCGAACGTGAGGGAATTCCTGGATCATTGGGGTTTAGCTACTCTGATGCTTTGGCTACGCTCCGTTACGGCTGCAACTGCACAATTCTTCATAAAAAGCACATATCAGCTAAACATTGCGGCTTAGAGCCCTCAATCTCTCGGGTCCGTAAATCATAGTTGGCGTTTTTTTTTTGTATTATGTTGGCAACTTGGCTTTGCCATCTGTCCGGAATAAACTGGAACTAAGTTGGGGAAATTGGAAGTGAACGCGAATCCGGAGTAGGTATAACATGATAGCCTGTTTCCCGAGTTGGCGTATTCAAATCCTGTGGCAGGTGATAATGGATAATTTTTCGGAATGTAGGATCAGGCAAGTGGACATCGGTAAGCGTATGGAGGTATTTATCTTAGCGTTCGTTGTGTGACTGGGCCTTTAACACCTGGGACCCACTCTCTTCCTTCTCTACATCAACACCCTACCTTCCTTACCTCGCTGCTCACTGTATCTTTTTGCCGATGACACAGCTGTAACCTCCATTATATGTCTGCTCGTAGAATCCAACACTACGCCGACGTCCTCACCGCCTGTTTCAAACGGTAGCGCTTATGCGTTCACCCTCAGAAGAGTCAGGCCATCACTTTCTCCAGAAGGCAGCTAGAAGACCTTCGACCTATTCGTCTACCCGGTGAAGAAGTCCAATGGCAAACATATGTCTGATATCTAGGCTTTTTGCTTGATGTAAAACGTATGCAAACGTATGGGTATGTTATTCCCCTTGTACAATCGACGCTCAGTGATGTCCATATCCAATAAATCGCTTCTCTACAAACAAGTGCTCCAACCAGCCATCACGTATGCCGTGTCATTTGGGGTATAACAGCTCAGACTCACCTACACCACCTTGAAGTCCTACAGTCTCGATTCCTCCGTATTGCCACGGATTCCCCATGGTACATCCCGAACCTTGTAGTCCGTCGTGATCTACACATCCCTACCCTAACAGACTATATCCACACCCTCACACTCCTATTCTAGCAAAACCTCTCCTACAGTTTCATGTCCCTCATACGCGCTCTAGGTGATTACGACATCGACATCGGCGAAAAATACAAAAGAGCGAGGCTTCCTTTAGGTAATTGAGATCACTGCAGTTCAAAATTAAATTTATAATTTATAGAAATAAAAATGATTTTAAAAACTTCCAAAACTAAACCTCTACCGTCATTTCCCCTACCTCACAACACATTCTATTGCCAGTAGAGGGCTTAGCCCTAATCTGGCCAGAGACTGAAAGTCTGGCTTCCGGATTTCCAAGCGTCCACTCGCAAGGTGTGGGCCTTTAAGAGACGTTTTTCTTTTGGGGGGGGGGGACTGTAGGTCTGAGTCCGCCGGCGTCAAGTTGTCATATCTGTAGACGTTAGGGACTCAACCTGTGCCCTGGATGTGGTCGTTCAAAAGTGCAAGAAACCTTTTATGTATGCTTAAGGGGGGACGTACGAGAAAATGTTCAAAAAATCTAATCGTGTTATTGTTTTGTAAAATAGTATATAGTATTAGCTATCAAACACCAAAATATTATGACTATACGTGGTGTGTATGTACCTTTAAAAAATTAAATGCCCTAGATTTGCATAGTAGTATAGTACCAACACATAGTCTTCCATCAGCTGTCTTGGAATCTATAAAGCCCACCTGCCAATTCTTAGCACATCCAGACTTGCTAAAAAAATGTCTCTATGGAAAGACACAAAACCCAGATGAAAGCCTCAACAGTTTGATATGGAAAAGGTGTCGCGAAACATCATTTGCGTCTTCCATAGTGATGAAAATTGCTACATTTTATGCTGCAATAGTGTTTAATGATGGGAATGTTGGCAGAAAGAAAGTTAGGGTATCAACCTGGTGTGTTTATGGAAACAATTTGCAGAGTATCGACAACATTCGCATCGCTGGTGCAGATTGAGCTATGAAAGAAGCAAGACAGAAGAGGAATTTAAAAAGAAAGGCTGAAGAAGACCAGAATGAGGATACAGACTATGGATGTGGGAAGTTCTGACTTAAAATTGAAGGGCAAACTGAATAATACTTATTGTATTTTTAATTGCCTTTCCCCGTAACTTGCATTTTCTACAACTTCAACCCATTTTTCTCTCAAAGTACTTCACCTACAGTGATGAAATTTAGCACATAGCTTTCTTATGCCACAATGAACATTTTGTTTGTTCTAGTTAAGATTAAGCTCCAGATGGAATGTGATGATACAGAATATATAAAATTATTTTAATTTTTAAAGGATGCATATGATTAACATTTTTTAAAATTATATAGAGCTTCAATAATAAATCTAAATCCAACAAATTCATTTTAGTGTGTTTTAAAATAACATACAAAAGTTCAGAAAGATAGCATATGTGAATTTTGAAAAACAAAATGGGCTTAAGTTTGTAAATATCTCTGCGTATAGAAAAAATATGTAGCATTAGTCATAAATAATGGAAAATTATGAAACAATTGTGCATATTAACTGTATTATCTTAAATGAGTATACTAAGTTTCACTTCTCTAACTTGAAAACTGTGGATGTTATGGCTATTTATGTAAGACTCTGAATATTTGCATACGCCCCCCCCCCCCTTAAGTGTACATATTCACCTCCGCTTCCTAATAACCATTATGTTACACCTGTTTATATAGGCTGTGATGTTTCCAACTTCTCAGAAACAAGTTGTAAAATAATTAAATACCTTGCCTAAACCATTAGTCTCCGTAATTACACAGGACACGTGGGACATGAGGTTCTTAGAGTCGCCTTTCCCAACGAACGTGACCTTGATGCATAACACACTACACGTTCGTTAAATGAAAATGTCACAAGAACCTGTCAGTACTCTAAACATTTTCTGTTCCTAAAAGTATTATTAATGTATTGCAATATTATACAACATTAATTTATAAATAATTGTACAACATGTAAGAAAATTTAGCATGAAATTATAAATGATGCTCAGTCACAAAACATTATCATGATTAATTGCAAACAAGTGATGTGTAATAGCTTGACAGGAAGAACGGTGTAACATAACTCGGTAATAAAACGTTGTTTCCTGGTTCGCGGGAGGAAGAAGAGTTCAAGATCCCATGAAAACAACTTTCTCACGGCGGCATCCGTTAATCCTGGAGGGCACGCCTCTACAACTGGAATTGGGTTCATCATCAATGGAATGTTAATGTTAGATCACTAAAAAGCACGTCTTACTGCTCATTTACTAAATACCTCGGCCTCTTCTCCTGCACAGACCATAAGCTTCAACTCGGAGGACATAAATGCGCACGATCTCCTGCGGCACTGCATTTGCTTTCAAAACTTGGGCCTCCACTGTGTGCTTTTCATTGGTGAAAACTCAATATAAGACTTACTTTTCAGATACGGCACGAGGTACCGTGTACTCTAAGATGTAGTCTTCTACTTACCTGTAAAAAGAAAAGATATATGAATTAGCACGAACAAAGACTTTCTAAAAATATGAAATACCAAAATAAATTAAAACTGCATCATAAAAGCATATGTATGTTTCAGAATAAATATACGAGGTTACGTCCAGAAAGTAAGTTCTGTTTGGTAATAAAATTAAATTGTGTACAAATACAGAAAAATTATTTATTGCACAAAATTCTACAACTCTTAAACTACTTTTCCACATAACTGTCGAAATTTTGCAGGCATTTGTCATAGCGAGGCACAAGTTTTTGTATACCTTCTTCATAGAAGTTTGCTGCCTGTGTCTTCAACCAGTTGGAAACATTTTCTTTCAGCTCTTCGTCATTGCTGAAGTGTTGACCGCCAAGGAAAGATTTGAGATGCAAAAACAGATGAAAGTCGCTAGCAGCGAGGTCAGGGCTGTCAAACACGTCCCAGCCAAATCCCTGTAGGATGTTTTTCGTCGCATTTGCAGTGTGTGGTCGTGTGTTGTCATGCAGAAACACAACACATTTTGACATCGCAAATTTTCCGATAAATTTCAATTGGTTTCACTTTCCTAGCATTCAGAAAACGAATCACAGATCTAATTTCACAAGGGGCGGGATTTTCAATCAACACCAACATTATAAACAAGCACAACAAAGCGTACGTGGCTGAAAGCGATCTCACAATGGCACACGTTTCTTCTCCTTGATACAGAGCGTTTACCGCGCATGTGCGAAACTGCGATCGCAGCGCTGCAGCGGAGATAAATTGAAACAGAACTTACTTTCTGGACACCCCTTGTATTATTAACACAATGGTAATGTAAACTATGAAAGGAACGAAAAAAGGTAATTTTAAAATACATTGGTGTTTAATAATAATAATAATAATAATAATAATAATAATAATAATAATAATAATAATAATAATAATAATAATAATAATAATAATAATAATAATAATAATAATAATAATAATAATAATAATAATAATAATAATAATAATAATAATAATAATAATAATAATAATAATAATAATAATAATAATAATAATAATAATAATAATAATAATAATAATAATAATAATAATAATAATAATAATAATAATAATAATAATAATAATAATAATAATAATAATAATAATAATAATAATAATAATAATAATAATAATAATAATAATAATAATAATAATAATAATAATAATAATAATAATAATAATAATAATAATAATAATAATAATAATAATAATAATAATAATAATAATAATAATAATAATAATAATTTATAATCTGTTAATACAAATTAAAACTCAAGAATGATGAAGCAAACATTACGGACTTAAATTTAGCCATTTACAGTTATGACTGAGAAAAATACCTGAATAGACTCTCAATAAGGGCTGGTTATTGGTTCAAAAGTTATGGCCTATTGAAATGGTTCAGGTTTAAATGGATCGCACTATATTTTCCACCCTGTAACATCCTAAGTAAATAAATACATATAGAAGACCTGATTAAAATGGGTTACCTGGAATTCCATAGGGATATGCAGATCCAAGTAAGTAACCATTTTTTCTTTTTGGAGTGAAAGGCTTCATGTATGGAGTTGAGATTTTATAAGGTTTACAGATGATTAGAATAGGAACCAAAATGAATATTATCTTATATAGAGCCACTCATTTAATATTAAACATTTTGAAATCATTTACCTAAATATCTATAAAAAAAATATAGCTATAATTTACGGGCTATAATTTTCGTAAGACGAATGCACCAAATTAAACCTCATCTTTGTTTACATCAGGCACAATAATGATACATTTTATCATTCACAACGAACTTACAATTCTTTGCTGCTTTTTCTTCGGCCTTAAAACTACTGCCAAAATCCACATTACGTTTTTAAAATCGTTTAACAGTGTTCATTCTTAGTGCTGAAAATCAGTTTACTTAGCAGTTTTCACAGACATTAGCGTGCCTCCTTAAGATCGCCTTCAGGACGAGAATATCAAAACACTGCACATTATATAAAAGCAAATTCCTTACCTCTGGTGTGATAATATCCGGTATAACCTGCATTGGTTACCAAAACCACAAACCTGACACCTGTACACAAGCAAGTCACTTAGGAAACTGAACTTCCCATAGTGCGTAACCTTCCTGGGGAACGGAATATGAAGATAATTTGCCAGCGACCAAGAGAACAATGAGGTCTTCGTACGGCGTGTAATTATGAGTACAGAAAATCCCGGGCCGCGTTCCAATGAGTGTACTTTACTAAATGCTCCACACAACACCAAGAAAGTTTTTGTTTTGAAATAATAATCACTATTTTCCTAACATCTGCTTTCTTAGCCGTTCACTAAGGGTTGAGATATAATAACTGAAAAAACACTATGTTTTGAGGTACTCTGAATCCAAAATATAAGCATTTTACTACCTGAACAGCAAGCATAACTCCAAAACGTAAACTGAAATGACTACAAAATTTCATTCTTAACTAAGAACTCCTTAAAGAGACGATGTTCCGAACCAAAACAAATCCTTTCATGGAAAATTCATTTCTATTTTTACTTTCTATATGTTATCTACAGCAATCTTCTGGTGTTTGCCTCACGTTCAAGTGGTCCCGAGTTCGAATCTCGGTCAGGGTGAGTTACCTGGATAAGGTTTTTTCCGGGGGTTACCCTTTTCCTGAAAGACCAATGTCAGGTAGCTCTAAGCTCCATGGACTTTGGACACATTTTAGCATCACTTCACTCATTTCATTCACGTCCGATATTGCTTAACGTTGGAGGACGTAAAATTAAAACAACAAAAATTACAACAATCTTTATTAAATCATTATATCTGGGACAGGAATTCTGGACTATTCGTCGTTAATTTGTCTCCATCTTAATCAGGCACACGTGCGGGCGCAATTTGGTGCGGGATTTCTATGTTTGAGATGGGATGCACGTTGACTTTTCGAAGATCCGCGTCGAGAAGCCAGAAATAACAAATTCGTTGTATTTTGAGCTGTTTCTTGATGATTGTGCTTGATTAAATAAGAGTCATGAGAATCTTGATTTTAAGGCGTGGTTCGGAATAAAGTTTCAGAGAAGTCAAATTTTGTAACTATTTAATTGTATTATTTAGATTACATTTTACTTGAACTTCCTTTCCCAGTCACTTCAAACATATCGATAAATTCTTACTTTGTTATATTCAAACAGATTCAAACTATTACTTAAATGTTCTTGATCTTGCACCACTATTCATCACACTCACCATTACAAAACATCTCTATATACTAAGATTATTGATTTTTCGTAACTATCGTTACTCCTCTCTTAATTTTGTGATTGGCCGATTTAATGCCACGTCACAACATTACGTCATACAACCACCACTACGGCCAATCACAAAATTACATATATTTTTACTTATTTAAATTACCAAATATATTTACATAATCATTTTTTTATAAATTTATAAACTTTTCATAATTTTTCTGAACATAACCCAAAACTACTGTTACATATCTTCGAAACAGTGGCATAACAAACAAATTTTGCCTTAAATTTTCAAACAACATTCAATATATACACCATAATAAGTAGTAAACAGTTTATTCGAATCGAAAGTTGCTAGATTATATACTTATATTTGGGAAACTGTACAGAACATGGTATATGAAAACGTAGAGTTACACTGAAAAATGCAGTGTTGACTCACCAGCCACTTGGAAAATGTAATGTCATGCTGGCACGTTGGCGATGGTAGCTCAGTGGTTAGGAGCAACCGCACGGAGACCGGAAGATCCATGGTTCAAATCCTGGCTATTGTATTTAAATTTTCACTCACACTTTACCTTTCCAAACCTTTTCCTACACACGACTAATGTGAAAGTACAACTAATTTTCAAAACGGAATATTTCTATAATACTTCATGCTGTAAACAAATTGAAATTATCACTTATTTTAATGAATTTTATATTTCCCTATTGCAATAACTTGGTTTATCTCAAATGATTCTTTTTTTTTCGGTTACAGAAAATTATACAAAATCCAATCAGAATGAAGAGCAGTTCGTGGGATATTTCAGAAAAGTCAGCCCACCTATTATACAGAATATATTAAATACATTACTCATATTTTTATGAATGATTTTAATCTCTCAAACATATTGTATTTTCATCAGTATATTACAAACTGGTATTGAGAAAAAGTGCTCTAAAAGCACTGCTCTCACCTAACTTGCTCAGTTCGTTGTACAAACTATTCTTACAGATGCTTATATTTCGCTCTACTTACAGTAATCTAGGTAAACATTTGTAGAAATAGTTTATTTACATATTCTCATGTAGGTGCAATGATAATAGAGAATACAATACAATGCTTAAGCGATAGGCAAATCTATATGACCTGACTGCTCTGTGAAGGCTTTGAAATTCCATTTTCTTGGCAAAACTATACCATTAAAAACCATTATTTTGAGAAAATCATTTGAAAATTCAAATCAACAAAGACTATCTTGGAATTTTTTTTATTTTACGTCCTCTAACGTCAAGTCATATCGGACGATGAATGGAATGGGTAAAGTGATGCTCAAATGAGCCCAGGGTTCATAGAGCTTAGAGTTACCCAACATTCGTCTTGAAGGATAAAGGAAACTTCCGGACAAAGCCTTATCGAGGAAACTCACCCTGAGTGAGATTCGAACTCGGGACCTCTTGCACATGAGGCAGACACGCTACCATCTACGCTACCGAGGCAGGCTATCTTGAAAATGATTATATCGATAAAAATATTAATTTGAACATAAAGTGTTTGACTTAATGAGATCTAGATCGTTTGTGTAGCAGCATTTTGTTAAACTCTCCCGACTTACCATTTATACAAAAGCAATTCAGAATAAAGGGGACTTTTTTTAATTTACCTCCGCCCCGACGTTAGTTTATATCGGACGGTGAATGAATTGGGTAAAATGATGCTCAAATGAGTCCAGGGTCCATGGAGCTTATAGTTACCCGACATTCGTCTTGAAGGATAAGGGAAAAACCCGGAAAAAACCTTATCTGGGTAACTCATCCTGACCGAGTTTCGAACTCGGGACCTCTTGAACGTGAGGCAGACATGCTACCATCTACGCTACCGAGGCGGGCATAAAGAGGACTTAAAAAATGTCTTAAACCTTTGGTGTTTTCTACAATATCGTTGAGCCATTCTTAAACAAATAAATCTAAATTTTCAAACAAAAGTCTCTATAAATGGAGTTTGGCTTGAAAATCGTCATACTATGTAGATGCTGAACATAAACAAGTTAGTATTTACACTCTATTACGTTTTCAATTGTTGTTCATTGACATTAGATTAGTTTATCTGCACAAGGGACTCGGGACGGAGTACTAGATTTGGTCTATTGTGCTTAAGCCCCAAAAGAAGAAGTATGAAGCGATAGAAGCAGAGGGCAGCCGTTCCAAGTAGTAACACAGTGCAGAGGGCAGGATCCCTACAACTGACCAGTTGGAAACTCCCTGGCAGGCCAGTACAGCCGGTATCCCACCTGCCATGGTCTATAAACGGCCCACTATGCCGGTTCGAAGACCGAAAATTGTCCTACTGGAGGATTAAGTGTTTACCAGGAGCATATCATCGTGCCATACACCGCCGAAACTCCCGCCGACACTTCTATCCTGAAAGAGACCACCAGATGTGAGATGTGAAATGATAATGGAGATGAAATGGAGTGACATGAAATTCGGGGGATGTAATTAAGCTAGCCAGCATTCGCCTGGTGACCCGGGAAACCCCCGAAAAATCCCAGGGGTAAGGAAAGTAGTTTCCCGCTCAGTGTTCATTGAATCTTTTTCTAAAACATTTTTTTTAGTCATGGGTGTAAGCATGCATTTCCAATTTAACCTTGATATAGAATTTTAGGTTAGAATACAACACTTGCTCTGCTCTCTGTAAATACGTAGTAAATACATGAGAATCGCGAGACGCACTATATAAAGATTTCTCGTGACAAAACAAGAGACAAACACTTTTAATCATTACAGTCGGCTCTAGATATGAACAAGGCCATGAAGTGAATGCATATTTGTGCGAAACAACCGCGGAGCTCGGTCGCTTGTAAACAATTCCACCTCGACCTTAAACTAGCCACAAGAAAGTAATTTCTGAAGGTAGCGGAATAAAGACGTTGAAAAGCTACAATATCTCCCCTTCAATCACTCGCTTTCGAATGAATACTACAAATAATTCATAATATTTCACAATCCAGTAATTCTGAGAAACGTTTAGAGATTGGCAATTGTTGCACACTATTTTTAAAGTGTCTAAAACGTAAATATTCGGGATAGAACCTCCACTTCCATAACTATTTTCCAAACTGCATATTTATCAATATCTATTGAGGAAGAATTATAACAGGATATCAGCGTGATCAATAAATAAATCAGTCAAACATGGTTTTACATAAAGGCAGGTACTCTACTTCAAACCCAGTTTACTCTATTTATCCTCTCCCGCTTTTCTCTTCGTCTCCCAGGATGAATTATCTATTATCCTCTACTATTTCTTAGTAATATTGGATGTCTGCGACAAGGTTCGAAGGAGAGAATCAGCATCCTGATCTAGGGAAGATGTATTGTTCCTATACTTTACATTTTATGTTTTACACGTCGTGAGAATCTATTTCTACAATAAACCCCAAATTTAAATTTTTGTCTAATGGCGAAAATATTAATATTCGTTTTTCTTCCTTTTGAACTTCGTCAAATCTGGCAAATCACAAATGTCGGAAGTTATTATTTATTTGAATAATGCCCAATTTCACTAACAGATGTTAAAATCGAGGTTAACAAATGTAACCTAACAATTGTTACAGCGTTAACAAAAGTATTAAAATGCTTCCACTTCACCAACTTATTTCCTGAAAATGTTAACAAACACGTATTAACTCCGAAAGACTTATAAATATTAAAGATATACAAGGCTCATAAATACTGAGGCTTTCACGGCCGGCGTCGTTAACTCCACTGTTTTCCGGGCTTGTAGGCCGTGGTCCATTTTCATTTCCTTCCGACGTTTCGCCGAAAACTGCGTTCGGCATCTTCAGGGTTCTAAATCAGTAGATCCGGAGTCCAACACAAGACTCCGTAGGATATATATAAGGTCCACCGTCGTTCGGAGTTCACAGTAAAAGCTGTAGGTCTCCTCGTGCATCTCATCGGCAATGACTCCTACCATCTGGGTCAACGAAGAGTAAATAAAAGATATCTAGTCATTGCTTGGTGGGACGAGATTACCTCCAAGGTCTTAGTAGACAATAGAGGACTTTGGATAAACTAAAACTAATCTATCAAATTGATTTTGCTTAAGAAATTGTGTTTCTCATTCATTCAATAATACCATTGCTGTAAAAGCTTTCTAGAAGTTGTTATTGTGACGTATAGCGACTAAAACTCGTAATTAATTCTGTGCTCTTCGAGGCTAAATTCACTGACATTTAGATTTCCCTTTCTGGAAAATTAAATCCTTAACAGTGGTTCAAGCTTTGCAGCAAGAACATTAAGGATGCCTACAAATACGCTGCATTAAGGATCATAAAAGTGTGCATGCATTTATGAACCGGTTTGTGCATTTAATAGATATCACACATTCTGTGAAGCACATGTCTGAATATATCATGTCCAAAGTCGAGTCCTGTCAGCCATATCAGCTATTACTGTAACCTGTGAATGTGTAAATCACTGTATCAGCTTAAGATTGCACGAGGTGTTCATCCATTTACATCATACATAATTACCCTCCTGACAGCTCTGAAAGGTATAATCCGGCTGAAATCTTTAGATCTCCTGCAAAAACTAGTTACTGAAAAAGACAACCTCGACAAGAACAGAAGTCCAGTCACCTTTTTCCCCATGTAACCATCTTCACCGAGCGGGATGGCTCAGGAGGTTTCGTCTGCGGCCCGCATTCGATTCCCGTGGCTGACCTACCTGACACATGCGGGGTTTTTTCCGGGAGGTTTCCCAGGTCTCTAGGCGAATGCCTTGTAGGTTAATTACATCCCCCCGAACTTCGTGTCCCTTCATTTCATCTCCATTATCGTTTCATATTATCTCTCATCTGGTGGTCTCTTTCAGGGTATAAGTGTCGGCGGGAGTCTCGGCGGTGCATGACAGGATGATATGCTCTTAGTGAGCCACATCCTCCTCCGGTAGGCCGGTTGCCAGTCTCGGAAAAACTGTTGGGACCGTCTCCGAAACACAGTACGGGGGAATGTCCGTTGTCGTACCCTGCCAGGAAGCTTTCCATCTAAGTAAAATGTAGGAACCCTGCCCTCTGCACCGTAGTGGCTCCTTGAGAAGGCCGCCCACTGTCTCCTCTCGCCTCATCCTTCCTCCTGGGGATGGCCCACTTGGGGACATAAGGTACAATAGACCAAGACTTGTCGCAGTACCGAATCCCCTGTCGGGGAAAAAATCTTTAAAAAACTCTTATGCCCAATTTCACCAACAAATGTTAAAATCGACGTTAACAAATGTAACGTAACAATTGTCACAGCGCAAAAACTAATGTTAAATTTCTTGCATTTCACCAACATGTTTTCTTAAAATGTTAACAAACCTGTGTTAATGCCAAGAAACTTGTAAGTATCACAGCTATAGAAGGCTATGGATGATTTTCTGAACGCACTCCGATGCGCTCACGATGCGGTTTTGTTTTCATTTTCGTCTGCACAAATGGCGGATGAACAAAATCATAAATGAAGCCGTGAGACAAATTTCTCATCGACGGAGAAAGAATTGTTAATTGAAATGGTGACGAAGTGTAAGGATATCGTGGAAAATAAGAGGATGGATGCAGTGAATATAAAAAAGAAAGATGTCGCGGGGAAAATATTGGAAACGAATTTAATTCACTTGCATGTGTCACTACTACAAGCACCAAACAACTTGTCAGTTTACGTAAATTTAAAACGAGGTGCGAATAACAAGTGCCTTAAACGTTTCAAGACGGGAGGTGAACAATGTATTATCCACATAATTCAGTGAATTATAAAATCGCAAGGTTACTAATACTTGAAGCTAAGGCAAGATAGTCATATTCCTTTCGATGCATGATCTAACCTCTCTTGTACTTCCGCAGTAACCTTCATAGCAACGTGTTTTGACAGTCTATACCTCCGTAAAACAATTTTCTTCGGATAGTTTCTTAAAATCATTTCTCCTCATTGGCCGTACTCTATTATGAATGCCATTTAGACGGTCTTAAATATACCAAATCGACATCAACAGCTGAGTTCATGCTCGCCATCTTGACTATTTACAATTGTTAAGGACTTAACATCAGAAATTCGGCGTGTTAGTTTAACATGAGATTTAACACGTTTGTTACGCTAACACTTGTTGGTGAAATGCAATTTTTGTTTTAACTATTGCTAAATTCGTGTTAAGTCTTAACATTTGTTGGTGAAATCGGGCATTAGTGCGACAACCCGACTGCCGGCCTCACGCCCACTTACGCACGGCAGAAGTGGGCGATCATCCAACCGATACGGAGAGGAGATGTGGTCAGCATCTCGGCATCCCCCAGCCGAAACGTTGGCTTTCGTGGTCACGGCCGCTTACCTAGCGTGAGCTACTCACTTTCCTCACGATACTGAGTGGGCACCGGTCCTATAACCGGGACTTAAAATTCGCACCTCATGGTTGGGATTAAACCCTGGTCGCTTTCCGTGGCCAGGAGCCAAGGCAAGCTGCCTTAGTCCGCTACGCCACGGCGCAAGACGGAAAAAAATCTTAAACCGCACGGTATTTATCATGCACTGGGTCTGATGAATGATATATCCAGCCTTATAAGTTGAAAACTACACTGGACGTAAGATTTTGTGATCCTGATTACCAACCCTGCTGCAAATACAAATGTTTCTGTAGGATTCTTCATTTAAAACCTAACGGGCGCATGGCATTTCGCCTATGCACGATTGCGTGTGCCACAGCCGGCTTAGGTATTACATAAACTCCGCGTGTAAAGCATTATAACATTCTCACCTTATAGAAACTTTTGGAAATGTCGTCCACTCTCGTCTAAACAAGCATTATATCGCGAGAACACTATTCTGATTCCCACGATTAAGTTGGGTCACTGTAATGTTTCCGACTAATTTCTATTTTTTTTTTTTTTTTTTTTTTTTTTTTTTTTTTTTTTTTTTTTTTAGTTTCTTCTAAAGTACGAGGATTTGTCTCGTAAACTTTGTCTTTCAGGTTACTCCATAAATAAAAACAACTCATTGTTAGATTGGGGGAGCGAGAGGGCCGTACACTGGCACTAATCTCTTCATGTTCAAACACTTCCCAATTTTATTCATGGACTGCTGTATGGGCAGTTAGTTAAGCGCAGAGGTTCTACTCCCATTAGTCCTGTACCCGTCGGAGCAAGGACCCGGGCCTCCTTCCACCCGTTAGCGATGGATATTCCGGGACTCTTTCCATATACCTGATTTCTTAAAAAGTCCCCTAGCTGAGCACAACGTCAAGACGGGATGGAAGTGGATACGCCACTTACGCGCGTCAACCCCGCAGGGAAGACTACCGAAAACCTCGGTGGGGCCGCCTGGTGATCTAGCACACCTTCTACAGCTCTGCAGGCTAGTACCCGGGGCTTATGAGGCAACCCTCCACCTGCTCCCAGAATCGTGTTGAAACCATCCACATGATTTCTCCTCTTCTCTCAGTTCACGATTAAATGGGTTCTCTGCGATTTAGTCTGCTGTAGAATATTGGACCAATTATGCTTCTAGCATACCAAACCCCAAGTTTCCGATTATATTGAGGGATTTCTTGAACGCGATGTGAATTTTCAGAGGCCCTGTGTCGATTGTTATTAGTGTTGACACGCCCATTTAGGTGGGACCACACCTCATCCGAAAAGTTCAGAAGCTGTGGATCAATTAAACTGCCATTCACTGATCAAATAAACTATTCGTGATACTGGGTGACTGCACGCCCCATGTAACCATCTTCACCGAGCGCAGACAATGGTAGGAGAATCCAGAAAGACATCGGGAGAGGGGAAACGCCGAGTGCTCCGTTAGGTTTTAAATGAAAAACGTGTATTTAGCTTACTCTGAGTAAGCGATATGATACATTTGCTTACTCACATCGTTCAAAACATATAGTCTATATCGAATGTGTTCCACTTTGGTGGCATTTTCAGAATGGTAAACAGTGCTTATTTTATACCTTTGATATTTATAACTATGTTTCAGTGCATAGACTGTCAACGAAGCGATCATTCCATGCACTTTGCAGCGTGCAAGGGTCCAGTAAACTCCTGATCTGGTAATTAATTCGCTTCGTATTGTCAAGATTTTCTGATGTACCAATTGACAGAATTTGGAAATTCATACATTTACACGTTATCTTTCTACACGGATAAGGTGGGAAGCAGTAAATCGAGAATATATTTTCAGCTTTTCTTAGTATTAGAACTTGACACTTACACTGCATTTGATCACAAAGATAGAGCAGTGAAGATACCTTTCTGACTTCTTGGCTGTACTTTTTATAATTTTAATTAAAACAAAAACAAACTTATATGAGGTCACCGGCTGGCACTTGGAGGCATTGTTTAGAATCGAAACAAGATCTGGAGGTAAGGAATGAGCTCACTTTTATAATGAGCCCGGAGGCAGGAACATTCACCTCGGTAGAGTGGGGTCAGTTCCTTATGGTACTTGAGACTTTGATGGAAGTGTAACAAACCAGCGGAGCTGAACAGTGCACGCGGCGGCCATGAAACAGGAGATGTGGCAACAGCCATTAGTAACAACATGTTTTAATGCACCCTAAATATGAGGGCTGTCCAACCTATCCTCAGCCTTATTAATGCAATTATAGGTGCCACCCTTAAGGCATGGGTGGAGCCAAAAGATGGGGTTTGATGAGCTAGCACCCTATCCGAAACGAATTTCCATTTTTACTACATACAATACCACAGGCGGTGGTCGCTGATGATACATGAAAAGAAATAATTGGGGAAGGAAATTTTCCATGGGTTACCTCCCAGGCACTTGCCAGTTATGGGAACTGAGGAAAACTTAGAAAAATATATCAGTCAGGGAGATGGTTCTGAGAGGATAAGAACCGCACGCTTCTTGATGAGCCCAGGTCTTACGATCTAGGCTACACACGTTACAGGCAAACTGTTTTCCCCCATATTTAAGTCTCACGAATGAAATTAAAAATCAAATGCATAAATATGCATTGTTTTAAAATGTATGACAAAATAGTTGTTTAAAATATATATATATATATATATATATTAATGACTTGTAATTCCCCCAGCCCCGTATCGGCAGTGTTTTACCTTAGAAACGTCCTCCAACGTTATGGAATATAGGACGATGAATGAAATTATGCTCAAATGAGCTCAAGGTGCATAGAGTTTAGAGCTACCCGGCATTCACCTTTCACGATAAGAGAAAACATGCTACGTTAGATGTCATTACAGGACGATGAATGAAATGATGCTCAAATGAGTCCAGGGTCCATACAGCTCAGGATAAGAAAAAACCTCCAACGTTATGACACATAGGACGATGAATTAAATGATGCTCAAATGAGTCCAGGGTCCTCACAGTTCAGGATAAAAGAAAACCTCCTACGTTAGGTGCCATACAGGACGATGAATGAAATGATGCTCAAATGAGTCCAGGGTCCTTACAATTCAGGGTAAGAGAAAACCTCCTACGTTAGTTGCCATATACGACGATGAATTAAATGATGCTTAAAAGAGTCCAGGGTCCTTACAGCTCAGGATAAGAGAAAACCTCCTACGCTATGTTATATTGGACGATCAATGAAATAATGCCCCAATGAGTCCAGGATCCATAGAGTATAGAGCTGCCGACATTCATCTTTCATAATAAGAGAAAACCTCCAACTTTATAAAATAAGACTTGAAGCTTTCCTGGCGACGAATATGCTCAAGTTCTTCTCGGGAAGCAAGCCAGGTGAAAAGACGATTAGAAACCGGCGTTTCGGGAGCGTACATCTCTCCCATCATCAGGATTTTTTAATGATGTTATAACAACAAATATATCACTGGATATAATACAGATATAAACAAAAACAAAACACTATCAATACTCACATCACTGAACAAAAGACTGTTTTCAGTAAATTAAATGCCAGGTCAGGAGATGGCGTGAGTATAGAAAATAGAAACGTCGCTACTTAACTTGATTATCAAGCTGTATAGATTTTTGCTTCTTAAGTCGACGGATTTCCATTTTAAGGCCAGTTTGCAAGAGGAGCTGAACATATCTAATGGTCTTTTCACATGACTTGCTTCCCGAGAAGAACTTGAGCACTTCCAAACTTATGTAATATCGGACGATGAATGAAATGATATTCAAATAAGTCCAATAGGCCCCAACTTACAGTGTACTACGTATGCCCATGAGTGCGTGCGTGAGTGTGTGTGTGTGTGTTATATATGTAAATAAAACCACAAAAAAACATAAAATTCAAGGAAAACTGGAGCAACTAAAAGAAACCGAACTAACTAAAGCTGTTCTCGGTGCGCCCATAAAGGGACGCCGTATGGGCTTTATGTAAAGCCATGACGTCGAAACCAAGAAAAACTGAAAACTGTAATATCATGCAAATGTAGAGCCTGTAAGCCGGGTCCATTGTACCGGCACCAGGTATATCAAACAAAAATAAAAAAGCCAAAAGGCAACTTACAGTTACCAGACATTCATCTTTTGGAATAATGGATAACCCCGGGGAAAATGCTTATCTAAATAACTCACTCTGACCGAAATTCGAATTCGGGCCCTCTTGAACGTAAGACAGATACGCTACCACCTACAGTGAATTAATTACACCCACCACGCCTGCTTGGTACCAGGTTGGAAGAGAAACTTCGATACAGTCATGGAAATAGTTGCGGCATGAGATATATGACTTGTCAGGAAACAAAATTCAAGAAGAAGAAAAAAAAAGGGTATCGAAGAAGATTTTATAGACATTTTTAAAAAGCATCTATTGCTGTTCCGATGTTAATGCATACATTGACAATTGTTTGCAAATCGGCAATGATGGAGGTTATAAATGATTAAGGATGAAGGCATTACTGCAGGTTGAATGGGCATCGATTTCAGAAATAAAAGTTGTTAAGTCAGTCTTTTCGAGTTAGATGTTGTTAAGTCAAGTAGTTGCCGCATTAGCCGTTTGGTGGTACAGCTACACTGTGCAACCCAAGCTCTTTGATATCAGCTGTTGATACATTTTAGATTAGACATTTAGACATTAGATATGTTTAGACATTCCCTCCAGTGCGTTTTCAGAAAGTTTATCTGTACTTCTCAATACCACAGCACTCTTTCTTTCCCATTGGCAGAATTTTTGGCAATATTGAGAAGAAGAGACGATCAATGGATAAAGTCTTAGTCCCTTCCACATGGGTAAAACTGATAAAAGATTCACTACAGAAGAAGTCCACTGATGTTGTCCATGTCAAACGTCCACTGACTGATAACGGGGAACACGATAGCACTCCAGTTGTTGAAGTTTTTGACTTCAAAGATGCCCTCAAACATGTCTTTGTAAGAAGTATTCCTTAATTCACTTTAATCTGGGGTGTGTATTTCCAAAGAGGATGTGTACCAGAAGTTAATTACACGTCTTTATCACTTTATCGTCCCCAGTAGGGAGGGTAGTGAGGTTGCAAACCTTACACAAGACATGTGATAGTGCGAAAAACACACCAAATAGACTTCGGAAGATTAAGAAGGCAAAATATTACGATGTTCTTTCACTGCTGAAACATGTCATTCTTGCAGAAGATACCACATTTTAAGAC
This sequence comes from Mantis religiosa, assembly GCA_030765055.1. Classification (NCBI taxonomy): domain Eukaryota; kingdom Metazoa; phylum Arthropoda; class Insecta; order Mantodea; family Mantidae; genus Mantis; species Mantis religiosa. Next base: position 145,476,243 of record CM060955.1, on the reverse strand, counting down.
ACAATGACATATGGAACTGATGCAGAAGATTATGTAGTAGAGATAGAATGATGTTTTGATGACAATGTTGTATGTGAATCCATGAAGTGCATACTGGATTAGTCCATAGTAGAGATGTATTGATGATAATAAAGTAAAAGTTTATCCATGGCTACATATTACAATATTGTATAATGGAAAAACTCTAACATTAAGAATCAGAAGCTGTTAAGTCAAGTGACTTAACAACTTTTCATCCATTTTAAATTAAAGTTGTTAAGTCCTGATAATAAAAGATTCTGTCACACATGCTACATATGTCAAACTGTGAGAAACACTTCAACACAGTACTGCGTACCCCCCAGGGGCTTACTTCGGTAGGTACGGGTTTGGCGCACCTTGGGTCCCGAGCCAACAGTCTCCCTCGTGTGGGCTCCTCTTCGTGGTTGAAGGAGACGGTCAATAGGCCCACCCACGTGTAGACCCTGCGTGGAGACCCGTGGAAAAGGATTTTAGATTCTTGTCTAGTTTAGAGTTTGGGATTTAGTGAACGAAATTTGTAGTAGGTTTTGATTGACGTTTTTTATGTACGTGTATTTTTAATAGGTTTTGTTACACTTGTATAGATTTTAGAAAGTTTTATATCTGGCTTTTGCCATGACTAGTTTTTTAAAGGGCGCTGATGACCGCCGTAGTTGAGCGCCCTTATATATACATTCATCATCATCATCATCATCATCATCATCATCAGTACTGCGTAGCTCCAAACGGACCCACCACATAAAATTCTTTCATTTGTATTACTATTTTGGTATTTAAAAGTACTTTTTAAAACTTTGAGCAGCTCTCCCATACAATTTTGAAACAATGACTTAACAACTTCTGCTTCTGACCGTTTCAATTGTTTTAGTTCGAGATGGCGCTGCTCGTAAGCGATACACTAAGCTGTGATAGCAGAAGCTCGCTTAGTTTGTAGCTCTATTGTGTACATTGCAAACGCATAGAATATCACAGTACATACAGTATATGTGTTTTGGGTGAAGGTGTGACGATTGTAATTTCTAAAATCCATTAAAATATTTCGGTGTTGTAAATGTTTTAATCGTTTTTCTGTCATTCTCTGGATAACCCGGATTTTCGTTGACTGGGATCAGCTCTGGTCCCAGTTAATCCGAGTAAACGAGGTTCTACTGTACGTGTGATGTGTGTATGGAGGGAGGATCTATGAACAGCATGAGCTAAAAATAAAAACTCCTCTGGTTGCCTCCACCTCAGAAATGGATCGAGTTGGTGGAATGAGTTTACCCCGAAGGTCATAGACCATACTGGGAGCGTCAGAGGTCACCACGATTATGTATTTCGTGATCGCTGTAGTTGGGATAAGGGGTATAAACAGAACAGAAATAACTGAAAGTTCTGATAAGCACCTCAATTTTGATGTTTTTGTTCTATTTTTCTGAAACATGTACTGTATTTGTGCGATGTCGATGCACTACATGCACTGCTTATGAAGTCATTAAACGCTTAAGTGCTCATCTACTGGAAAATGGGTAGTTTGAACTGCAGTTCGGATATTAAGGAGCTACCTATAAACTGATATGCCCGGATTCCACTCCACGTGCAATAAGCTATTAAACTTAACATCTTTTCTTAGTTTTCTTCAGCTTCATAAAAACGAGAGCTGGCTAGCCTATGCTGCCGGTGGAATCCATAAATTTAATATACCATTCCAAACCACTAAAGCAGATGTGAGATTATTTCAAGTTCTGGTGGTTAAGAAAAACACTTTACTTGGATACACACATTTAAACATAACATATATCCTGAAAAGTGAAATAAGTTAACTCATGGAGTGAAGGGTTAGAGGTAAAAATTATATTTAGTAAAAATAATTTTGAAGGATTGGTGCATAACACAGGATTTTCTAATGCACAATACCAATGCAATTTATTAACTGGTAACTTATATTCACTTTCATGCTAACCATTTGATATGGTCACCCACCTCGGTAGCGTAGATGGTAGCGTGTCTGCCTCGCGTTCAAGAGGTCCCGAGTTCGAATCTCGGTCAGGGTGAGTTACCTGGATAAAGTTTTTCCGGGGTTTGAAAGACGAATGTCGGGTAGCTCTAAGCTCCATGGACACTAGACTCATTTGAGCATCATTTCACCCATTTCATTCATCGTCCGATAGGACTTAACGTTGGAGGATGTAAATTACAAAAAGATATGCTTTCACTTGAAGCAAAATGTTTCTGGGTGCACACAACTCCACGTTGTGGACGCCAATTTGAAGCAACAATATATATGTGGCGAACAATGTTCCACTTGACAATACAGTTTGAAGCACTTTTGTTTAGCTCAGGGTAAAACAATGAGGTTTCTCACAGGGTATGCGTGGATGTGTGTGAGAAGATGTTAATGACACAGGAATGCCCGTTTCCAACTTATTTATTTACTGCTTTTTTTTTTTTTTTTTTTTTTTTTTTTTAGAACACCGAAATTGAAGTTGCCGACCAAGGGTTACCAATATCCCTGTTTAGAGTTACTGACGGCAGAATGTTTATTACTCGATAAACTTTATTCGTTCCTCACGTATATATGAACCGACAAATATCCAAGACAGAACAAGAGGACTGCCCTAATCGTCCTCAAGCCTCAGACTGCTCTAATCGGCCCCACGCCGAAGACTCTTTTAATGGCTTCCTAGCCACGAACTGCTCTAATCGGCTCCACGCCGAAGACTCTTGTCCACAGCTGCTCGTGTGGGTGTATATGTAACTTTCACTGTCTGGAGACCCTCTTTTCAACCAAAGATCCCTTTGTAGCTGTTTTGTCATGCCATTATGAATGATCCAAAGAATACCCTATTCATACAAGTCAAGTGAGCCCCTTTGGAAATCTTCTAAGGGCACTGTTTCCTACATTGCTTTTGTTATACAACTTTCCCCCCAACTGCTATTCGACACAACTGGCCTTGCACGTATTGTCACAAAGAACCAACATTCCTTTGACATCCATCATGATTCTTTACTTATGGCAAACCTTAATTTCGGTATCACACTTGATACTTTTCGACTTCCCTGGCTGACATAAAACTGGCGTGTTTTGTTGTGATTTCATTTTTAAGTTTCGCGTTTTCATATTAATGTATATATTGATATTAATTTTATAAATAAAATCAAAAAATCAAAATCATTTGGACAAAAAAATATTAATTTATCTATACAATATAAATTTTGTATTATTCTAAAATGGGTTATTTTTTTATTAACGTCCTCCATCGTTCAGTCATATCAGATAATGAATGAAATGATGCTCAATGATGCTCCAGGTTCCAAAGAGCTTAGAGCTACCCGACATTCATCTTTCAAGATAAGGGAAAACCCGGGTGAAAATTCCTTATCCAGATAACTCATCCTGACCGAGATTCGAATTCGGGGCCTCTTGAATGTGAGGTGGACACACTACAACCACACTACAGAGGCAGGCAACTGTGAATTATTAATAGTACCAGTAGTTTATGGAAGTTTAACAGAGATGAAAGTTATTTGTAAAAGCATATTAATATTTGTTACAAAATATTAAATTATTATTAGGAAAGGGGCGATGCCAGTTTTTCTCGATTCCGATATTTTATTTACGAGGCGCCGGGGTAGCGCAGTGGTTTCGTTCGCGGTTCCCGAACGCGGTCCCGAGTTTGATATCCGGCTCTGGGGTTGGCGATTTTAAGCCGGTCCTATCCACCTCTTCACCTCTGTCCAGCACATGTGAAGTGTCTCCTATGCCCAACGTGGTTCGGAGTCCACGGTATAAGCTGTAGGTCCTCTCGCCTCACCGTCATCGTCACTATCACCCTATCATTGGAGGTAATAGACACCGCCCTCTGGGTGCCTCCACCTGAGAAATGAGTCCAGACATCACGTAGTGGGGCGAGGTTAACCCGAAGGCCAAGGCTTTCATGTGGGGAGTGTTGGTAACCAACTATTTCCCGTCTCGATAGCGTGGTGTTAGCATGTCTGCCTGACGTTCAAGAGGTCCCAAGTTCGAATCTCGGTCAGAGTGAGTTACCTAGATACGGCTTTTTCCGGGGTTTTCCCTTATCCTGTTAGAGGAATGTCGGGTAACTCTAGGCTCTATGGACCCTTGGCTCATTAGAGCATCATTTCACCCGTTTCATTCATCGTCCGATATGACAGCGTTGAAGGGCGTAAAAAAACATACTTTATTTAGGATATCTCCTTGGCCAAAAAAAAAAAAAAAAAAAACGTATATTCTGAAATTACTGGGAATGGCCCAAGAAATTCTGTTAATTCAATAAGAATTTTGTATGGAACAGGTAAACCACAACAAATACATAAAAATAAAAAAAATGTACTTCACTTCTAGACAAAGCCCGTGGGATAGCTCAGATTTCGTCCGTGGCCTGCACTCGGAGGACCGGATTCGATTCTTGTGGTCAGTCTATCTGAACTATGGGATTTTGAGGGATTTTCCCCGGTCGCCAGGCGAATGCTGGGTAGGTTAATTACATCACCCAAGTTTTCTGCCCCTCCATTATATCTACGTTATCATTCCACATCATCTCTCACCTGGTGGTCTCTTTCAGGGTAGAAGTGTCGGCGGGAGTCTCGGCAGTGCATGAAATTCTACTGGTAAACAGTTTCTCATCCGGCTTCCGGGCCGACCTGGTGGGTCATTTTACGACCTCGGTGGGTGGGATACTGGCCTGCCGGGGAGCTTCCAACTGGTCAATTGTAGAGTCCCTGCCCTCTGCACTACCGTGACTCCTTGAGTAGGCCCACCTCTGTCTCCTCTTGCCTCATCCTTTCATCCGGGAAAGCCCCACTTGGGGCACAGGTACAATAAACCTAGTCGCATTGCCTCCGATATAATCCAATCCAACTTCACTTCCAAGGTTTCTTTCTTTTTTTTAAACAAAGTTCGACTATTTTTAAAGCACTATCAATTAATGTTTTTTCTCTGATCGTCTTGGATCAACTACGAAATGTATAAATGAAACTCTTTCTGCAAAGTTCTATATCGATTAACATTAAAAATAAGCTTCCTTTAGAATTTCTTTTTAAAGTACTTCAAAGTGGGTAGAGAAAGCGTCAGAGTGTAACAAATCTTATTACGAAACCTCAAAATCAGCTTTTGTAGCTTTGACAATATAGTTATTCCAGGAATGCAGTCTGTTAGCCAGCCACAAATTTGTCTAGTTTTGCGATACGATACGGGCGCTGAATACACAAAGGAACTTGAAAACCCACGCAGTGGACACCCCTGCCTCCTCCACACCAACAATTCCCTCCCTCTAGGAACAAAAGAAACATATTTCACACGACCTTCTATTGTAGAGTATGTTAAATAGCTGCCATAGTTGGATTACTATAACTCGTACAGTCTGATGCTTAGAAGATGAGGCGTCAGAGCAAAAAGGAAAATGACAAATGGGAGAAAGGCTTTACTACCATGCCCCAGAGACACTTCTGTCGGCTTCTTGGTTATCCTCCGATGCCTATCTGGTACTCACCACTTCATTGCTCCATTCCATTAAATTCCACAGGCCATGTGTGTTGTGTCAAAACAGTTGAGAGTGCTTTAGTAACTCAACTGTTAAAGTCGTGAAGAAACGAGCTTCATTGGGTTAGTCGGTACACAAAGAATTCAGTTCGGACCAAGTTCTGAAGAGAGACTACTTGCACTTTTAAACAAATCACTGCACTAGCCATTCTTGTAATATACTTAAACACTCTTAAAAGTACTTTTAAAGAGAGCTTAGTATTCTAGCTACTTCTGTTAATTCAGTTACACTTTAAATTCACATTTACTCATTTTGAGCGAAGTAAAGTGAGATTTTATAGAGCTGGTTGTCAGGTGCAGTCTCTGAAATTCCATAAACTTCGCATGATACAAGACATAAAGATGAATAAAGATTTTCATTTTGAGAAAAGTACAGAAATTAGAAAATTCAAAACAATAATAACAAAATTTCTCAATAAATTCCACAAAAAATGCACTTCACATAAATCTTATGCAACAAAGAGATGGAGCTACATTTTTCTTTGACTCTCTCTTACGGTTTTCCATTCTCACAGAAGTCTCTCAGAATGTTCTGGACTTCAGATCCCATTCCCCCAAAAGAAACTGATATAAGACTGAGACTGATTTATATTCACAGATGTTTATTGCTGCAATTCAATGGAAAGATAGAGTCAGACTGAAAAATTCAAAGCCATAGCCGGGATTTGAACCACGGATCTTCTGGTTTCCGTCCAGCCGCTCTAACCATTGAGCTACTATGGCCAACGTGCCGATATGACAGTAAATTCTCCAATTGACTCGTGTTTTTCACGGTAAACCACTTAACCTAATAGTGGTTTACTATAAAGCCCGGGCCCTAAAGTACTTACACTTTGTAAGTCGCCATTAATGTAATTGTCTCATGTATTTATGAGAACTCCTAGTGGCCAGTGTAAAAGAACAATTAATTTTCAATTCAATGTTTACATAATAGTTTTCAAAGTAGCCCCCTCCTACTTTAATGCACTTTTTATAGCGTCTCTGCCAGTCCTTGAACACATGCTGCAGACCATTCTTTGTCAAGTCCTTCAGAATCGCCTCACTTTTCTTGAGCACTGCTTCAGAGTTCTCAAATCGAATACCGCTAAGCTTTGACTTTAGTTATGTGAATAAAAAAAGTCACAGGGTGCAAGATCGGGGCTGTAAGGTGAATGTGGTATACAGGTAATGTTGAATCGAGCCAGAAACTGCATGACTTAATTTGCGACGTGAGGCCGTGCATTGTCATGATGAAGTCGCCACCCAATCCGAGAAAGCTCTGGTCGTTTCTTTGCAATGCGCTTCCTCAGTGTAGCCAATACTGATGTGTAGTATGCTGCTGTATCAGTAGTGTGAGGGGGAACTGCATGCTGGTAAATCATTCCATTACAGTCAAAAAATGTAATCACCATAACTTTCCCTGCAGATGAAACAACTTTTGCCTTTTTTGGTGTTGGAGAACCTGGCGATTTCCACACTGTGCTGGCTTATATTCCTTCAGGATCATAATGTTGCAGCCATGACTCATCACCGGTGATAATCGAAACTTAGGGGTATTCAATTTGAGAACTCTGAAGCAGTGCTAAGTGAGGCGATCCTCAAGGACCTGACAAAGAGTGGTCTGCAGCATGTGTTGATGAACTGGCAGAGACGCTATAAAAAGTGCATTGAAGTAGGAGGGTTACTTTGAAAAAAATCATGTAAACATTGAATTACAGTAGTAAACATCTATGGAAAAAAATCATTATCAGTCTTTGTTGATCAACCCACAAAAGTGCCTTAATATTAAATATTAAGTTAAATTAAAAGTTTTATAAAATAAATATAAACATTAGAAGATTATTTGGAAAATATGTCTAAATCAGAGCAACTAAATTATGCAAAGTAACCTCAAAACAAGGTTTTTAAACTCTGAAACTTGATAATTACGAAGGAAAACCGAAAAGAGGTTAGAAACACAACTGATGAAATTTCAGAGTTCAGTTAGATACTGAGAAGAGACAAAATTAGGAAGGAAAAAATATAAATAAATTGAAGTGTAGGGAAAAATCTCTCACAATTCATTTCATTTGCAGGACACTTAAACTATACATTAGATTTGCACAACATTTTTCGTTTTAAATCTTACAATATTTTCATTGCTTTTAAAAATTAAAAATTAAAAAATGTGAGGCTATAAATCTGTATAGGGCTAGTAGAAATTATTGCCAATTTTTAGTATACTTTAAAAATTGTGTATTAATACTTTTTAATGTTTTATATTAAACTTTTAAAGGAACGATTATATTTTAAGTACGTAAAGCTATATGTTTTTTTTTTCTCGGGGAAATGTATTTTAGATCCTACTTTTGTATTTTAACTCCTATTTTTTAACTTTGGTGCCGATTTTATATGTTTATAACTCCGAGTTTTAGTTATTAAAGTCACTACATTTACTTTGCCAGATTTTGATTTCCTAGGGAAATAACTTTCGAAAAAAAAATATATGAGCAGTAAAACCGAATTTTGGCGGTTACTTTCCTCAAAACAAATAGTTTGGCAAACTTAGGAATTATGAATATACACACCGACATTTACTTGTGGAGAATAGCATGGCTTTACTACATTGCTTTTAGTCGATGGTGCAACAGATAAATTGAATTTTTATCAATTATTATTTACTTGTTTCGTACATATTAGCGTGATACCCGTGTACCTCTAATGATCGTGACCTCATGCAATCCATTTGGCCACGAACAGCGTTATGTTACTTGGCCTCACATTTAAATATCACGAGAAAAGCAACACACGATTTACGACTTAAAATGGATGAAATTACTGTGTCTACTTTCTATCATGCAAACTGAAAAGTTACTCAATACGAAATTCAAAATAAGTTGCCGGGCGAAATAGTGAGTTTTACGGGTTCATTTCCATCTACCGTTTACTCTGGCCTAGGAATTTTCATTCTCCATCTAAAGGGCTACTTGGTTGAACGAGTCGTTCATAGCCCTCTTGGGTCAGGTCCAGCAATGGGAAAGGTCTTCAGGTTAGGAACACTCCGGCGTAAGTGTATCCCAATCTAAAGCCTCCTGTATTGTTTCACTTCACCCCTTCCTCTTGGGAGATTGATAGCCGTAATAGAACTCACGTAATTACGATGCACGAGGTTTACGTCCTATACCCTATGGAGTAAACACATGGAACTTCTTGCCCGCCTCGTAGCGTAAGTGGTAGCGTAGCTGCCTCACGTTCAAGAGGTGCCGAGTTCGAATCTCGATCAGGGAGAGTTATCTATATAATATAATGTATCTATATTTATAGATATATAATATATTTTTTCGGTTTTTTTTTTTTTTCCTTAACCTGAAAGATGACTGTCGGGTAGCTTTAAGCTTTATGGACCCTGGATCCATTTGAGCATTATTTAACTCATTTCATTCAATGTATATGACTTACTTTGGAGATATAAATTTAAAATCGGGGGGGGGGGGGGCTTTCTTATCACATTAGTCTTGGTGAAGCAGCTCATTAAGTGTTTTTCTAACTAAGAAAAGAAATAACGACGATTTCCAGTACAGTATATTTCGAAACAAGTGAAAGTAGTTCATTAAAGAACGAAAACAAGACTAAACAGACGAGAGGAACTAGAATATTTTGAACTTCCGTGTGTGTATTGTTTGCTATTTTTTCAATAATAGTCCTTTATTTGTAATTTACGTCATCCAACGTTAAGTCATATCGGACGGTGAATGAACTGGGTGAAATGATGCTCAAATGAGTCCTTGGAGCTTAGAGTTACCCGACATTCGTCTTGGAGGATAAGGGAAAACCCCGGAAAAATCTTATCCAGGTAATTCACCCTGACCGAGATTCGAACTCGGGACCTCTTGAACGTGAGGCAGACATGCTACCATCTACGCTACCGAGGTGGGCTTCAATGATAGTGAATACTGCAAATAACACGTAATAGAAAATAAAATAAATTATTTAATAATGTTGAACATTTGTGCCAGTAGCAAGGTTACAAACATTAACAGTGTGAGTGGATCACCCATGCTGGGTGCTGGCCTTTAAAAAGGTGAGATTTAAATCATAAAATTCACTATTAAATATGATTACATTCCATGCCTACAACAATAAATACATGAAACACTTGATATAATTCATGCACATACAGATAGAAAAAAACAGGTACGTTAGGACATTTGCAGGAAAGTTTTGCGCCAAGAACGGAAATGGATCGTTCTACCGTGATCATTTCGTATCCCACTGAACTATGTTCGTTTGGTACTGACCTATGTATATACTTTGCTTCTCCAGTACAGAAAGTGCAGCGAAGAGGATATTGTTTTAACTGCCAAAGACCACTATACAGCACCCAGTGGTCATTTGCCGGCGGCTAGCATGCTCCTCGTACCATGTAACTTCGCAAAGTTCAGCCTGTGAAATGATCGCCGACAGCAGAAGGTGTACCAAAAATATGCAGTATGCTTTGCAAAATGAAAATCAAATGTGATGTGTTTCTTAGCTGCTCCAAATTATAACACAGAAAAAGAGTAGATGAACAGTTGGAGCACGGATATCGTATGTGTAAACCAGTATTCAATGCATCTTCGTGTCATACACAAAGATTGAACAAGATGAAAAGATAGAGAAATTCATTAGAGATGAAAAAATATAATATTTTATTACGCAGCCCATAAAACAATGGAGAAGGTTTATTGATATAACATGCTTTGTGAAATTCAGAAATAAATAAATTTAACTACTACAGGACGAAACATTGGAAGTTCAGCCCGAGAGGTTCTAAGTGTACCTATCCTTGATAAGGTTTAAGCTCTTGTCTCATTATCCCCTTGGCTGCCCACCTCGGTAGCGTGGTGGTAGCGAGTCTGCCTCAGGTTCAAGAGGTCCCGAGTTCGAATCTCGGTCAGGTTGAGTTACCTGGATAAGGTTTTTTCCGGGGTTTTCCCTTATCCAGAAAGACGAAGGTCGGGTAACTCTAAGCTCTATGGACCCTGGGCTCATTTGAGCATCATTTTACCCATTCCATTCATCGTCCGATATGACTTAATGTTGGAGGACGTAAAACTACAACAACAACAACAACAACAACAACAAATCCCCTTGGCCCCCTGATTGCCTGGCTCCTGACCTTTGGCTCACCTCGAGGTGCCCTCTCTCTACTTCACCGTTCCTTCTCTCCTCCCTTCTCTGTTCTCTTCTGCGCCTCTTTTATTTTCTCTGCTCCATTTTTCTTTCATTTCTTTAAAAACTGTAACATGTTCTTATTCTTCTTTCCCCCTTTACTTGTCAGCATTCACTACTACTTTTTGAACATTTTATCCCATTTTTCCTCCCATATCTTATTTCCTCACTCTGTTATTTCTATTTCCGTATATTCTTATCGTATAATGCTACATGCTCTCTTCTCCCCCCACGTAGCTCACACACCTCTTTTATCTCCCCCCATAACCCCTTCATAAACAGTGTTCCTGTCCTCATCCCTGTCAGCCCTTCTCTTTCCCCCTTATTGCAATGATCCACGTATTCCTCTCTTCCACTCCCTTTTTATTATTTTATAGAAGCCCAATGATTGATTACTTTCTAAGCTACCCCGTATCTGTCTTTCTATGTCCTCTATCCTATTTCTCACCATCTTGCTATTTTAAAAGTTGACATTCAAGCATCTCTTGGGAGAATGTATAAAAGAAGTTGGACTGGTCCAGATGCTACTTTGTTACCGCTGGAGCCCGCATGTAATGCAGAGAACCCGGTGATGCCTCAAGCGGGCTGTAATCTCCCGAAGAACCAAATGAAGTTGCTCCGATGGAATGACGAACTACTGCATAAATTTGTATTCTGCGCCTAATTTCAGATGCAGCTTCTTGGAGAAGTCTCGCAAAGAAGAAAAGGAATACAGGACACATGGCCTGGAGGTCTTTTACCCTGATGAGTTACTCTCATAAGCCGTATCACGCACCTTGGTATGGAACTTGACGCGTTAGTTTATGTAAAATGTTTATATGCTACAAACCCTCGCATGACAACTTATGCACACGCACACGTACACATGTATTTGTTACCTTCTTTTCGCTCTGATTGTTCTTTGCATGTAATTTGTTTTTCAAATGACAGCTTCAAAATAATCAGGCCTTATTATACTTCCGCTATTTTTCCAATTTGCCAACCGTAATAATGAAGTACTTGGAGAAAAATATGCATTTTAGTATTATTCTGCGAGGATGCCGCAGTAGCTCAGTGGTTTCATTAGTGGCTCTCTTACCGAGCGGGATGGCTCAGGCGGTTTGGTCTGTGACCCGCATTCGCGAGGCCCAGGTTCGATTCCAGTGGCCAACCTAGACGACATGGGTTTTTCGGGGGTTTTCCCGGGTCGCTAAGCGAATGCTGGATAGGTTAATTACATCCCCCGAATTTCCTGTCCCTCCATTTCATCTCCATTATCATTTCACATCATCTCTCTCATCTGGTGGTCTCTTTCAGAGTAGAAGTGTCGGCGGGTGTCTCGGCGGTGCATGGCAGGATGGTATGCTCTGAGGAAAAATTACTTCTTCCTCCAGTAGGTCGGTTGCCAGTCTCCGCTCCTCTACTGGGACCATCTATGACCGCCAGCCTGGGACCATTAGGACTCGGCTGCTGGGCTCGTTGCCGTCCCGCTGTGGGGGAGCCAGTTCGTTGTCCTGGCCTGTCGGTGGAAGTCTCTATCCAAGTAAACTGTAGGGACCCTGCCCTCTGTACTGTCGTGGCTCCTTGAGTCGGCCGTCCTCTGTCTCCTTCGCCTCATTCTTCCTCCCGGGGGTGCCCCACTTGGGGATATAGGAACAATGGGCCCAGCATGGTGGCCTACATACTGAATACCCTCCGTAATGAAATCCCAATCCCAGTGGCTCTCTTACTGAAGTGGCGTGGTTCGATGCCGAGCTCTCGTGTGGTAAAACGTTCCTTTCAAGCCTTCATCTTAAGTGGAGCATTCACAAGGCACAACGGTTTATTATTATTACTATAATTATTATTAATATTATTATTATCATCTTCATCATTATTATTGCAATTGTTATCATCATCATTGCCATTATTATTAAAGAGTTAACGCCCTTTTAACCGGTTAGAGCAAATCTGTCAATGAATGAATAAAATCTGTCAAATGATGTTCAAATGAACCCAGGGTTCATAGAGCTTAGAGTTATCTGACATTCATATTTCAAGATAAGGGAAAACCTCGGAATAGACAACCTTATCCACAATAACTCATCCTGACCGAGATTCAAATTGGGGATCTCTTGTACGTGGGGCAACACGCTGCTACCTATAACAGGCGGGCCTAGCACAGTGTTCGGAGTTCACAATAAAAGCTGCAGGTCCTCTTATTCCACCCAGTCCTCGTCATCATTGGAGGTAATGGATTCCATCCTCTAGGTGCCTCACCTCAGAAACAGTTGCAGTTCTTGTTTGATGGAATGAGGTTGCTCCCGAAGGTTATGCAGTCCATATGAGGGGCACTAGAGGAAATGCAACGTATTATTTTGTGTACCAACAAAGGCTTGTTGACATCCTTCAATATGCTAGTTCATGGAACAGACATAATATGCACACAAATTTCAACCACATACAACTAAGTTCTGCGTGTCTGTGGACACATACACACAAGGATTTTTTCTAAAAGTGCCATTTTGGATTCGGGGAATTCAAAACATACATTTTTGATGAAAACATAATACTAATGTTGGGTATACTGCAATAATTTCTTTACCAACTGCTAGCGAAAGTAAAGGTCCTTATTTTTTGTTTCTCCCAAGGTAGATCTTCACTTTTCTATCTCATGAAAACTCCTTTTGAAACGTCTTAAGTAGCCACGACAGAATAACTGTTTATTCACTTAACTGGATATTTTACATTAAGAAAAGCGCTCTATCTAAATTATTCTTATCTACCTTCTTCTTTATCAAGAAGCATTTATCATTATCAGACAGTTCTATCTTGTAATTAGCTTCACTTGATTGTCTCTGGTCCAAAGTCAAAGCTTTACGTTAATATTATCATAAATGTATTAACGAATCATTCTCGTATATTTTAGAAATCTCCAAATTAACTATCCATAGCTTTATACTACTTTAAAATAAAATATGAAACAAGTCAAGAACATTCTTAAAGCTTAATTATATCAAATTTCAACATGGATCTAAATTTTTGCGAGGATCTTAAATGCTCTTAACTTTGTTCGAAATTCGTTAACAAATGCCTCTCAACCTTAATAACGAGATTAGTGAGAATGCAAATGTGTATTTTAAGGCAGATGCATGGCACAAAAAAATATCCAATTTAAATTAACAATGTAATAATCAACCAACCAGCCCATCCCTGTCTGGAAGGCTCTAGATGCCTATCTCTGCTCTTGGTTGAGTTTAACCACTTAGACTTCAGACTGATTTAGGGTGGATGTTTAATTAATTGGAAGTAAAGAAGTAAGTTTTATAGCTTCCTCAACATCGTCCTCAGGGGCAGTTTTCTCTGCCACTACTCCGTTGGAGTATGCTTATATTAAAATATGTTAGGTTGTAATTTAATTTTTATCGACTCCCAAAGGGTAGAGGGATTAATTGCGTTCAGGTAAAGCTTCTGATTGGTTAAATACCCTGCATGTCATGTGGGAACTCCAAAGCGCTAAAGCGGTGGTCGTTTCTTGCAGGAGTCCACAAGAAACTGACAAGCTAAGCTAATCTGACGCAGAAATGTCGAACCCGAGGCCTTAATATCTGGAAGTGCCGAAGATTCACGTAGTAGCTAGTAGCAGTTTATAAAACACATGTGCTAACTCGTAAAAAGCAATTAACCAACTGAAAACTGCTATTTGCGATCATTGGAAAAACCCAACAATAGTTTTATTTCCACCAACTCAACAATATGTGATAAATGCCATAGAACAAGGGGAACAAAATGTTGCTTATGCTTAACCTTATGGTTAAAACTTAATAAGAGAAAAACTGATGTCCGCAGAATGACTGCAGTGTCTAAGAAGGGATGACAACATATCGTACACGGTTTTCTTTCCAGTTTTAGAACGTAAGACACATTTAACCTAACAAGCGCCTCACTTCGCCGTTTCTCCGTTTGCAGAAGCGAGACGCAATTGCGTCGGTGGCTCCATCTCTTCTCGCAAATTATAACGAAGTACCGCTAAATGAGCACGTTTTATCTGCTGCTGCGAACCAACAGAGAGCGCTATAGTGTTAGGTTCGCAGTAGCGTACCGCTTTCAAACTTTCCGCTGAGTTTTATTTACCGAAAGCATTTATATACGTAAATAACAATTCTTCTGGTATATTAATTGTTCTTTCACACTAGCCGTGTGTAGGACGGAAATTTAAATTAAAACAAAATATTGTAGAGAGAGAGAGAGAGAGAGAGAGAGAGAGAGAGAGAGAGAGAGAGAGAGAGAGAGAGAGAGAGAGAGAGAGAGAGAGAGATTCGAAACTTAGCATCTTCCAAGAATATCATATGAAAATGTTCAAGAAAATAATTCCTCCTCTACCTCAAACCGCTCTTTAAATAAGAACATGGCCGATAATATTTCCTCTTCAAAGATTTCTCTTAACGATTTATTTTAAGATATTTACATCACAAACAAAAAACAGATGTTAATTTTCTGGGAATAGCCTAAGAGGCCCCGTTTATTCTGAAAGAATATTATATAAGTATATACAACTTTCAGACCATAAGAAATATACAGAAAGTTAATGATAAAATATGTAATTATCGTTAAAACATTAAACAACTCGTTAAACCTTTAGCACATAACATTTCCCAGATATTCTTTGTTACTTGTCTGGATTTTTTCATACTCTTATTTGGAAATGTTAAATTGCTATTAGTTCTCTCTGTCCCGTTTGTTAAAGATTTGACTATTTAACAGGGGCGGCTGGTGGCTCTGAAAATTGGTGGTTCACAAAGTTATCCATGCAACTTAATTTTTTAAAGTAACAAAATTTCTTTAAGCCTGTCACTACAGACTGATCTACACACAAGTTAACGGTAACTCACAGCATATAACACAACATTCACATTTCATAAACACTCTAGAATATTTATAGTATACATCGTTGTTAAAGTTCCTGTTAAAACATCTTGTTTTTGTTTTGACTATCTGTGTGATGTTTAGTTTCCGCGTGGGTCTTCCAAGTCGAGCTCAATTTTTTCTTCTAAGGTCATGTTTGAAAAAGGATGTGCTAAAAGACACTTTATGGAATTCATTGTTTCTTCTTATAACACAAGTTACCTGTAATTGTATAAATATTTCTGATGCACTGCTCAAAACAGGCAGAGCTAACAAAACACGGCACAAACCATGTGGCTATGTACTCGTAGGTTACATTTAACATAGGCGCAATAGATGCCGCTGCTGTGATGAAAGAACGACCAGGTTAGGCATCCACTATTCTCTGGCAGCTAGGTTAACCAACCACATGCAGCCATACGCCCCGCATCGTCCCCCTACTTGCCTCGGCAAATCCTAGGTTCGTGCTGCCCTATACCTCCCTATTGTATGCCAGTGGTTTGCATCTGGGAGTGAACTACTTGGCACCTGCAAACAATACAGCGCGCTCAGGTCCCCTGCACTAGACAAGGTCGAAATGAACTCCAAATGGAACATGCCATTACATTAAAGGAAGACCCAGCATTTTGGTTGTAGCGCAAACATGCTACCCCCTTCAGAAGCCGCCCCTGCTATTTAAGTTAATAAATAGATGGAAATTAATCATTTCTTCTCTCTAGCCGTATATGGACTGAGGTCTTAGATACATAGAGTCAACATGAAATATTCAATACCACGGCCGAGATTTGAACCACGTATCTCCTGGATTCCGTCCAATCGCTCTTACCCATTGAGCTACCATGGCCAACGTGCCGTCCTGACATTAAATTCTGCAATTGTTTCGTATGAGTTCAAATTTCGGTCATGGCATTGAATGGCACGGCTAGTGAGAAGAAATCATAAATTTCCATTAATTAAGTTAAATAAAAAGAGTTAAATGATGAAGCCTGGGACTCAAGTACTTGCAATAGTAAGTCGCCACAAACGGTGTATCTCGGATTCGAGAGCCTCTAGTGGTTTACCGAGGAAATATATGAGTCAATTGGAGAATTTAATGTCATGACGGCAAATTGGACAAAGTAGCTCAATGGGTAAGAGCGACTGGCCGGAAACCAGGAGATCCGTGGTTCAAATCCCGGTCATTCATTGAATTGTTCATGTTGACTCTATTTATTTGACTATTTATTAACTCTCCAGTACTCCCCTTGTATCTACAACGAGATATATAACAAAAGCATTTCTTTAAACCAGGAAGTGAACAGAAGAATAAGCTGTTGCAATTGTATTAATCATTGCATCTTTATATATTTCAAAGCATGTTTGTATACTTATAGAAGGAAACTCTTTTAAAATATGAGTAATGTTTTGTAGAAGTCCGTGAAAAGCAGTGAAACTGCAGTCACTATCAGCGTCTCGGTAGGTCTACTGAGTATGTAATGATGCTGATGGTATTTAAACGTGTAGCAGATTGTAAATACAAATTTACAAATTCTATAGTGTTTACACTTTTCTTCGTAAAACAAAAGAAAAACGTGATTTTATGAAATATTGTCTATATGTCATTGGAACTATCGCTACACCCCTACTGTGCGAGGAGTCTTCAGTTCGATGCCGGATGGGGCAGTGTATAAATAAATAAATAAAAATCACTTAAGCAAACGATTTCTAGTTCTTCAATTATTCAGATATACGAGGCTGTTCAATAAGGAATGATCACTTTTCTTTTGACAACGTAACTTTATTTATCCTCATAATTTTGATGGTCCTTCTCAAAATAGTCTCCCCTGAATGAGATGCACTTGTCCCAGCGTTTCTGCCAGTCTTCAAAGACATGCTGGAAATCATTTATTGAGAGATCCTTCAAAATCGCCTCCGCAGCCTTCCCCACTGCTTCTGATGATGGATTCAAGTTAGGGAATAGAAAAGAAGTCATATGGGGCTAAATCCTGACTATAGGAAGGGTGAGGGATGCACTTCACGTTGATTTTTGCAAGATATTCAGCAACAACATTGGCAATATGCGGCTGCGCATTATCGTGATGCAGCATCCAGTCTACTTCATGGAAATGTGGTCTTTTGCGTCTTATATGGACTTGCAAAGTTTTCAGGACATCCCTGTAGTATTATCCAGTTACTGATGTGTGTACAGGTACAACATGCTGATAAACCATTCCATGAATATCAAAGAATGAGATGACCATAATTTTCCCAGCAGAAGCAACCACTTATGCTTTTGGGGGGGTTGGTGATGAAGGAAATTTCCACACTGAGCTTTGCTGTTTGCTCTCAGGATCAAAATGATGTAGCCAAGTTTCATCAGCAGTGATTACGTTTGAAAGAAACTCCGAATCTTCCTCTAACATCAACTTTAACTGCATGTTACCTCCATTGCCGCGGTAGGCGATACTGAACATGTCTGAACTTGCCATGGTTCTCACAGGCGGGAACCAGGAACAATGAAACTACTACGGCATGTTTGTTTTACATTAAGTTAACGGAATATAATAAGATTGAATTTTAGTGCGAAAAATTATGACCGTAAAAAATTATGATCATTCTTTATTGAACAGCCCTCGTTCTTCCCCTTCCCTTATATCACCGATGCCGATGTTAGGGGACGCGGATTCCACTACCTGGAAAGTCAAGTTCTTTCTTAAGTCATTCATTACTTTCACTGCAGTTTTATAGTCGAAAAAGCGGTGAATTTGTATGTAAAGATTAAAGGAAAACACAAATGCTGAATCATTTTGTCTTACCCTACGACTATTCCGATAGATCGCTCACACAAAACAAAATCCTTATCGATATAACGGCGCTTGAAGCTACACAGTTTGCAGTCGCCTGCGAGTAGATCGTGTGATCAGATTAAATCTTGAAACTGTAAGTACAAAGCAAAAGAACAAAACAGTGACGGAAGTGGATCACTTCGCATACGACCAAGAAATGAGTCCAGGGGAATTCCCACAAACAGTGAGTGAGACAACGAGAGAAAAAAGGCTAAACAAGATATTTGGATAGCCTTTCTAGTTGTTATTATATGGTAACAGTTGAAAACAGGAATTCTGTAATGCAGTTAATGCATGCAGAAATAATATTTACGCTACTTAATTAATACCAGTTGTTTGTTGAATATTGGTGTTTCGGTAGCAAAAACTCCAGCCAACTAGCGATTGATTATAATTGATCATTATCCAAGCCTTATTGTTTACCTTAAGGAAATCAACAATCTGCAGCTACGTATTAATTGTAAGTAATTATTAACAAATAAAAATGAAGCATGCCTTTAAGTTGTAAATGGTAAAAAATATATATCCAATAGAATATGATTATCAGGTCTCGCCCTGGGTACCAACACGCTTGTAATTATAAAAAGGAAGCGCACAAACGACTGTGTTACATAATTCTTGGGGAACTGGAGAGGGAGTCTGGAATTATAGGTTTTAGTTTTCATTACTTTTTTAAACGTCTAACGTTGTCATATCGTACGATGAATGAAATGATGAAGATCTATATTTTAATAAACACATTAACGCAATAATCAGTGTAGCATATAGAAATTTGGGAGTCATTACTCGTAACTCTGCCAACTTCAAGTATATCAGACTTTTTGTTACATTATACACTTCATTTGTAACATCCAGACTCAAATATGCTTCAAGTATGGAGTCCTTATACCATCAAATTTATTAAACTTATCGAAGTTATTCAGTACAAATTTCTAAGCATTGTGTTTTTCAAAACTTTTCATTATTTTCCTAAGTTCATATTATCGCGAACCCGATCGCGATAGCGCGGTTTGTGTACACAAAGGAACTGATAGGCAGCGCGGAGAAAGACTTGCCGGCACAGATAAAGTTTCACTTCTACAAAGTTCGTGTTTCGCCTAGTGACAGAACATTCGATTTCTTGTTTGTTGCAGAACAGTCTAGAATTATCAATGAGGTATATAAGAGATTGTGACATGCCAGCGGACAGTCGTAAACAGTTGAACACAGAGTGTTGTAAACGAGAGTTGTAATTGAAACTGGTGTGTTTGGAAGTGAACTCTTTGTTTGTGATCAACGACCGTGGTAGATCGTAATTGTGAGTTTTACGTAATTCTTCTGTAATCTGCAAGTGTACCAAGTGTATTTCTACGAAAATAAGGGACGTTTTGAATTTCTGCAACTTTGACTTTTAATTCTACGAACACACAAAGTCACAATATCATATAATTCATTGCTTCATTTATTCGACTTTAGAAGTCTATCACATAGGAGAAATTGTGAGTTACTGCTTTTCCTTTACAAATTACTTCATAATATGATTGATGACCCTAACCTAACACACTTAATACATTTTTACGTTCCAAATGTTGCACCAAACAAATTTCGTAATATTTTTCTTCCTCAGAATATTGATTCCTATAAATATTCACCCACACATAGAATGCAGTCATTATATAATAAATTGCATCCCTTAAACATTGATATACTTAGTATGAAAATCAGAAACTGTGCTTTATCCTGTGATTATTTATTATCAACAGTAGAATGATTGACTTACTGTACTTGTGAGTCAATGTTACCAACTTGTTTGTGTTTGTTTTTGTTTTGCTATCATTTATTCTGTAATTAATTTTGTGTTGTTGTTCTTTTTCATATTGTAACTTTATAGTGAACATTGTAATTGGGAAAACCTGTAATGTTCACATTCAATAAATAAATAAATGAGCCCGGGGTCCATAGATCTCTAGTTTCCCGACTTTGATCTTTCAGGATACGGGAAAACATCGGGAAAAAAAACCTTATTCACGCAATTCAGCCGACCAAGATTCGAACTCAGAACCTGTTGAACGTGAGGCAGACATGCTACCACAGAGCTGGGCGAACTTAGCCTTGTCTCAAAAAGTAAATTTCCAGCCACAGTAGGACGCAAAATAAATATTCCTGTCTTCCAATGCAAGTTTAACACAAAAATCTGGCTAATATAACATGCTTGAAATAAATTATAATGTAGGACGATATTTACCATTCCGAAATAAGGGCGGCCGGGTAGCGCAATGGTTTCGTTCGCGACTACCGTCCCGAGTTCGATTCCCGGCTCTGGAGTTAGCGATTTAAAGTCGGCCCTATCCACATCTTCAACTCTGTCGAGCACATGTGAAGTGTCCCCTATGCACAACGTGGTTCGGAGTCCACGGTATAAGCTGTAGGTCCTCTCGCCTCACCGTCACCCTACCATTGCAGGTAATGGACATCTCCCTCTGGGTGCCTCCACCTGAAAAATGGGTCCAAACATCACGTGGTGGGGCGAGGTTATCCCGGAAGCCAAGGTTGCCATATGGAGCGTGTTGGTAACCAACCAATATTCCGAAATAAAATCATATTTTCTATGAGTGAAACCTAAGTACAAACAATAAACAGTTCTTCACAACCTAACCCAGGCTACACATAAATAATTAATCAAATACTGAAAATAAACAAATGAGCAAATTGAAATCGCTGCACTGAATTACAAGATGCATTCTCAAGGTATCAAAGAAAAGCACTCCCTATTTTCACATAAAATATGTTTGAATCTCTAAAAGCTTCGTTCTACATCACATCCCGGGACAGCTGCATAACTAAAGAAAGGAATATCAGATATCAACTGTCGAAGATACGTATTCACTGTTACAACCCAATAAAACATAATTTATGGCGCATATATCTGCAAAGCCAGGGTTTTTCTTCAAGAGATTTTTAAGATTGGGCTTTCATATGCAAAAGCGATTCCATATCTGAATTAGTTATGAATGCGCCTATATATTGCAGTAAATTTCAAAGTCCTTAAATATAATTTCACTGGATGGATATTGCGCAGATGTTCAGATTTATCTACATTATGTTACTTCTTCTTTCCATCACCTGAGCGAAATTACTTACTCCTAAAACTCGTTCGCTCGGAGGATTAAAGCTTTTACCATTGAATGTGCTTCTAAAAAGGATTTCCCGAAAAAAAAGTTGGTCCATATTACAAAGTATTGTGACCTTGTGGGTTCGTGAAATTAAAATTCCAATCGCACAAACTCAAAAATGTTCTTTATTTCCACCGAATTACAGATGGAACACTTGCCGATTACATAGAATTACGTAGCGCACACAATTACAATTCACCGGTTCGTCTGTCACAGGTCCACTCTGCACTCGCAATTACGTACAACTCCCCCGATGCACGTACACAGTCTTCCAGTCCGTTCACTAGCACGGCGCTCCTCAGGCTGCTCGCCAAGAACTGAACTCTCTTCCAGCCCGACGCGTCGCTTATATAGGACCAACTGTCCAATCTAGAAGGTTCCGGGTTAGATGGAATATCTTGGATGTTCCAGAACTCAGGGGGAGGGGAAAGAGACGGCACAGTGGCCTGCGATCCCTACAAGATAAATGGGTGGGCGTGGTCTGAATGCCTCCTGTCCGCTACCCAGCTCCAGTTGCTCGTACCTTCCGATAATTGGGTGACAGTATATTTTATTAAATATTCTTAAAATCTCTTGGAGGAAAGTCATCTGAAAAGAAACACTGTTTTTACCGTCGAAGATGATTTATTCAATTATATCATCAATTATTATTATTATTATTATTATTATTATTATTATTATTATTATTATTATTATTATTATTATTATTATTATTATTATTATTATTATTATTATTATTATTATTATTATTATTATTATTATTATTATTATTATTATTATTATTATTATTATTATTATTATTATTATTATTATTATTATTATTATTATTATTATTATTATTATTATTATTATTATTATTATTATTATTATTATTATTATTATTATTATTATTATTATTATTATTATTATTATTATTATTATTATTATTATTATTATTATTATTATTATTATTATTATTATTATTATTATTACAAAATATTCCTGATTCCATGATGCCAATACATCTTCTCGGGCTACGCAAGACCAGGTACCCTGAAGAGGGGACAATTTGCTCAGTTCGTTCCACCTTGAGGGGGTACTCGTGTTCGGGAGTAGGCGTGGATTTAGTTTTGCGGACTTTATTAGGATGGGTTCCGGGTTCGTAGCTAGCTCAGGATCTTTGCATGGCTCTTTTATCTCAGGAGTGCTATAAACCAGACTGCTTCGTTTTGTTCCTTTCCTTTATTCAATGCTGTTTACTCTCTTGTTTGATGTTTCACACACACACACACACACACACACACACACACACACACACACACACACACACACACACACACACACACACACACACACACATTGCCTACACACTACTGCCTCCATCGATGTCCAGAACATTACCCTCTTGGGGGTAATGACCAACCCTTCCTTACCTGTCTTTAACTCAAATGCAACATGCATAACCCTTACGCCTAACGGTACTTCTTCCTGCCTGTCCCCAAACAGGGTACTGCTTTACCCTGCATATGTTCTTATTTAAGAAACTCCTCCAAAATTCAATGCATTTCACTGTGCTTTGGTACAATCCAAAGGTGAACTGTTTGCCTAGGGGATATAAGAACTTAACTTGCCAAAAGCATCGTGCTTTTCATTTCCAGTAATTCCTACTTTACTAGCAATTGACTGTAACTTAAAATCTAAATTTTGTTCTCGAAATACCGGGAGACGTTCCCTTGCTTGTTAGGGTCAGAGTGGTGCAGATTCTTTAACTAAGACCAAGGTAAATATTTTTTGCAAAAAAATTGCGTAACATGCTAAGAAAGTCTGTAAAATCGGTTATTTAGTTTTACAAGTCTGCTATTTAAAAATATACTGTATTATACCTAACTCTTATTATGCAGGTATTAATAAAGTAATAATTTACATTGAAAAAAAAGAAAGTCAAAGAGCAAGAATTCTTCATTCTGAGAGGTATACTAATTTAGTCATGATGGAATAACTGCTGTCATTTTAGTGTCAGTGTCATTGATAACTTGAGCAACTCCCTACTATTTTTGTGTTTACTTCTTGATTTCTATTACGTACAATGTTTACATTTACAAAAATGACATCACCAATCATTGTAAAACCTGCTGTTTACATTTTTAGTACTGGGTTGAATGTTTTTGATTCTTTCCTTGTATTGGACTGCTTTAGATTACGTAAGCAGTTTATAAAATTAAAAATTTCTCTATTTTTAAGATCATCATCATCATCATCATCATCATCATCACGGTATAAGCCTTGTGGCCCGTTCCGTCTTCAAGGAAATTGATCGGACCATCTCATTCGTGGCCTGCCAACATTTCTTCTACCTACAGGTTTATACTTGTTTATTTTTGTGATGTACGGTCTTCGGTCATTCTCTGCACATGATCTTGCCATTTTTGCCTGTATGCAATAATTGTTTCATTTAGACTCTGAATTTCCAATTCTCTTCTAATATCCTCGTTTCTTTTCTTGTCTATGAGTCTATAACCTGCCACCTGTCTCAGAAATTTCATCTCAGCAGCCCCCACTTTCTTCTGTTGTGAGATAGTCAGGACCCAGTTTTCACACCCATAAAGCAGGGTTGGGATCGCCATTATTTTATACAGTTTTAAAAAAGTTTGACGATTACAATTTTTAAAAGTTCTTTTTATTGTGCCACATATTGCTTGGAATTTGTTTTGTTTTGTATATCTCTATTACTGGTATATGACACAATATAGGTTTATCATTTATGAAAATTTTTGCTCTCAAATGTTTCGTTCCTATAAAAGCCTTTATTTTTGTTTTTTTCATATGAAATTTGAAGATTATATTCTCTTGTAATGCTATTTAATTCATGTATGGCCCTTTGTAAGTTATCTTCCATCTCCGCAATTAAAATCCGGCCGTTTCTATTTCCTTGAAGAGATTGAGTAGAGTTAATTGTCCTCTGGACACGGTACCAACGTGAAGCAGTTGCTGGGGTTGCCAGCTCATAGACTAACAGTCACGTCTATATTATGCACCATCCCCAAATGAAGGGCTTCCTCTTCCGCCGCCATAAATGTCGCCTATTTTTAAGATTAACAGTAAATGCATCTCAAATGCAGTAGCGGCTCCTTTTCAGCTGTAACTACGTTTCTAACTGGTCTGTCTAGCAGTCAATAACTAAATTACGTGGCGCAGAGGTTAGAATTGCTTCTGTGCTTGTTAGTTTGCTCTTTATTTCTTAGCTTAACTGTTCCAGCCACAATTCATCTTTACGACCCTGTCGTAAAGAATACGATAACTTATTTCATAATGACTAGACTTACAGAAAGAAACCGTTAACGTGCATGTTCAGACGTGACGAAGGGATTTTCTGTGGAATGTCTATGCTTTTAAACCTACAAGCACTAATCCTTAAAATAATTTTAGATTTTTGCTATCTCATTCGTATCTACCTGTTTGTAACCTCCTGATGTAACAAGTGCTTCCGTATTTAGGCGCCAGGACTCTTTTTTATTATTATTTAACGTCCTCCAAAGTTAAGTCATATCGGGCGATGAATGAATAGGGGTGAAATGATGTCCAAATGAGCCCAGGATTCATTGAGCTTAGACTTACCCAACATTCATCTTTCAGAATAAGAGAAAACCCAGGAGAAGACATCCAGATAACTCACCCTGACCGAGATTCAAACTCGAAACTTCTTGAAGGAGACGCAGACACGCTACCACCTACGCTACAAATTTGGGGTACTACATGGCAAAGCGAGAAAGCGTATCGGAAAAAATTCGCAACACAGAGATGTTTACCTCAGCTTATCGCACATGCACGGTGAGTCCAGTGTATGTATAGCCTGTTCAGATAGGGCCGTTCAGAAAGTAACCTCCGGTTGATTGCAAAAAATTCACCAAGTTAAATAAAAATATTTTAATATATACATCTTACAACTACATCTTTGCACTATTTTTCTACATAGTCCCCATAACGATTGAGGCACTTATCGTATCTGTTAACAAGCTTTGAAATTCCTTCTGCATAAAAATCACCCGCTTGTGCCTGGAGCCAGCCTGTGACCGCATCTTTGAGCTCTTTATCATCATCAAACCGCTGGGACCCGAGCCATGTCTTCATATGCATGAAGAGGTGATAATCGCTTGGCGCCAGATCTGAGCTGTAAGGTGGGTGGTTGACAACGTCCCACCTGAAGGACTCAAGAAGGGCTGTTGTTCTGCGAGCAGAGTGAGGACGGGTGTTATCGTGCAAAAAAACGATACCGGAAGTCACGATGAATAGCTGCTGCAGAATATCCTTTGGCTGTAAAAAAACCTTATAACAGCACGCACTTCACATTTGGCTGGGTTTTCTATTGCAGCACACATTTCAAACGGCCACAAACACTAAACTAGCGCAGATACGACGTTCACTCGATCACGGCTTGATGCCATCTGACCTGCTGAGTGCGTGAATGCACAGATGGCGTCGCTACTCCCCCCACTACCCGCACTGTACCGATCGGAGGTTACTTTCTGAACGGCCCTCGTAATTTTGTCTTCTGGACAGCAACAGCGCGAGAAAACATATCATATACAGTTCGGCCGCTCTATCTCCGGCTCTGACATTTCTCGAGAGGGGAAAGCAGGCTGTTGTGAGTTCTTTAGCGGGAATTTCAAGCAGAGGAACAATGCGTATTTTAAAT
This sequence comes from Mantis religiosa, assembly GCA_030765055.1. Classification (NCBI taxonomy): domain Eukaryota; kingdom Metazoa; phylum Arthropoda; class Insecta; order Mantodea; family Mantidae; genus Mantis; species Mantis religiosa. Next base: position 145,449,999 of record CM060955.1, on the reverse strand, counting down.
ATTTCACGTATTTGCATATTTCACGAGCCAGTAGTCATATTATTATAATAGCGATAGTAATACGGCTTACGAACACTAAAAATCGGAATTCACACACGCAAAATAAAGCAAAAAAAGTTCACCAGCGCAAGCAGCTAAAGCCACGTGGCTCAAACAAATTTAACCTGGCAACACGGTGTTGGGTTGGGGAGCCACGCCTAGTAGCGACAATGCTGACATTACAGTTTTAACTTCCTGACCACAACACTGGATTTAGAGACTTCCAGTACTACCAACAGACGCAGTTAGTGTCTGTGAAAAATGTGAACGAAATATTCGAATAGAGTAGTGTTGTAATCAATATCTTGCATGATAATGAAATTGATATTTGGATTTCAGTGTTTTAAAGCTAATATAGTACTATATTTTCATTCTAACGATAATTTTGAGGATATGTTTTCAATTTCTCATTACTGTATGTTGGTACTATTAACTTTCCCCCTCCATCCCTTGCAGTCGCAAAACGTCAGAGCCGGAGATACAACGGCCGGACTGCAGACACACACACACACACACACACACACACACACACACACACACACACACACACACACACACACACACACACACACACAGCTTCTAATCGCTATATTTGTGTTTCGTAACTTACTGTACATCAACTTACTAATATTTCAATCTTCTAATCGACCAGATAACACCCAATAAGAGACGATCACAGCGCTGTTCACCTGAAGGTCGATATGCCTTAACGCTCTGTCGAGTAATACCGCTGTTCAATTTTTTAAACAGCGCGCCCGCTCAGCGTAAACAATCGAGAGATAAGCTAGAAGTTTCGCCTCTCTCCGCACCTGGAACATTCTAAACATATATAAGCCTGCATATTTGAACTCGTGGAATAAATGTAAAGGACACAAAATAATGAGTAATGCCACAATACCATTAATTATCCGAACTGTGACACAATTATGAGCCTAAATTATCACGTAGAAGATGGCAAACGACCAATCGGTTGGCCAAGTGAAGAAATACTGGAGGAGTAGCGCGCATATAAACACCATAATCACTATTCAATGGGATTGTTTTGGAAGCTTCTTTCTCCCTAGCTTCCCAGTGCATTCTAGTACTCTCTCGAAAATTCTAGCACAATACACGGGTATGAAAGAGTGTACTGGCAGGTCTGCCACTTAGTGAGTCATTGGGTGTTCTTTAAGCGACATAAGGAGTTGCTTTTATGATCGGCTTGATAGCTATAGTTGTGATGTGGGGCTACTGCGAGAGATTAGAGGGGCCTTGTGTTCGACGCTGCAGCGAGTGAAGCAGAAAAAAGATAAGACGGCTTCGCACGTTTAATTACGCCGCTACGTTGAGGGAAAAAGTGAAATGAAAATGAGAAATGGACAAAGTTTTATAAATATAAATCTCAAGATATATTTCTGAGAAAGAGGCGGGCGTAAGAAGTAGAAATGGGACAGGCTATCAAATAGCAGCTGGAATGAGAAAATAAAGATAAATTTAGTATCTTTTATCCAAAAAAGTGGCACGGAGATTAAAATATGTTTCACCAAAATGTTTCTTATGCTCGCTTTACAGTTTTTATTAATTGAAAGCGGCTTTTTCCTTCCTTTTGTTTTCTATTTCTTTCCGTCGCTCTAACTACGTAATCATGTCGCGATGGATCTTTTAGAAGATAGCTCGTGCTCGGTGTTTGGTGGACCTTTAGCCTTCTAGGTCTCATTCCTGCGCCATGATATCTTCTTTACACGTTCAAAGAGAATTTGGTGCTAGGCAACTGTACCTCTGTTCCTTCACGTGCCAGGCATATGACATTAGCTGCCGTTCAGTACACTAGCTGTTATTAAACTGTGGATTTTTTTTTTTAATTTACGTCCGCCCCAACGTTAAGTTATATCGGACGGTGAATGAATTGGGTGAAATGATGCTCAAATGAGTCCAGGGTCCATGGAGCTTAGCGTTACCCGACATTCGTCTTGAAGGATAAGGGAAAACCCCGGAAAAAACCTTAAACTGTGGATAAATGACAAAACCCGCCTCTGTAGCGTAGATGGTAGCGTGTCTGTCTCGTATTCAACGGATCCCTAGATCTAATCTCGGTCAGAGTGAGTAATCTGGATAGGGTTTTATGAGGGTTTTTCCTTACCCTGAAAGATGAATGTGGGTAACTCTAAGCTCTATGGACACTAGGCTCGTTTGTGCATCATTTCAATCATCGTCCGTTATGACAGCGATGGAGGACGTTAATTAAAAGAATGAATAAAAATAAACAAATAAGTGCAAAGCATTCGCGATTATCATATATTTCATGATAACTATTGTTTTATGTGTCAGAAATTGTCTACCCATCACAAGAAGGCATGGCAGAGGAATGTGTAAAGTAATCACTTTTGCTCGCCTTCAGGATATGATAAGGATGCTAGGGGTCATGTAAAATACACAGTGTTGTCACATAGCCCACCCATGCATAATACCTATCACTGCAGTTACTGAAACGAGCAAATATCTGGCAACATGGGTGACTCATATGTACTCTCATACATTCATTTCGTAGGAAACCGAACCACTATCAGAGCAGGTAAACACTTCAAGCCCCTCTCCCTGTTCAGGCTCCATTTGCCTTCTTGTGGCTGGCAGACAGCACAACTTTGGGTTGCAGTATTATATCCAATCCGGCGTTTTCCTTGGCGATAAGTGGACAAGAAGATAAAGAAAAATGAGATTAGACGGCCCATGGGTTTTGAACCTAAGACCACTCAAATGCATTAATTATATATGTTTCTTTTTCTTCTTCTTCTTTCAAGTTTCATCTTTTTTTTCCTCGTAGTCATGCACAGACAAAAAATTTCAAACCCTTATAAGCATTTTAAAAATATGGCTATCAGTTTAAACCACTATATCATTCCTCTACCACAAGAACTGGGTAACTATTAGATTTATGATTTCACTGTGGAGGGGATTCGGTACGTAGGACACCAAGCTGGGCCCATTGTTCCTATGCAACCAAGTGGGGCACCCCGGGAGGAAGGACGAGTGGATAGAAGACAGAGGGCGGCCGACCCAAGGAGCCACGGCAGTACAGAGGGAAGGGTCCCTACAGTTTACTTGGATAGAGACTTCCCCCGACAGGCCAGGACAACGGACACGCTCCCCTACTGCGAGACGGCAACGAACCCAGCAGCCGAGCCCCAAAGGTCCCTGGCTGGCTGATCCCTGCAGAGGCTCTACTGCCATTAGTTTTGGACCCGTAGGACCAAGGACCCGGGCTCCTTCTACCCGGGAGCGATGGATACTCCGGGGCTCTTTCCATAGGGCAATACCTTGAAGCAGTAAAGCTTATGGGTGTACACAAGTTCCACGTTGGAACGCCAGTTTGTAACTAATTTATGGTGGTGGTCACAGGTTACCACTGCTCTACGTTGTGCACCAGTTTGAAGCAAATATTATAGTGAGCAATGAGGTTTCTCTCAGGGTATGCGTGGATGTGTGTGAGAAGGAAATTTTACAACACTGGAATGCCCGTCTCCAAATTATTTATTCACTGCTTCTTATTTCAAACCTCGAAATGGAAGCTGCCGACCGAGGGTTTCCAGTCACGGTTTATAGTGACTGAATGCTAATCATATTTCTCGATAAATTTTGATGACCTGACAAATATTCAAGACAGAACAAGTTGACCGCTTTAATAGGCTTGACGTCTGACTCTACCCTCATATCGGCTACACGCCGATAAATGTTCGTAATGGCTTCCTAGCCGCGATATAGCCATATCGGCCATACACCTACGACTGCCTTCACCACAGCTGCGCGTGTGTCTTTATATAACTTTCACTCTCCAAATTCCTTTTTCAAACCAAAGTCCTTTTGTGGCTGTTTTGGTCGCTATTGTAAACGATCCGAAGAATACCCTATTCATGTACGTCAAGTGACAATTCCTTTAGAAACCTTCTAAGGACACAGCGTCTTTCATGGCTTTGTTACTATACTTTCCCCAACTCACTGACCTTGCCCTGGGTCGTCACAAAGAACCAACATTCCTTCGACGTCTATCATTATTCTTTGCTTCTGGCAACCATAATTTCGGTATCAACCTGGAGTCTAAAAAGCCCCCCCCCCCCCGCTGAGCACAACGTCAAGACGGGATGGAAGTGGATACGCTACTTACACGCAAAACCCCGCAGGAAAGACCACCGAAAACCTCGGTGGGACCGCCTGGTGATCTAGCACACCTTCTACTAGCTCTGCAGGCTAGTACCCGGGACTTATTAGGCAACCGTCTACCCCCTCCGGGCGGCCGTAGCCTGGCCGGAGGTACCCAGTTCCCCGTGGGTGTCGGAAACACACTGCCCCCTCGAGTCCAACTCAATTCGAACAACTCCCCGACGGGAGGGGCTCGGCAGTTCGGCCCGAGGTTCCTCTAGTAACGTCAGAGGTACCACGAGTGCTAAGGGTCCGCAGCACCCGCACCTCAGTCCCAGCAGAGGCGCGGATACCGGCAACCGACCTACCGGAGGAGGAAGTAGTTTTCCTCAGAGCATATCATCCTATCATGCACCGCCGAGACACCCGCCGACACTTCTACCCTGAAAGAGCCCACCAGATGAGAGATGATAGTGGAGATAAAATAGAGAGACAGGAAATTCCGGGGATGTAATTAACCTACCCGCATTCACCTTGCGACCCGGGAATACCCGCGCAAAACCATGACTCAGGTAAGTTGGCCACGGGAATCGAACCCAGGCCACAGACAAAACCGCCTGAGCCATCCTGCTCGGTGCGTAACTATTTAATGAAAATTCATCTCTGTTAATAAAAAAGTAGGCAGAATAATAATTATACCGTAGAAGAAAGAATAGAGAAACGCATGTGAGTGCAACACATAATTTTTTTTAATTATTTACACCCAAATAAATGCTCTATCCGTCCGTAATCGACGGTTGGCCATGTATAGAGATAACAAATGTTTCTACTTGTGTGGACAAAGTGGTATGTAAAAATGTCGAGGATAAAACCAGCTTTATGGCCTAATATTTACTATCTATATAGGGCGTCTACAGGCGGTAAGTGTGCCATTGTGACTTATCTCAAAACAAAGGAATCACCATGTTGAATTAGGCAGATAAGATGCTGCTGTAAAACAATAGAAGTTTCTTAAGCGTAAGATTAACGATGACAACTGAAGTGGTGCGTGCAAAACCGCATTCGTTAGGGTGATAACTACGCACAAATGAACGTATACTTTCTCTAACACCTCTACCCACAATGAATAAAAACATAGTCTCTGTGTGTCTACATGTGAGCATTACTAAAAGATGAAAAGTCTATTAAATAGTTAACTTGGTATTTTAGTTCATCTTCCAAGGAAACCACATGCAGTTTTAAAATAAGTTGCCTTCAGCCTTGTCGCGTTATGTCGAAGATCCCTCACTCCGTCGAGCTTCGAAGCGACGATCTGTTGCCTTTGTTGTACTCGTCGCTGTTTTGGCTGAGGAGGAGCAATTATCTCAGGGTCCGCCTCGACAAGTATGAGTATCAGTGCTAAACTATGGAGTATTTGTATTTTGTATTTATATCTCATCTTTCTTCTACACACAATTTCATTGATACATTGACATTTATAACATTTCTTTCACAAGGGCGCCGGGGTAGCGCGGTGGTTTCGTTCGCGGCTCCCGTTCTAAGGGTCCCGAGTTCGATTCCCGGCTCTGGGGTTGGCGATTTTAAGTCGGCCCTATCCACGCCTTCACCTCTGTCTAGCACATGTGAAGTATCCCCTATGCCCAACGTGGTTCGGAGTCCACGGTAAAAACTGTAGGTCCTCTCACCTCACCGCCATCTTCACTATCACCCTATCATCGGAGGTAATGGACACCGCCCTCTGGGTGCCTCCACCTGAGAAATGGGTCCGGTCATCACTTGGTGGGGTGAGGTTACCCCGAAGGCCAAGGTTGCCATGTGGGGAGTGTTAGTAACTAACTAACTAACATTTCTTTCACACAATAACAAAATGACTTATTCACATCTAATATACCCTTCCTACCTGCTTGCCTCGAGTCGCGGTCTCAATACACATAACCCCTGGTTTTCCGTGTATTGATGTCCTTCCTTTCCCTTGTATCCCACGTTCTAGTTTTCCAGCCCTTAATTGTTATTTATTCTTCATCAATCTTAACCATTTCTCTCTAACTTTCCCCAGATATTCACCTATATTTCTTACATTCTTTTCTCCTTTTACCAATAACATTTGTTTTTATTATTAATACCTCCCCCCATCCCTAAAACAGTCCCACTTTTGTTGCCAAATTTGTTCTCTCCATATCTTTGTTTGCAATAAAGTATATTATGACAATCTGTATCCTCTTCTCCACACATTGGGCATTTCCCTGTAACCTTTTCATATCTAATACCTTTCCAATTTCTAACTCCTGTCCTTGCCCAGGCAAATTCTTCTCGCCCTGAATTATTACACACATCTATGTCCTTCTCCCTCCCCCACACTGTCTTTATTTCCCTATATATCCTCAATGATCTTTTCTCCCTTACACTGGTAAATATAACTTGGCTATCTAAATCTTCCAGCCTTAATTCTACCTCTTTCCAAAAGCCCCTATAATAATACTCCTCGTTTCTCCAAACATGTTTCATCAGTTCCCTTACTTTTTGCGCCCAAGACTCTCCCCATTTGCTTCTCATCAGCAAAAGAAAACATTCCGTGATAATATTGTTTTCCTCCAAATTAGCAACTCTGTATAGATATTTCAATGCCCTTGAGACAATTGTAACCCTTGTTGAATGTCTTCCCAACTCTAATTGTGCTGCCCCATTGGGTGAAGCTACCGGTAAGCCCAAAATATATTTACAGAAAGATCTGTTAATAACATCCACCTCTTCCCATGCTTCGTCCACTCCCCATATCTCTGCCCCATGCAACATCTTATTTTCCACTATGGCAGTATAGATCCTTTCCAGCCATTTGGCATCAATGTCAGGTATTTTCCTTAAACATGTTGTTACAATCCTCATGGCCATTCTACCTTCTGCTAGAGCCAATTTTTTCTGTTCAGTCCATTTACCATCACAGCTCAATCCTATCCCCAAATAATTAAATATCTTTACGACCTCTATTTCTCTTCCAATTATCTCCCATTTCTCATCTTTACGCAATCTATAACCTTTCTTAAAAAACCATGATCTTCGTTTTCTTTTCGTTAACTCTCAACCCCCATTTTTGGCAATAACTACTTATTGCTTTAATTGCCCTTCTCAGCCCTCCAACAGATATAGAACCAACTACTAAGCCATCTGTAAATAACAACCCTGGGAAACTATGGAGCAAGTGCTGTAATTGGACTGGGAATTTGGGTTTTTCTCAGGGTTCTTGAACAAGAAAGTCGTCTACTCTTTTGTTTCGGCGTCGAGTTACCCGGTTGTCTGCATGTTTTAGTAATTTAGGAGGCACTCGTGGAATTTACTCTTAACTATATATGCCTGAAGCTTTAAAATATTTATCTTAATTTGAAAATACTTTAGATATCGACGGATGCTCCTCACGCTTCTCTGGATGCAAGTTTCTCAATGTCTCTTGATGCTGCTACGGCATAACACTTCTCCTTATCCCAGGTTTCTTCAGATTGCCCCGATTCTATCCAAACTGCCCTTTTCTAAACACCTATCTTTGGCAATTCAAAAGGGAAGGCCAATAACCCATTACGGCCATGCTAGGGGTAAGCAACAACACCGGAAGCTGTCCCGTTAGTTGCCCCGAAACCTAGCAGACATCCCACAGAAACTAAGCCTATGTATTTTATTGTCTACATGATTTTATACATATTTTATGCACATGATACTTTCTTATAAATGCCATTATAAAAATCATAGATATTTGCTATTGATAAAACTGTTTACATAAATATTAATTATTGAATCAATAACATATATAATTTATTTCATATTAGTATGGACAAGCGGAAATATCGCTACAGCCTAAACTACTCCATACATGGAGAAATTTTCAAAATGTTGGTGTTTTTAAAAAACGTCTCAAACGGTTGTAATTAAAATGCCATATGTATATTTTCATAAAAAATTAAATTCATATCTTGAATTTACTGGGAATGTTTTTAGAAATTAATTATTCTTTCACACTGGCCGTGTGTAGGCTAAATTGTGGAAACGTAGAGTCAGACTGAAAAATTCAATGCCATAGCCGGGATTTGAACCACGGATCTTCTGGTTTCCGTCCAGCCGCACTACCATTGTGCTACTATGGCCAACGTGCCGATATGACATTAAATTCTCCAACTGACTCGTATTTTCCCGGTAAACCACTTAGGAGTTCTCATAAACAAATGAGACAACTACCTTAATGGCGACTTACTACATGTAAGTACTTTAAGGCCCGGAGAATTTAATGTCATATCGGCACGTTGGCCATAGTAGCACAATGGTAGTGCGGCTGGACGGAAACCAGAAGATCCGTGGTTCAAATCCCGGCTATGGCATTGAATTTTTCAGTCTGACTCTACGTTTCCACAATGTTTTTAGAAGTCTTCAAATGGTTAACTGTAAGTGATACACAAAATATTATTCGCAAAAATGTATATCTGGCTAAAATACGCAATATATATACTTTTTGAAGAAACTAAACATTTCTAAAATAATTCTTGTTACTGTTTTTTATTTAAAAACTAAATATAGGTAATGAAGGTGTACTTATGGTTGTTAATGTCTTTCATTAAACACTTACGAAAGCCAATTATTTTCTTGTACTGAATCATTCAAGCATCTTTAACTGCGTTTCGGATTTAGCTGCTTTCATTGACGATTTTCAGTTTAAAATGTTGCTGAGATACTCGAAATAGCTATTCTAATTAAATACCACTAGTAAAGAAGAGGGTATGATTTAGTGATTCGTGATGACGTGGAGAGGAAAAAGAACTCATTCTAATACGCAGTTGGCCTAACTTTAACGGTCAAGTGCTTTTATTTTTTTCATCCCCCTACACAGGAAAGCGCGGTGTTGCCATACTTCTTGGCTTTTCAGTGTGTTTTTTCTACATACCCTCTGGTATCAACGATGGTATCTAGCGCCTTCCATCTGGTACGAATGCATTACATTCTGTCACATATTTATGATTTACATAGAGAAGCAAACGACTTCCACCGAAAATTTAGATACCAATATTTGATTGGAAATACACGTTTCGGGGTCCTCTAATTAAAACTGTTATTAGAAAAACGTCTTTTGTTGTATGTAAACAATAAAACTCATTCGAAAAGTTTATTAAATACTTCCCTTGGTATTTAAGTTCAGTGTCTTTACGCCTCTGTAGCGTATATGGTAGTGTGTCTGCCTCGCCTTCAAGAAGTCCATAGTTTGAATTTCGGTCAGGGTGAGTTACCTGGATAACGTATTTTCTGGGCGTTTCCCTTATCCTGATAACTCTAAGCTCTAAGGACTCTCGGCTCATTTGAATACAAAACTTAATTATATATGTATATAGTAATGGAACCATGAAGAATTAATGTCGTAAATACAAAATAAGGGCGAATTATATCAGGAAGTTATTCTGTCCTTTTACATCAGACTTTTTGTCACTTAATGTTAACTTGCCCAACTGATTTTTGTGTAGAATCATAGATCAGAGTTATTTGTACATAACCCCTTTTGTAGTAAAATAAGACCTGAAGCTTTCCTGGTGACGAATATACTCAACTTCTCGGGAAGCAAGCCAGGTGAAAAGACGATTAAAAATCATCGTTTCAGAACTTTTTTTTTTTTTTTTTTTTTTTTGTAATTTACGTCCGCCCCAACGTTATCCAGGTAACTCACCCTGACCGACGTTTCAGGAGTGTGCATCTCTCCCATCATCAGGATATTTATTAAATGTTATAGCTACAAATGTATCACTGGATATAACACCAATATAAACAAAGACAAAACACTATCAAAATTCACATTACTGAACAAAAGACTGTTTTCAGTAAATTAAATGCCAGGTCAGGAGATGGCGTCAGTATAGAAAATTAATTGGGTCAAAGAAGCGTAACTACTTAACTTGATTAACAAGCTGTATTGAGCTGTGCTTCTTAAGTCGACGGATTTCCATTTTAAGGCCGGTTTCCAGGAGGAGCTGAACTGAAATCCAGCATCACAATTAAGCGTGCTCCTCTCGGAGGAAATGGCCAACGCCTCCTTTATTCTCCGCTCCCAGTAACTGTTGCATTTTGCCAAGATGGTCGTCTGCTGAAAGTTGGCTCTATGGTCGTTATCAAAACAATGCTCTGCCAGCCCAACCTGAGAAGTCTAAGCTAGCAGAGCAGTGTTTTGTCTTTGTTTATATTTGTGTTATATCCAGTTATTCATTTGTGGTTATAACATTTAATAAATATCCTGCTGATGGGAGAGGTGCACACTCCCGAAACGTCGATTCGTAATCGTCTTTTCACCTGGCTTGCTTCCCGAGAACTTGAGTGTACCCTTTTGTTGTGTATACTGCATGTGACCTCTTCGCAGACCAACATAGCTCAGTTATTTCACGTTCTCGTAATGTCTAAGTGCTGTTTATGGTTTGATTTGTCATTGTGAAAGACAAATATCGCATTAATTTGTTCCAAAGTTTGCGCGGTTATGCTTTCATTGTGAGTGGTTGCTATTTAATAAGTTACTTTACGTTGTAACCCCGGCTTAAATAAACATCCTGTCGAACAAACGTGAGGTGCGGTGTTATCAACTTCTGTTACAGCTGGTTGCAAGCGTGGAAAAATGTGTTTCCCCGAAACGTCAAGCCTTCGGGATGTTTGAACTCTTAATCACTGGTAGTAACCACTGGTGGTCAATTACCGAAGGCCATATTGTCCTTTGTGTTGCATCATGCGCTAGGAATGCACGCGTGTAGTGGAACTAACGAGGTATGCACAAAGATAAGAAAACATTTAACATGTCTGAGTTTTAATGGATACTTTTATAGACCTAATTTAATCACCAAATGCCGAGCTTTAACGAAGCAGATACATTCCAAACTACGGTATTCATACATTTATAGCAACAATGAGTTTACAAATTTTGGCACCATTTGGAAGTTCCCATTACAAGCAGAATATCTACTAAAAATGTATAAAATAAATAAATAAATAAAATCTGAAAATTCTCCGTCCCGGTACCTAATTACTAAAACCGGGACGTAATTTCCAAATTTTACATTTATTAAACAAAAAACAACAAACCACATAATCATTTTTCAGATGATATAAACAAAATATAAAACAATTTAAATAAAAAATCATAGAAAGACTACCAATTTCAAATTAACTACAAAATTACTGGAATCCAGTAAATAATTTAACTGGCAGCCAGCTAAATATCTACAACTACAGGAAAAGAAAAATATACCGGCATCCGGTATTAAATATCACAAAGTAATTTACAATTAAAACTACAAAATAACTTCAAAACTCATTTAAATCAAAACTTTAAAACATTAAATTAAATAACTGGTTTCAATCACCTCATTCATACAATTTTAAAAATGTATCTAACAAAATTCATATCATATAATTTCTCTACACATTCTATATATATATATATATATATATATATATATATATATTCACACATCAACTTATAATCATATTCAGAACATACTTAAACAAAATAAAACTATTCTATATTATTAATTTAAACTAAAATAACATTTACCTCTTCTTACCAATTATTCATCTCTTATCATCTACTCATCAAAATTATCCAATATACTTTACATAAATACTTCAACCAAAATTAATTTAATCAACATATTTAATTCATTTTAACTAATAAGATAAAAATTTTAAAAATTTACAATACAAAACCAATCATACAATACACTCATTTCATCTCATCTTATCATGCAAAAATTTAAAAATTAAATTTACAACATTCATATCAACTCATTTAATCATATCATACAAAAATAAGACCTTCATACGTACTAAATACATAAAAAACATATTTCAATAACTATACCAAATATATAAAATTTATAATTTATTTTATACTAAAAATGTATGCAGCTTTCCTTCTTTCTTTCCTCCCCCCCCCCCTGATCTAATGATACAAGCCAAAGAATACATGTTCCAAAGGAGAACGGTCGCCGATATGACCATTGCAGTTAAAGGCAGGGTACAAATAGAACAAAGAAAAAAATCTTTGTAGAAATATGTGGCTCAATTACACATTTCGATGTAGTACAAGAGGAAGTCAGAATCGATAAATGTTTAAAAGCGAGTGGTTTTATGCTGGCCTTGGCATTCCATATCTTTTCAGGATATCGCAGTAATGCCTGAAGAGCGACAGCATTTTAACGGAATTGCCCGAAGTCATAAAACATTCACTATTTCAAGTAAATTATGTTTTTTAAAGAGTTCTACATTTGTTAAGATATCTTTTGTCTATTTTGGTTCACCAATTATATAAAATTATAGAGCGTTCCTTCTGAATGAAGATATTCATATTATTTGTCATGTAACACATGATTTTTAATCAAAATAGTTGAGAAAATCCAAAATTTCAACAAGCTTCCAACTTTAATTGTGTTTCAGAGTAGGGCTTTAAAAAAAATCTTTGTCGCATCTTTGAAAGCTGCCAATGCTAAACACCAATTTTGACACCTATCAGATATTTCATTTTAGACCAAAATAAAGATGCACATAAATTTAGTTTCTAAAAATAATTTTTTAAGAATTTGCAGACATCAAGAGATGTACTTGCAGGAAATCTTACACTCCATTTAAGTGCAGTGCAATACTTTATCTTATCTATTCTAGGTAGGTGGCAGAGAAAAAAAGAAGAAAAAACACACATAAATAGGGCAGTTTCTCCGATTTTATTAAACTTCGATTTTATTATTTCAGGGCACGCTGTTAATGAGTACCCCAATTTCATATTCCAAGGGATGGTAATGCGTGTTCCCGAAGGCTTTTCCTATTGTCCTCCGACTCAGTCAAATGATGTAACCCGAATTCCATCCAAAGTCGATGATGCTTTTGTTCCAGCGGCATCATATTATTAAGAGTAATAAATTCCACCCCGAGGTTATTACCATCAGACAAAACAGGCCATTTATTTCAGGGTGAGACAATGCTTCCCCTGAAAACCTAGATGCAAGAAAACTTCCGTTTTCTAGGTTTATGTTCATTTTCACTTCACAGATACCAAGTTCTGAAAACAGTTTACGTAACCTGGACGATTTAGTGTTTTCCTTAGCTCACGTATTTGCATAAGCGTATGTGCTTTATCAAGGGTTCGTGCACCAATGCTTGGCATGGTCGTTCCGCGTGCAAAAATTACGCATGCCAGTGCAGTGAAGTCACGTGTGCTGCTTTTTTCGAGCACAAACGTACCGCTCTTGGCATTTCTCTTTGAGGTTCGGTATCATTGTTTTACACAGAAAATGTTCATTATACAGGATGATAAATAATTCCATTACAGACTTCTAGTGGTTCTATAGGAGACTAAATGAAGTTTTGATTACAAATTTGACTTTTTCACGCTCCTGATATCGTGCGTCTTCTGTTTTCACTCAGTTCTCATGAATCAGCTATGACACACTTGTTATTTGTCCACAAACATCGGTATCAAACGTTCAGTAAAAGTGGATAGATCGAGGTGGTCCATTAACTTGGGCACCACGGTCGTCAGATTAAAAACTTCTCTCACCCTTTTCTTAAGCCACATAAAGAGACCATTTTAAGATAGTTATGTAAAATTTGGAGGAAGATCTTTCACAAATTCTGGTTGCACTACAAATTATTCAGATCTCATGAGTATGTGTATGAAGACATGCTAAGAACATCAGCCACAATATGCACCACTCTTGTAGGCAAAACATCTCACTGTCTCCAGTCAAATAAGAGACGAAAAACTAATTCTGCATCGAATTAATACACTTCGGGCATGAGTTCCTAATCCAAAATAGTCTACATAGTCGCCTCTAAAATCCCCAGCAATTTCTAAATAGGAAAGTTATGAAAATTATGTATACACACTAATGTAGAAATTACTAAAGTTAAAAGGCATATGTCAAAACCACTTACTAGATAGAAACTTCGGGTAGGGTAGAGGGAGGTATTTTCGTAACATGGGTAATTTCGTGATACTGTTTCGAAGGGATGTCACAGAGAAACCAGTTGGTGTTAACGCGCCTGCCGATAGCTCCTGAGTTCTAGGAACAAATATGTCAGCTACCAACAGTGAAAGGCAAGTTAATACCAACTGGTTACTCTGTGACATCCCTTCAAAAAATTATCACGAAATTGCCTATATCGCGAAAATACCTCCCTCTACCCTATATATCAATTGCCTGCAAACTCTCCTTTACCTTGCGATGTTAGGGGATTCTTGTTTCTCAATCCCTTAAAATCGGGTCTGAGGAATCGAAGCATTGGATCTGATAGAGAACCAGGACGGATGATCAGCCCAATGCCTGGTGTGAGGGTGAGAGAAGAGGAAACGGGGAAACCGGAGATTCCGTAGAAAATCCTCCCCACAGCCGTGATCTCCACCACAAATCTCCCTTTGCGGTCGCCTGGGATCAAAACCACGCGAACTCCTTCTACGTAAATAAACATCGAACTTCAAATACCTCCGACATTCTGCAAGTAAGTGAAGACTTCCGTATTACTGTATCAGTTACAGTGGACGATAATATTTGATGGTTTGAATGTGCGTTCACTAACCACATCGATACTGGAGCTGTAATATCGAGTAGAAGTAGAATCGATTGCAGTTGGTTACTAACCGGTAAGACGGCTCCCTCCACGATAACTCGTAAGACTCGCATTCGAAAGGTCCCGGTTTCGATTCCCATCGATCCCCATTCTGACTTCGGGTTTTCCCATGATTTTCTCTTATCGATAGGCGAATCCTGGACTCACTCTTCCTCTACTTGATTTCCTTTCCATCAGTTTCTATTCATTCTGTTAACGTCTCCTGTTGTAGGCGTACTTTCATGTTTCTTGACATACAGCGCTACCGAGCATATGTTTACTCAAAGGAAAGACTAATTTCCTTTAAATACTAGAGGGCTGCTTGATCTACGGGTTGTTTATCGCCCTCTCTGGGGAGCTGCAGCAGTGGGACAGGTCTTAGAGCCTGAAACTGTTAGGGGCTGTCTGCACTCTGTCGTCTCCTGCAGTTGCTTTACTTCATCCCTTCCTCCCGGGAAATAACGAGAGTTTCATATTATACAGTGAGTTAAAACTAGTACCAACTCACTTCTATTCCTGGCAAGATTAAAACTACCGTTTTAACCATAACTGGCAATAACTAACTACCCGCCTCGGTAGAGTGGTGGTAGCGCGTCTGCCTCACGTTCAAGAGGTACCGAGTTCGAATCTCGGTCAGGGTGAGTTGCCTGTTTAGGGTTTTTCCGGGGTGTCCTTATCCTGAAAGACGAATGTCGGGTAACTCTAAGCTCTATGAACCCTGGGCTCATTTGAGCATCATTTCACCCATTTCATTCGTCGTTCGATATGACTTAACGTTGGAGGACGTAAAATTACCAAAAAAAAAAAAAAAAAACAACTGTTGTCCTCAAGTCTACAAAATGTGAGGAAAACTGCAGCGAAAGGTGAGTCGCGTGCAACTCATGAGCACTCACGAGTAATCCTGGCGCACAGTCCATGCAGAAAAATGCCCCAAAATTCCTCCTCAGCTACACAATTTTATTGACTCATATAAATCTTCAAATAACTTAGCTGCACAACACGACGTAGTGTAATAGTCGAACACAGTGTCTTAAACGGAGCAGTTTAGGATCACTTCATCAGATTTAACTCAACGCGACCTTACTTAAAGGCTTCCCGTTACTTAATTAGATGTCATATGGTACTTAGAATTACTTAGTGTATAGCGTATAACATGAAGTAATAGAATAACTACCAAAAGAGCCATTTCCGTTCCGTTAAGTGCATCTTAATTAGCTTATCAGCGTTTCTTAACTTCGTTACTGCCATCACATTAAGTCACGTAAAACAAGGTTTATCGTAATAGCGGCATATTTTTTTTTATTTATCCAGATTTATGAACCCTATTTTACACAGTGGTATATTAGGGTTATAGTTGATACATAAAAATACACAATTTTAACAAAAATATTTTAAATACTAGAAGAAAGAAAATATGTTATAATCTGATGCATATTAATTTAAACTATTTCAGACATTTAAACACTGAGTTTATAAACATCATGAAGTACTTAAACAGTTGTGGCTTCATTAGCAAAGATGTGAGCGGAGCAGAAAATTCAGTTCCTAGAGAGTCTAGCTTGAATATTAATTCTTGTCTTTCTCTCCAGAAAATGGGACAACAGAAAAGGAGATGAACCACAGTTTGAAATTCTTCACCACACATGCACTTGGGGTTAGATGTTAAGTGAAAACGTGATAAGTATTCACCAAATTTACCATGTCCACTTAAAAATTGTGTCAGAACAAAATTTGGTACAAGAGTTTCACATTTTCCTCTGTCATATACACTAGGGAAAAATAATGTTTTTGTTAAACTTCCATTTGGAGTTGTTAGCCATTGTTGGTTCCATTCTGCAAGAATATGTTGATGTATTATTCTCCTTACAGTAGAAA
Organism: Mantis religiosa; assembly: GCA_030765055.1. Classification (NCBI taxonomy): domain Eukaryota; kingdom Metazoa; phylum Arthropoda; class Insecta; order Mantodea; family Mantidae; genus Mantis; species Mantis religiosa. The sequence continues at coordinate 145,433,367 of CM060955.1, read as the reverse complement.
TAGGACATAAAGAGTATGTCACAGGAAGATTGGATTCTGCAGCCTTCTTAGCCAAGCAATCAGCTCTCTCGTTACCTAGAATTCCACTGTGTCCTTTAAGCCATCCCATGCAAATATGTCCTGGATGGTTTTGAAGCAATGTTCTGATTTCATGTGCTAATGAATTTAAGTTGTATTTATCATTAATAGCGAGTAGAGCTGATTGTGAATCACTAAGAATACGGGCACTGTTCCCATTAACAGCACACCATTTTATAGCTTCTTTAATTGCTAAGAGCTCCATTAGCGGCATTACGGACGCAACTACAGTGGTGCGGTCTCAGAGACCGCACATCACCTAGAAAATGTAATACACAGAATTATTTTTTAATATTGAGTGTCAAATTGGAGATATTTTAGAGCTGAAGTAAGAAACATAAAATCGATTTACTTCTATGGTTAGTGTACAAATTACACTTCAGTAACACTCAGCAAAAGATAAAGCGTAATTTGTTTGCAGTACAAATTATTATATATACCACATACGCGCTCTCTCTCTCTCTCTCTCTCTCTCTCTCTCTCTCTCTCTCTCTCTCTCTCTCTCTCTCTCTCTCTCTCTCTCTCTCTCTCTCTCTCTCTCTCTCTCTCTCTCTCTCTCTCTCTCTCTCTCTCTCTCTCTCTCTCTCTCTCTCTCTCTCTCTCTCTCTCTCTCTCTCTCTCTCTCTCTCTCTCTCTATCTCTCTCTCTCTCTCTCTCTCTCTCTCTCAAATACATACACACAAATATTTTCTGTCAGGCTTTCTTTTCGCTTTCAAGAAATTAAAGATTGAAAAATTAAAGGAATTGCCTTTCTTAGGGAATATTTGCAACTAAATCATGTAATTAGCACGTGGTTATTGTAAAAAGGAAGCTAAGCTATTTGTCATGAGTATGAGTAATTTGTAGAATAAGTGTAAAAGTAATTGGCCATGCATAGAGAATAATTGTAATACTTTCCTAACATCTTTTTGCTGAAAATTTTCCATAAGTTAATGTAATTGTGAGCAAATTCGTTGACCCTCGGTCAGTGTTTACATTTCTGCTCCACCTCCCTCCAAAATGAATAAATTATAAAATAAAACACAAACTCTAAAGACACAGGATATGGATGGTAATATCTGATTCCAGTTTTAAAATACTGTGATTGGGCTTAAAGACCGGGATTTAAACGTTTAGAAATCTCAAGATCTGAAATGCAAACACTTAAAACACGTATGAGTAAAAAGCCTTGTATGAAACTATATAATTTGCATCACATCTTCATTTCATATGTGATTTCTCCTTGCTCAACCTCTGACTTTTTGAAGGACCTCATTTCTAAGCCATGTTCCACTTACTCCCACTTTTCTCTTTGGTTAGGTATTCGTGATTGATTCCTCACATGTGACTGCACCAATGTCTTTATGTTTTGCAACAACTGCAATATAACATTGCCGTCTATTAATTTCTTGAGCAATAACAGTAACGTAAGTAAATAAGTTTAAAACATTTATTTTAATTTTTAATTTTCTTACAAATAAATTGGAAATGTAACATTAAAAACAAAGATTGATCATATGAGAAACAAAGAAGAGCGTTAACCAACAACAGTATAACGGAAAATAATGAACACATCACAATAACTAATGTGATGACGCTCCTTTATATTTGTTTATCCAGAGGTCAGTTGGAGACGTAAATTAAGATAAATAGACATGATAAAGTTCTTGTCCAGCATAAACCTGGAAGCTTTGACAGATAACAAGAAACTTATGAAATTTTCCCTTCTCCCCACCTTCATAATATTCTAGAATGTTCCGAGGAAAATTCTACTGGCTATAAAAATCAGCATATCCGTGAGAGTTAGAGAGTTTGTGCGTGCATTTCTGAAGCGACATCAAGGGAGTTTCTGACGACACTGTAACTAACGTACAATGACTGATATGTCCGCGAGAGATTAGAGATGCCTTGTGCTCGATTCCCCAGTGAGTGAGTCATCAGAAAAAGGAGCTTCGCGAGCATTTCATCACACCTCAGGTTGCAAAGAAAAATAGACAGGAAAAACTGAAGTAGATTATTACAGTGAATTGTGAATATAATTAATAATAATAATAATAATAATAATAATAATAATAATAATAATAATAATAATAATAATAATAATAATAATAATAATAATAATAATAATAATAATAATAATAATAATAATAATAATAATAATAATAATAATAATAATAATAATAATAATAATAATAATAATAATAATAATAATAATAATAATAATAATAATAATAATAATAATAATAATAATAATAATAATAATAATAATAATAATAATAATAATAATAATAATAATAATAATAATAATAATAATAATAATAATAATAATAATAATAATAATAATAATAATAATAATAATAATAATAATAATAATAATAATAATAATAATAATAATAATAATAATAATAATAATAATAATAATAATAATAATAATAATAATAATAATAATAATAATAATAATAATAATAATAATAATAATAATAATAATAATAATAATAATAATAATAATAATAATAATAATAATAATAATAATAATAATAATAATAATAATAATCTTGACGATTGCGACGACAGGGGGTGGGTGGCTCGTTAGGAAGGTAGAACAAGTCATGCACGTGGAGTTGGGGACGGGATGATAAACTTGCACTCTATAAATGCTTATCTTACACACGACGCGAGCCATTTCACCTTAATTGTCAGATTATTCACAAGGTCGAGGTCCTTTTCGTCATGCCTTTGGTTTCACAGTGTTTATCTGTACATACTATGGTGTGTACGGATACAAAACAATGCAATTTGTCACGTAAGATGTGAGTGAATGCTTTTTGTTATCGAAAGGCACATGCATTGCACATTTAACAAACCATTGCAGTTTACATGGTGATATATCGCCCTCTTTTTCTGAGATATACATAGGTAAGTATGGTAATTGAGGGAGTGCTCCTACCAAATATTTCACTAAAATACACTTTTTTAGTCTTCCTGAATAAAAAATAGAAATATATCCATATGCATATGTACGTGTGTCTACAATAACGTAATTAAAAAACGAAAATAAAAACTTGATATTGAAATTCGACACCTTCCAAGGCGATTTCGGAGATTTTGAAGAAAATCCCCTCAACATTCAATTTTGATTTTCTAAAATATAATCAGTTTTTAATTATTATGGTACATTTTAGATATTCCCATTTATTAAAATAGCCTGTTAAGTCGTCTTCATTCTGAATATCTTTTTATAACTTTTAAAATGTAAGGGACAGACAAAAACTTACTATAAAAAGACGTGAATGAATGAAAAGTCTGTAAATCTCTTGAGGGCAAAGGCCTCCTGCTGCGCAGGGGTAGCAATAGGGAAGCTCATTAGAATCTAAACTCCTGAGAGTCTTGTGCAGTTGCTGCGCTTCAGTAATGGCGTACTTTCGTGAGCTTAGCACTGTCATTGTTTGCTTCACACACTTAACACAAACACCATAATCGCACAGATTTAGCTATGATACACACTTAGTTTATGGCACCTGCGTAGCTACCTTCTTCCAGTGTCCTCCACGTAACTCTGTTCTTAGTTCGTGTTGACCACTGTGTCCCTGCTGTCTTTTCGAATCTATCTGCCCATCTCACCTTTGGTCTCCCTACCATTCGGCGTCCTACTCTGGGGTCCCACATTGTGATTCATTGCAACCATTGGAGTTGGTGGATTATACCGACGTGCCCTCCCCATCTCCATTTCAGCTGTTGCGCCCATCAAGCCACGTCGATCATGCCTTTCTTACTCCTGACTATCTTACGCTTCATTAATTCACACTATTTATATACACCAAATAAAAAATATGTTGTTTATCATAGATCTAAATTGTCATACTTTCCTTATATTTTTCCAACTACAAATTTGATATCCGTCCCTCATAATCGTACATAGTGAAGGAAAGTTCAAAGTGCCCACATAGCGACCAGTTCTTAAAACATCTGACAATCGCCTAAGACTACTGAATTTCCATGGTCCTCTTGTAATAAAAACATTACTGCATATGTCTATCGCAACTAATTTAAACTGGATAGAAGAGTTTCTTCTAAGAACAGTTTGATGAGGAATGAGTAAAAAGACTTGTAAATGTAACACGTCAGATATTTTGAACCTAGCTCATGTTTATTTTATAATAACAGTCCCAAATAGCCTGTCAAATATTTATTCTACAAACCACTATGTAAAATAATAGAAGTCTACAGTTCGTATCGTTTCATTTGTTTAGTGCATTTAATTTTTATTTATTTTATCTCTTAGTTCCTGATCTCGTATCTCCGTAAAAGTCAATCTGCATAGATAAATCTGATTGTGAGAAAAGAGGTTACCGGGTACCAGTGGATTTTTCAGAACGTATATTTTTCCACCAATTTCACCTGAACTCTTACGGTGATGCCTCTAATTTGATAATTTTTAAGCTTAAAACTCTACCTTTGATATCAGAGGATTGCTTTCGTTGCTTAGGTCTGAAAAAAGGCGCCGTTCCCAGCAAATGGAAAGGCAGGGAAGAGCCTACCTCTGGAACTGCCAAAGCCAAAAATCTGCTGCTCATTTCCCACTCAGGAAATTTGTTATAGAACCCCCAAAACATCTATAACTTTCCAAAAATTAACCTAATAGTGGTTTGACTATGTGACCTGGGCTTAAGTTGTATATAAGTTGTATATAATTGTATATAAGAACTCCTAGTGATTTACAGAGAAAATAAATACGAGTCAGTTGGAGAATTTAATATCATGCTGGCATGTTGGCCATGGTAACTCAATGACTTGGAGCAACCGAACGAAGACCGGGAGATCCATGGTTTAAATCCCAGCTATGCAAGTTGTCATTCCTTCTGCAGTCTCGAAGTTAGGTAGAAAGTAAGTTAAGGGGGTCGGTCTGCAGGTGAATAGTTTACAGAAAAACACGTAGAAGATGAATTATTGATACACTTATTCATTATGATATCATGATGGAAAGTTTACTCTCCTGAATTCAGTTAACCTACCTGGGGATTTTGTTTATTTTACTGCAGGTATGTGCATGGACTATATTAAATCCTACTTTTGATATATTTATTATTCCAGGTAGGTAATATGTTACATTTGATAATTGAATGTTACATGGAACTTTACTAACATTTTATCTGTTAACATAATTTATTCATGAATAAAGTATTCTAAAGTATTTTTAGATTAACAACAAATAATCCATTGCCAGTTCGCTTCCAAGGTTAATGTCAGTGCACATCCTACTGGAACCGAGAACTCCTACAGCTGCTGATAATCCTGTTTTCACGTAAATATTTAGTCGTCGAAAATGTTCTCTTTCTACAATAGTATGCAATTGTCTATTTCTAAACAATACTAACAAACATAATTGTCCAGATACGGTGGAATATGAAAATTGATTTTCCCCCTGACATGAGTTAGACCTATTACTGATGAGAGATAAGCCACTTCCAGAGCAGATGTGATGGCAGATAACACCAAACATTTCCTGTCGGCGTAAACCAGCTATGGGCAAACAGTAGCGACTGAATGAATCGTGCAGGATGACACAAGCGTGTCTAAGGCAAATTCGGAAGGTTTCCCTGGGCTTTTCCATAGCTTTCCAGGTCGGTAAGCGAATATAGAAGTAAATTATATACTGTCCCTCACATCTTCCAGGCTTGCAGTGCTTGGCAGGATAACCGAAATGCATGGCACATGCGCTGGATGTGCTTTAAGGAGAGAACTATTTCTTCTCTGGCACAGACCCTTCTACCCGAATCTGTACGTGATAGGTGAGGGAACAAGAAAGGACTTCCGGAAACATTTGGTGCTCCGCTAGGTTTCGCGTTTCATCATATTTGATTGGCTTTCTTGAATTTTTAACTCATTACTTAGGTACTCCTGAAGTTTTAGCTGGTGTTGCTGCCAAATCCTAGTAATGAAACTGGCTGAATTTTTGGCAGAATGGACAGAATTTGGAGCAGGTCATAAACAGTCATTATATCACCACAAGTCAGTTTCCACATTAATGAGAGGTGGCTGGGATTCCCTAACTTTGTAAGACAACTCTCTTGGATTGTCAAATGAACAATTTTCAGATCTTTTGCCACAAGCTGACACCCATCTATATGGCTCCGTGGTAATGTCTGAGATCGCATTCGGGAGATTCCATATTCGATTCTCGTCAAACCGGTAACTATGACAATGAAGGCTAGTACTAGAATAGCTCTCCTTCTACCACGTGTTTTTCCTGTTCATAAATCCTTTCAGCTGTTTCAGGATTGGAAAGCCAGGCGAGGGCGGTTAGTGTGTTGCGGCAGAACAATGGAATTCGAGAGCTGCTAAGGCATATACCTATCTTTGGCGAGACTGCTGGGGTCTATTTCCTTCTTAGGAGCTGTCTCGTTTATTTTTGGACCCCCAGGTTGCTGGTGGCTAACCGGCCTCAGGATTGGTGTCATTTTAGAATATTTAGGGTTCCTATCCTTACTAGCAGAAACAGTCGATTTCATCTCTTTCTCCCAAGCATCACGTTGGAAGCACAAAGGGCCTTCTCGGCCTACCTGTAGTGTTCTGCACCAATTACTGGAGACCCCTTCTTCTGATAACTCTTAACTATAAATCTCTAATCCAAATATTATTCTTTACCCAATGCACTTTCTGGAGGTTGAACGAACGGCTACAGCAGCCTGTACTCTGCTCCAGGCAACAAAGGGACCCTTTGGGCAAGAAGTTAGCCGAAAGGATACCTCTAGAAGCGGCATGCCCTATGCGGAAGAGGCGTGTCTTAAGCTGGTGCCGGCTGTAGTTTTCTAGGCAAAACGCAGATGGTAGAACACCTAGTTGTGATGCTAGAATACTCACGATAGCGTGCAAGCCAAGCCTCCTTTCTGAGTATTTACATTACCTGTTTGTTTTTGATGTTGCTAACAGTTTAAAATTAAATGTAATATCCCTGTCTGATCGTAAATATTGCATTTCTTGCTTTCCTGAAAATAAGTAAATTAGGGAAAAAAAAGAACATGCTACATAAAACATACTTCAACTTTATCAGAACATAATCCTTTAATTGGTATTGTAATATTGGTGGCTTTGACTGAAATGTTTGAACCATGTACTTTTTTTAGGTTAGCTTGCTGTGCGTATTCCTCCTTTTTGTGCATTTTACATATAATTAACTTTGAAATCCACCTTATCATCTATCAAGAGTAGAAAATAATCCCTATTAAAGAAAAGGCCCCCTCTTTTGGCGGGGAATCCAACCTGGAACCTCCGGCTAAGCTGATCATTCGATCTGAGGCCGTCAGACTTTAAATATTCTTCATGAACCACAGCATTTGAAACATCCCTTCCCCGTATTCAACATTGTACTTTTCAATTACTTTAAGATTAAACTTCTTAAGCCAGCGTGTTTACTCTTAGTCATGCAATGCAAATGAATCCCCCCCCCCACAATAAATCTACTCATTAAGTCAACTACAGCTCCATTGCGCAATTTCCTGCATTGAGGCATTCTAACCGGTACTCTTACGAGATTCAGACGCAATTGCCTGCAGATTATATTATTTGCACGAACGTTACCAAGTCCAAACCGCCTGAGTATGATATTCTGATAACAATTCATCGTAAATGAATATATAAATGAATGGATAAATTTATACTATGTGCTCAAAAATCAAGTCGATTCTCCCTTCCCATAGGAATTCTCGTTATATACTATCATTATCATCATCATTATTGTTGTTGTTGTTGTAGTGTCGTCATCATCACTTTCACAACATTCATTCAGCACAGAACTCTATACAGACTTTTAAAAACAAATTATATAGAACTAAGAGAGAGAGAGAGAGAGAGAGAGAGAGAGAGAGAGAGAGAGAGAGAGAGAGAGAGAGAGAGAGAACACAAGCAAAAATCAACTAAAAAGAATATAAATGCAGAAATGATAGGAAAATAAAGTACAGCCATATGATCCATTACAAATTTGCTTACATCTATGCGAATATTACAAAGAGAGAAAATTAACCTATGCGTGAAATCATTCAAACAATTCTGATAACGCTTCGCCTCTGAAAATAACTTTTCTTTCTGATGAACATAACCTATAAACTAATTTCAATGTTTCCTCTCCCTTCTCTAATTACCTCCTTGCATCCAGGACTTATACGTCCACCTCCCCACAAGGACTTCAACCTGGGGTTGAATACCTATCCAGAAGAGTAGGAATTCTGAATCTAAAGAGGAATAGTGATATAATTAATAAGCAACATATTTGATCGTCACAGTGTAAAATGAAAACGTGTCATAACATTTTTTAAAATTAAGATCATACAAGCGTTTGAGAACAAGAACATTTTTAAATAGAGAGAGTCAACCTGAAAAATTCAATGCCATGACCGGGATTTGAACCATGGATCTCCTGGTTTCCGTCCAGTTGCTCTTACCCATTGAGCTACCATAGCCAACTTGCCGTCATGACTTTAAATTCTCCAGTTGACTTATATATCTCGTATATCTCGTATTCGAGATACGCCGTTTGTGGCGGCTTACTTATTATGTAAGTACTTGAGTCCCAGGCTTCATAACTATACTCTTATTAGTTAAGTTAATTTATGGAAATTAATCATTTCTTCACTCTGGCCGTATATGGGCTAAGGTTTTGAATATAAAGAGTCAACCTTCAGTAGCTATACACGGCTAGTGTGAAGAAATGATTAATTTCCATCAATTAGCTTAAAGAACATTTTTATTTGATTTTTAAATTTCGTGCCAGCTACTATTTTAAATATTTCTGGTAATTTATTATAAATTTTAATTCAGTGATTAATAAGTGACAAACAGAATCAGAGGATATAAATGTGAATAGAAAGTTAGCATTCCTTGCTAAATAAATATTTCCCAACTTACATTTTCGATTACCACAAACACTTCCAAGATTTTATTTGCACTGTGGCCAGCAGGAAAACAATCATTTCAACGTGTACACACAGCGTTGGTTTAGCAACGTTCTGTCCCAATTTAGACCATTTGGGCGTGTCAGGAAAACTCTTTTACGCTTTCATTCTGATTCTGTAAGCACCTTTGTTGAAAATACCTTTTGTTGTTGGCAAACGAGGCTGATCGTGTTGAAAAAGACCTGAAGGTGATAAAACTTGACAAAGAAGGTTTTGTTTGGCAAGTGAAATGAAGTTTCTCATAGCCAAAGAAGGGAAGAGATAAGACTTGAATTTAAGTACAGCACCTACTCTCATTTCTTACATAGTACTGGTGATAACATGAAAAACAGTTGCTTGCTTCATCTATTTATGCTGTAAACACTTGGTCTGTAAGAAAAATTAAGTCATAATAAAAAATTTCAAATACAATTTAATAGTCTAAATTATGATCAGGTGAAAAAGCTGTTTCCATTACGAAAACACCAAACAATGCATGCATATTAAAGACCAGATGTGCCAATCCATTTGTAAAGTATGTATTTAGTGATGTAGACTTTGCTAATTGTATCCATTGTGTTAACACTTCTGTTAAATACCAATTTACAGGCAGTTATCATGACAACTGTAAGTGCAAGCAGCGATTGGCGAAGCAAGGAATCTCACTGGAAGGTAATAAATTATCTGTGGCATTCAACTTATTACAAAGCATGAATTAAAATGTTAGAACTCCTAGGAACTAGAAAAAAAACTGGATACTTCATCTTTAAGAGTCCAAATCTACCAGGCCCGCCTCTATAACGTAGCTGGTAGCGTGTGTGCCTCAAGATCAAGAAGTCCCGAGTTCGAATCTCGGTCAGAATGAGTTATCTGAAGAAGGTTATTTCCCGGGGTTTTCCCTTATTCTCAAATATGAATGCCAGGTAACTCTAAGCTGCATGGGCACTGGGCTCATTTGAACATAATTTCCCTCACTTCATTCATCTTCCGATACGACTTGCGCTGGAGGACGTTAATTAAAAAACCTATAAAAATATCAATCCGGTAACAATGGTTTCATAGATAGAAAAATTGACATCACATCACACACTTACTTAAAATTTTCTTCTCGGGAAAATAAAAAAACTGCGGAAGAGTACCTTATCCAAGTAACAAACAACTTCAAAAATTCAGCTTTGTAACAGTAGTTTTGGGTTATGTTTGGAGGAGGTATGAAAAGTTTGTACATTCATAAGAAAATGATTATGTAAATCTATTTAGTCATTTAAACAAGTAAAAATATATGAAATTTTGTGATTGGCCGTAGTAGTGGTTGTATGACGTAATGTTGTGACGTGGAGTTGAATCGGCCAATCACAAAATTAAGATAGGAGTAACGATAGTTACGAAAAATCAATAATCTTGGTATAGAGAGATGTTTTGTAATGGTGAGTATGATGAATAGTGGTGCAAGATCAAGAACATTTAAGTAATAGTTTGAATCTGTTTAAATACAACAAAGTAAGAATTTATCGACATGTTGGAAGTGACTGGGAAAGGAAGTTCAAGTAAAATGTAATCTAAATAATACAATTAAATAGCTACAAAATTTGACTTCTCCGAAACTTTATTCCGAACCACGCTTTAAAACCAAGAATCTCATGACTCTTAGTTAACCAAGTACAATCATTAAGAAACAAATCAAAATACAACAAATTTGTTATTTCTGGCTTCTCGACGTGGATCTTCGAAAAGTCAACGTGCATCCCAACTCAAATATAAAAATCCCGTACCAAATTGCGCCCAAATGTATGGATTAAGATGGAGAGAAATTAACGACGAATAGTCCCAAATTCCTGTCCCAGCTTTAGACTTTTCGGATTAGAAGTACACTTAATAATCCTTTACTACCAACGTTACGATATATTTGAGAAAAGTTTCCTTTTTAACAATAAATTTCGGGGTGTATTTTCACACATTTCAACAAATGTCCTCTATTTTCCATTTGAAGGATAACATTTGAAAGGTAAACTGCGTGACAAGCCTTATAAAAGGCATATATCCTGGATATAAGGTTAAGACTGGGCCATTTTCATCCACCTTAGTATTACCAAATTAAAGCAATTCGGAGTATATATGTCTAAACGTTAAAGCTATCACCAGGCATAGGATTTTCTAAACATTAAAACCATGAGGGAAAGAAAATATCAGGGATACAGATAACAGATCACGCAGTGAGGCAAAAATGCTCTTTGAAGCGGAGATTTGGAGCCTTGAGGGAGGATGGAAAAATGTAAGTAAGGTGCACCGGAGATTTTATAAGTTCATTTTTGGTTTTACAAGAGCCTTACCCAATAGTATTGCACAGATGAAGTTAGGCAGATTGGTAGCAAAGTTAAAATTATAGTAAGAGTATTGAAGTAATGGTTTAGAATTAAAAAACTGGAAAATAATATTTTAAGACAGTGTCTGGAGGTAAAGCAGAAGCTTAATAAAGATACTTACTGTAAGTGCATGGTAGGAGATCTACAGTCCACCAACGCAAAGTAAGTCCCTGAGAGGAATGTGTCATCCAGTGCTACCCTTACACAGTGGGATAAGGACAGAGGATGCGTGTGATAGAACACATGCTACATAAGGAGTAGAACGGTTAAAAAACATATGCACTCTGTTCACTCAGTACAGTAAAACCGAGAAGATTTGTTCACAAAAGTAGAAGACGTCAGAATGCTTTGGAATGGTCTGTAACTGAACTGACATGGGGTGTCATAAACCTACCAAGGGAGGGTGTGGGAACTTTCTCCAACCCCTCTGCGTCTCAGGCCCTGGAGACTTTCTTTGCTGTGGTATACTGTAGATGAAATAGGTTGTGGAGATATCTGTAGAGTTGGGCAGCTATTGGAGAGAGGGTTTTGGAAAAGAGTAAGATTGAGGATTGAAGTTATAGAGAGGCAGGAGATTTTTGGTAGTTTTAATTCCAAAACTCCATTGTGTACATATAAAGAGCTAAAATCGACGTGGGAAAGAGAAAAGTGTGTCGATATTTGTGACAGAGCACCAAGAGAAGGATTTGCATGGCACAGGTCAGAGGTGGTAATGCTAAATGCTTGGAGGAAAGAGAAATGCAAGGAAAGTATCCAATGGGTAGTTGGTATTTGAATAACTATTGGCATTTAATTTTTGAATGTGAAGCAACAAAAATTTTAAGAGAAAAATTACACTGGGAAACAATGAAAATGTTTCGGACTTAAAAATAATAAATTTAAATGTATTTCCATCTGATGAATTTAAAAATCACTATAAAAATTATAGATTAGCTCTTGTTTTGAAGATGAAGTGACATTTCATTTTTTAGAGTGAAGATTTTAAATTTGGGGGAATTTTTTGGGAGTTGGCACACCTGTCAAAATACCGTAGATGACAACTAAAAGCAATTGGTGACAGTGCTCCTCCGTAACCTTGGATGCAACATGTCCCTTAAGATCCATTTTCTTCACTCCCACCTAGACTTTTTCCCTCCTAGTTGTGGAGCTGTTAGTGAACATGGGGAGAGATTCCATCAGGACATTTCTGTTATGGAACAAAAATATCAGCGCCGTTGGAATGAAGTATAGCTTGCGGATTACTGTTGGTCTTTGTATAGGGATTCTGCGGAACTCCATCACAAGAGGCAAGCTAAAAGACGACGAAGTCAATAGGCCACCACATGATTCTCTTCAAACACGACTATCTGCCAAGTATTTTTCCAGCAATTTAGAATTCTTAGCATGTAATTACCAGTTCAAAAAATCAAATGCACTTTCTTGTTGTTAGCATGTATGTAATTAAAATGTATCCTTTTATCTCAATCCGTTAATATGTAATACTTCCACCTTATGTATATCATAGAAACTAGAGCTAATAAAAATGTTTGTTTTTCTCAACCCAAAATTAGTAGGAATTACCTCATGAAGTGCTCGATACATTCAAAAATTAGTTTTTGTTGTGGTTGCCCACTGTTATTGTAAAGGAGGTCTGGACCAGTACTACTGGTCCAGTCTACCAAATGAAATTATTGTTAAAAATATACTGAAGGGAAGTTTAATAGGAATAGGAAAATATTTAGGTTTAGTTAGAAATAGATGGTTGTGGAAAATTAGAAATAAGGAGGAAAAAGAAAAGTAGGCATTTGAAAGAAAGCAGTGATTAGGACCCAACAGTTCGGTAACCATGGTGTTTGATGCTATGGGTCCTTGGAAATACAGCATCTCAGGGAAGCTTAGAAATTGATGTGTGTTTGTTTAAATATTCAAGTAATACAAAATTGTAAATGTAACTAAGTTGTATAAATACTGAAAATAAAATAAAATAAATATCTCTCCATCTACTCATTCAACATTTTATTCACAGCCATTTAGGTTAAATTTAATTGATATTAGAGTCTGCAACATTGCGTAAATATATTGACAAAGGCCTCGTCAACAGCTAATGAAATTAATTAATGGATATAATTTCTAGGTCTCGTTTGTTTCTCTGCTGCTGTAACAATACAAACATAAACAATGATATGATCTGTGCTACAAAGTTACAGCGAGCAGGAATGTGTTGCTGGACAAGGAGCAAGACAATCTCTGTCTGTACGTGGACACAACACGCTGGTCAGCGATAGCATCACGGCCTTTGTTCGTCCCAGACACATGGTCGAGGGTTACTTGACTCATACAGAATACAGATTAGAAGTAGACTCAGATGCTATAATTAACTTCTGTCAGAACTGCATTCATCAACTAAATGTGAACACCTAAGTAAATGCATGAAAACATCCAACTCCTTATGTATTTAAATCTCTGATGTACATAACTTTTTTACCCACTATTGTGCCCGCCTCGATAGCATAGATGGTAGCGTGTCTGCCTCACGTTCAAGAGGTCCCGAGTTCGGTACTGGGTCAGGGTTAGTTAGTTTCATATGGTCTTTTTCGTGGTTTTCCCTTATCCTGAAAGATGAATGTCGCGTAACTCTAAGCTCTATGGACCCTGGGCTCATTTGGGCATCATTTCACCCATTCCATTCATCATACGATATGACTTAACATTGGAGAACGTAAATTACAGCACGTCTACAAACTCTTGCTACGAAAGTTAATTGTTAGATATATACTTAGTAATAAACTCTTGAAGAAATAGTTACTTTATACATTTCTTGAAGGCACAAGAGAGAAGGTTGGCGCCGGGCAGGTCAGAACCGTAAACAGATAAGCCGCGCACTCGCCCAGGTAAATATAAGCACTATCGTCAAATAACTAATTTTTATAATGTCATTCTTATTGAACGTGTGGCAATTTCCAAAACGATTTTAATGACCTTGATATTTATTTATACATTTTCTATTACAATTTCACTACAAAGACTTTAACATCGAGCATGCACTATTAAACACCCTGTACAGATACACGAAAGTGCTGACCCAAGATATACCCGCTGACTCAGGTCCCCTGGACATAAGCCTTTGCTTTTCCGAAGCAGCTAGGTGTCATTTCTTCTTGACCTTCGCTTGTTTTGCCCTAATCCACTTTTCTCTTAACTTATATAAGAATTCTCCTATACATCTACATTTCTTTTCGCCCTTCGCGTAGCCGCGTCGTGGCTCAGTGGTTAGACCGCTTGGCTCTCACCAAGGCGGCCCGGGTTCGATCCTAGGCGACCGCAAAGTGAGATTGGTGGTGGACAACACGGCGCTGGGGCGGGTTTTCTCCGGGACCTCCGGTTTCCCCCGCCATCTCATTCCACCGGTGCTCCATCTTCATCTCATGTATCATCAGTGTCACCGCCTGTGGTGCCGTATGTAGTAAAAGCGGGCGTTAAACACTACACATTCATTCGCCCATCGCCGTTAACATGCATGACGCCACTACCTCTTTACTTACACTGTCCCATTTCTTATCTGATATTTTTCTTCTGCAATTTGTCAACTCCTTACATTCTATCAGGTAATGAACAGTGCTCTCTTCATCTCTACAAAATTCACATATTCCTACCTCATTACTTCTCAACCCTTTTAGATATATTATTCCTACTCTCATCCATGCTATGCCTTCTCTTCCAGTTTTGTCACATTGATCTATGTATTTTTCCCTACCTCATTCTGTCTTTAATTGCTTATAGAGTTGCAAATATGTCTTTTCTTCTATACTTGCCCATATCTCTTGCCTATCTATGTCTGTACTTTGGTTCTCACTTCCTTTCAAAAACCGCTATGATTTGACTCCTATGCTCTCCATAAATCCCCCATGCCTATCTTCGATACCATTCTTTCGAATTCCGACCACCAACTATTTGTGTACTTAATGCTTTTCTGTTGCTTCATACACAGATTCAATAATTCACCTTTCTGCCCTTTAATACACTTATAACAGAAATTCATTATTCTCTCTATTATTATTCCCTTCCTTTTTGTATTACCCAACTCTAGTAATGCCACTTCTGTTGGTGCCGGTTTTGGCAGCCCTAGTAGTTCTTTACAAAACAATCCATACATCTTGTCTAATTGTGTTCCTATCTCTGATGCAACCCAATACCTTCACTGCATACATTGTTCTGGATTCAACGACCGCTTCATACATTCTTTCTAACCATCTAACTGACATCTCCAGTTTATGTTTACATATGCTTACCCCTGTCATAGCCACCCTAACATTAGCTATCACTTTTAAAACGGTTTTATAGCGAGTGCTCTCGCCAAGAGGGGAAATTGGCCATCAGTTCGGGAGTAAAGTATGTAGTAAAGCATTTCTGATGACACGAAACGCGCTCTTTTCCTAGCAAGTTTGTGACTACTGCAGAGATGTGCAGTGAATGATAGTTTTTCAAGGGATTCGAGACGTATTGTATTCAATTCCTCTATGAGTGAACTGCCCGGAAGAAGAGTCACGGCGGGCGTAATTCCTGAAGCTGCTACTCGCCAAAAACTGAACTAAATTTGGAAAAATTAAAGTAACAGTGAACAGTGAAATTACTTCGTATTTTTAAACTGACAGTGTGAGCTAAGTGAAGTCACAGAGAAGGTCGAAGTAAGTTAAGTGACAGTGAAAACTGAGTGAAGTGACAGTTCAAAAACTGAAAGAAGGTACACTATGCTAGCTTATAAATCGCATACTCTTTCCGTAACATCGCAAGAAAGAACTGAAACAAAGTATTTGAACAATTAAAAAATGGAAATATTAAAAATTACAAACCCACAACTGCAGCTATCTCGGAAAAGTCTGATGCCATAAATTGATTTGTATGTTTTATAGAGATCTATATTTTTTGTGCACTACATTTGTCTCTATCTCTTATAATATACCAGTTATATATATATATATATATATATATATATATATATATATATTGTCATTAAACACCTTGAACACATAGTTTATTCATAAATTATGTTTATAGTCACTTTGGAGAAAATCCAAAATTTCGAAAGGAAGAAAAGCTTCCCATGTATTGGGTAGTTTGGAGTGGGGACATTTTCTTGAACACCTCTTATTCATCTTTGGAGAATGCTGAGCCTAAATGTGCTGTTAGCCCATTATCAGACACCACAAACAAATTTTTTTAGTCCGTTCCTCTAACGTGGTGGTAGCGTGTCTGCCTCATGTTCAAGAGTTCCCTAGTTTGAATATCAATCAGGGTGAATTACCTCGATAAGGCATTTACCGGCATTTTGCCTTATCCTGAAAGATAAATGTCGGGTAGCTCTAAACTCTATGTACCGTGGGCTCATCGACTCATCGTCCGATATGACAATGTTGGAGCAATAAATTTAAAAAAAGACATTTTTCTAAAAATGTCTTTTTGGAGTCTCAAAATATGTATTTCTGATTGTCTCGACATTCAACTTTAGGGTGGGACACGTTATCTCTACGGGGTCATCTTCTTAGAGCGTGGTAGCGTTGCTCTAGCAAGTGGGAGTCCCGGGTTCGATCCCCAGTACCGGCGTGGGAATTTTGTTCCACTAGGGTATCTTAGACTCGTTAAGTCTCTAAGGGGACAACAAAGAAGCTAGTTGGTTGAGATGTAGTAGCCTCTGTTGCGAAGACCACACATACTAGCTGGACCACGTCCCAGGCCTCAGTACTGCACCCCATTCTTGATGCAGCGGCGGTAATCTTGGACTGGGGTTAGGTTTTATAATACCTATTATAATTAACTGATAGATAAAATAAATATTGTTCCATGTTTATTTTAAGCTATTATTATAGTGCACGAGGAAAGAAAAAATGCCTTACTATTGTATTTTGACTTACTTCGTCAAATCCTAAATCTCAAGGCTGCAGTTTGTCACTTGATGCTCACCCTTTTCGATATCTCTGACAGTTGTGTCTTGTCTCTATTGTTTGGATGATACAACAGTAGGGCAAGGACAGTCGGTCAAACCTGACGCTTTGTTTTAAGTAGTAAACATTATGCAATGCAGCACGCCATGTGCATGAAAGCAGCCTTGGCTTTTGTGCTGTTTAACCACTGTTACCGCTAATGAGTATATACACTTTGTTGTAGTAATTGTATTAATTGTTTCATACCAGACTGCTTCCTTTAACTTTTATTACTCGTTGCATTTGTCATGAATATATCTCAAAATGGGGCACTTAATTAAAGCAGAATAATTTTTGAGAAAATCTAAATTCTAGAAAATATTACGACATAAAGGACGGTTTGGAATAGAGAACTTTTTTTTGTGTCGCATCTTCAGAACAGCTGAAATCAACACACACAACACAGAGAGAGAGTGTGTGTGTGTGTGTGAGAGAGAGAGAGAGAGAGAGGTGAGATAGAAAGAGAGGATGAGAAAGAAAGAGAGGATGAGAAAGAGAGGGGGAGACAGAGACAGGGTCCTTTTTAAACGCTTGTTTTGTTGTTTTTTTTCTCAATTTACGTCCTCCAATGTTAACTCACATTGGACGATGACTGAAATAGGTGAACTGATGCTCAAATGAGACCAGGGTCCGTAGATCTTAGAGTTGCCCAACATGCATCTTTCAGGATAAGGGAAAAACCCCTGGGTAAAAAAGACATCCAGATAACTCACCCTCACGAGATCCGAACTTGGGACCTCTTGAACGTGAGGCAGACGCGCTTCCACCTAGGCCATGGAGGCGGACTGTAATGGGTGGAGAAAAGCATATGGATGCAATACAGTAAAGCCTCGTTATCCCAGACCAGTTTTTTTCTGTTTTTTTTTTTTTTTTTTTTTTTTTTTTTTAGTTTAGCGCAGTAAATGACTGATTTTACAAATGATAAAGTGCTATTCTCTTGCCAGCGGGCGAATTCATTGCACTCACCCCACCTTCTTGGGACAAGGTTGGAAGAGAACAGAAACTTTGATAAAGCCATGGAATAAGTTGTGGCCTGGTGTGAATGAACAAGAAAACTTAACTGTGGAAGGACATTTCATATATATTTCTAAAAATATGGATAGCTGTTACGATATTGATGAAGAAGACATTGATATTTGATGGAGATTATACACCGATTACAGAGGAAGACATCATTGCATCATGGAGTGTTACTGAAAATGAAAATCAGGAGTATTCAGATTCAGGCAGAGTTGATGAAACCGTTGTGGTTATGACCCACACACAAGCAGTAGGAAGCACAGAGAAATTGATGTTTTATTTCGAGAGTCCAGATGAAACATTGCCAAATGAACTTCTAATGTTAAAGCAGATGCGAGATCGCGCTGCTCGTAAGCGGTACACTAAACTGAGACAGTAGAAGCTCGCTGCTTTTTTTACTATCGAGTATATTGGGTACAGTGCAAATGCATAGGTAGTGTATGACTTTAGATGAGTGTGTTTCCAGGGGTTGTCTAAAGTTTTAATTATCACCCTGTAGGTTTTATGCTAGAGTGATGAAAATTTTTCAGTGGACATAATGTTGGTAGTTTCTGTAATTCGAGTGCTCTTTCTTTCACAGTGCGTGCCAGAAGTGACTGAGGTGTAAGATGGAGAAAATTGAGACTCGTAGTGTGATCAAGCTCCTGCATTTGAAGGGCAAAACTACCCGAGGAAATTCATGACGAGATGACGGCTGTTTATGGAAATGATTGCCCATCGTATGACACTTTTGTGAGGTGGAAAAGGAATTTTCAAACTGGTCAATTGTCCCTGACAGATCAGACAAGAGCTGGTAGACCGTCAGCTGTCACAGTGAAGAAAGTGGAGTGTTTAATACTGGAAGACAGACGAGCAACCATCCAAATGATCATGAATGAGACGCATCTTAGTTATGGTAGTGTGTGAAAAATTATTCATTACGAACTGCACATGTCTAAGGTATCTGCACGGTGGTTCCACGTTTGCTAACCCCTTTCCAAAAGCAAACACGGCGTGACCTTTCAAGACAGATATTGATGCTGTTGGAACAGGATGAAGATGACTTTTTTTATCGCTTGGTAACCATGGAGGAATTTGGATCTATCAGTATGATCCAGAGACAAAAACCATGAGTATGGAACGGAAACATGCCGATCCCCCCCCCCCCTCGCAAATAGGTAAAGGTGCAAAGGTAAGCTAGGAAGGTCATGCTTTCAGTTTTCTGGGACTGTCGTGGAGTCATCATTACAGATTATCTTGTCAAGGGTCAAACCATCACTGGCAGATACTACTGCAATGTTCTGGACAAGTTAAGAGCAGCTCTGATTAAGAAACGACGCGGTATACTCTCCAAAGTTGTTCGTCTTCTGGCTGACAATGCACCAGTTCATGGATATCAAGTTACAGTTGACAAAACAAGAGAATGTGGCTTTGATACTGTCACCCGAACGTCGGAAACCCCTATAGAACCGCCCGGCAGCAACAGCAGGAGACGGAGGCGTTCGAACACGCCCACTCATTTGTCTTATAGCGGTAATGAGGGGTGGCTGGAAAAACATTACTGTGCCGTCTCTTTCCGCTCCCCTTGATTTCTCAAACTTGCGGGATATTTCATCTAATCCGGAACCTTCTAGATTGGCCAGTTGGTCTTATATAAGCAACGCGTCGGGCTGGAGAAAAGTCAGTGCTTGGCGAGCAGCGCAGCAGCGCCGTGCTAGTGAACGGACGAGAGGACTGCGTACGTGCATCGGAGGAGTGTACATAATCGCGAGTGCAAGTGGAACTATAACGGACGAACTGGTGAATGGTAATTGTGTGCATTACGTAATTCTGTGTAATCGGCAAGTGTTCAGCTGTAATTCGGTGGAAATAAAGAACATTTTTGAGTGGTGCAATCGGACTTTTAATTTCACGAACCCACAAAGTCACAATACCTTACAGCATCCGCCTTATTCGCCCGATCTCGCACCAAGTGACTTCTTGTTCCCGGAAATGAAGCATCCGTGGCGTGGTCACCTTAGACAACACAAATGACGTCATTAATGAACTAGAAGAGTGGTTTAAAGCGAATTCTGCAGACTTCTACAATCAAGGTATTCGGAAGGTCAAGAAACTAACAAGCACATATGAACACAAACTCTCTAACCCTCTATCACATTTTTAAAAGCGTGATAATTAAAACTTTGCGACACACCTTCGTATAAGCTCTGAAGGAAATATACATATTTTTATCATTTTCCTGTGATTCTCTGGACAAACCTGATTTTCGTTAACTCGGATAGGCTCTGGTCCCTTTTGATCCAGGTAAACGAGGTTCTACTGTATATGAATGCTTTTCTCCTGAATGTATTGTATACGCCTCAGTGAAAATTTCTCAAGCACCCCAGTTTACCCACTCGCTGTACTAGGTACATGAAGCAAAGTTTGAACGTTGCTGTATTGCTGTCTACAACATCCATATATAGAAGTACGAGACTGATGTTTTACTGACCAGTTCTATATAGGAGATAACAAAAGAAAAATTAGATCGGAAAAGGCACTTGATAAAAGGAAAACAAGTCATGCAGGCCATTCACACCAACCCCATAATGCCCATTGTCCTCCTACTGGAATAAATCAGGCGCAAATGATTGTGTACGTGTGTGAGTGTATTTTACTGCTTCACATCTAAGTACATACTTCACGGGGGAAACGTGCAGATCGAATCACGTAGATCCTTCAACTCCACTCGATCCCATTTCAGAGCCTTGCTATGTTCAAAGCAGCTGCATTTCATTTCTATCTGTGAGGTTGTTATTACTCATAAAACTAATGAAAGAAATTACAGGGTACAATTATAATATTACTCAGCCAGATATAATCTTATTTCTGATAAACCACAGAACACTTTTTTTTATTTTATTCAATGATCGATCAGCAGTAGATGCTTTACAGATCCTTGTTGGCTAATTGAATCTCTATGAACTATATAATAACTTGTAAGGAAAACCAAGTTGGCTCCTATTATCTTCTTAACACTGTGAAACAAGAGAAAAATAAGTTAATTAAAACAAACAAGTAATCAAAGAGATAAGAACAACAATCATTGTGAAACAATATTCATAATTTTTTTTTCAATCAGAGTCACTAAGGAGGAGATCCTGTGGGAGTCGTCTCTTCAGGCGCGTGGGCTGGCGGGTTCGTACGCCGATGTCGTACATCACAGCTCCTGGAACATCTGGCAGGTTTGAAAAGAAGCGGGAGGCGATCTGACGTATGTACTGGTGAAGAGGAAGGAGACCAAGTTCTTTATGCAGTTGTTGATTTCTTACATACCAAGGGGCATCCGTGGCAATGCGCACAAATCGATTTTGCAGGACCTGTAGCCTTCGGAGATGAGTGTTGCTAGCCGTACCCCATACGAACAGAACACTTGAATGATTTCACCGAAATAATGATGTGATTCCAAAATGAGTCGAACCCCTTTCCAGAGAAAATAATAGAACCTATATGAAAAATGAATGCAGAGAGCCAACAGTGGAAGGTTACGTAAAAAAAAAAATTATAAGCTGTATTACGTCACCATTCCCTCTACTGTTCGGCATTACTGGAATGCAGCAGTTAAGCCTCACAAGTGGACGAGTTCGAATGAGATCAACAAGCAAATATTGCCTTTCGCTCAGAAAGAAGCAAATTGATATTCAATGTGTTACAGTTTTGTAAAGAAGAGAAACGAAAAGCTTAATTATTCTGATAAATAATACTATAAAAAGGACAACAGCAGAAGGGAAAAGTGAAAGAACTGTGCATAATACAGTGAAAGACATTAAAAATTCAAAGCGTTCGTGAGAAAAACTTCCAACACCTGGTAAAAATTGACCACATCCAAAAAGGTTCTAACTCGATGATTCTGAAAAATTTGTGGTGCGCAGAAGTTTTCTGGAGTTTTAGGAACAGGAAAGATAAATTCCTAGATTATGGAAACTCGTGAATGCTGTTAATGAAAATATTCCTTTTTAAGGTAGAAGGACACATTCTGGAGAATAAAAGCATGGAATATCGATTTCGCAAGAACAATAAATATGTGTCGTGTTACGTACGCTGTACTGATGTTCAGAGTGTATTGTAATATATTCCCGCCTTCTCTGATCTCTCTAAACCGAGCGACCACCCATAGCAGCTCTACTCATTCTTCAGACAGGTAATATAATATACGTCGTGTTACGTACGCTGTAATGATGGTCAGACTGTACTGTACTATATTCCCGTCTTCACTGATCTCTCTAAACCGAGTGACCTTCTATAACAGCTGTACTCATTCGTCAGACAGGTAATACAATATACGTCGTGTTAGGTACGCTGTACTGATGGTCACACTGTACTGTACTATATTGCCGTCTTCTCTGTCCTCTCTAAACCTAGCGACCTCCCAAATCAGCTCTACTCATTCGTCAGTCAGGTAATACAACTCGTACGTCGTGTTACGTACGCTGTACGGATGGTCAAGCTGTACTGTACTATATTCCCGTCTTCTCTGATCTCTCCAAACCGAGCGACCTCCTATAACAACTGTACTCATTCGTCAGACAGGTAATACAACTCGTACGAAGTGTTACGTACGCTGTACTGATGGTCAGACTGTACTGTACTATATTCCCGCCTTCTCTGATCTATCTAAACCGAGCGACCTCTCATAACAACTGTACTCATTCGTCAGACAGGTAATACAATATACGTCGTGTTACGTAGCTGTACTGATGGTCAGACTGTACTGTACTATATTCCCGCCTTCTCTGATCTCTCCAAACCGAGCGACCTCCTATAACAACTGTACTCATTCGTCAGACAGGTAATACAATATACGTCGTGTTACGTAGCTGTACTGATGGTCTAACTGTACTGTACTATATTCCCGTCTTCTCTGATCTCTCCAAACCGAGCGACCCCCCATAGCAGCTCTACTCATTCGCCAGACAGGTAATACAATATACGTCGTATTACGTACGCTATACTGATAGTCTCAGACTGTACCGTACTATATTCCTGTCTTCTCTGATTTCTCCAAACCAAGCGACCTCCCATAACAACTATACTCATTCGTCAGACAGGTAATACAATATATGTCGTGTTAAGTATGCTGTACTGGTGGTCAGACTTTACTGTACTATATTCCCGCTTCTCTGTCCTCTCTAAACAGCGCGACCTGCCATAACAACTGTACTCATTCGTCAGACAGGTAATACAATATACGTCGTGTTACATACACTGTACTGATGGTCAGACTGTACTGTACTATATTCCCGTCTTCTCTGATCTCTCCAAACCGAGCGACCTCCTATAACAACTGTATTCATTCGTCAGACAGGTAATACAATATACGTCGTGTTACGTACGCTGTACTGATGGTCAGACTGTACTGTACTATATTCCAGCCTTCTCTTATCTCTCTAAACCGAGCGACTTCCCGTAACAACTGTACTCATTCGTCAGACAGGTAATACAATATACGTCGTGTTACGTACGCTGTACTGATGGTTAAGCTTTACTGCACTCTATTCCCGTCTTTTCTTATCTCTCTAAACCGAGCGACCTCCTATAACAAATGTACTCATTTGTCAGACAGGTAATACAATATACGTCGTGTTACGTACGCTGTACTGATAGTCAGACTGTACTGTACTATATTCCCGTCTTCTCTGATCTCTCTACACCGAGTGACCTATTATAACAACTGTACTCATTCGTCAGACAGGTAATACAATATACGTCGTGTTACGTACGCTGTACTGATGGTCAGACTGTACTGTACTATATTCCCGTCTTCTCTGATCTCTCTACACCGAGTGACCTATTATAACAACTGTACTCATTCGTCAGACAGGTAATACAATATACGTCGTGTTACGTACGCTGTACTGATGGTCGGACTGTACTGTACTATATTCCCGTCTTCTCTGTCCTCTCTAAACCGAGCGACCTTCTATAGCAACTGTACTCATTCGTCAGACAGGTAATACAATATACGTCGTGTTACGTACGCTGTACTGATGGTCAAGCTGTACTGTACTATATTCCCGGCTTCTCTGTCCTCTCTAAACCGAGCGATCTCCCATAGCAGCTCTACTCATTCGTCAGACAGGTAATACAATATACGTCGTGTTACGTACGCTGTACTGATGGTCAGACTGTACTGTACTATATTCCCGTCTTCTCTGATCTCTCCAAACCGAGTGACCTACTATAACAACTGTATTCATTTGTCAGACAGGTAATACAATATACGTCGTGTTACGTACGCTGTACTGATGGTCAAACTGCACTGTACTATATTCCCGCCTTCTCTGATCTCTCTAAACCGAACGACCTCCTATAAAAACTGTACTCTTTCGTCAGAGGTAATACAATATACGTCGTGTTACGTACGCTGTACTGATGGTCAATCTGTACTGTACTATATTCCCGTCTTCTCTGATCTCTCCAAACCGAGCGACCTCCCATAACAACTGTACTAATTTGTCAGACAGGTAATACAATACACGTCGTGTTACGTACGCTGTACTGATGGTCAGGCTGTACTGTACTATATTCCCGCCTTCTCTTATCTCTCTAAACCGAGTGACCTCCCATAACAACTGTACTCATTCGGCAGAGGTAATACAATATACGTCGTGTTACGTAGCTGTACTGATGGTCAGGCTGTACTGTACTATATTCCCGTCTTCTCTGATCTCTCTAAACTGCTGCGTAATATAGGAAATAAACTAAGTTTCGGACAAATACATGAAAGATACATCTGTGATCCGATGTCTACTGATTAGTAGCTTTAAGATTTACAGCATCATGTAAGAATGTTAGCAGGGATAGCGCTGTAGATGGGACTTAATAAAAGAGCGTATATTGCTAAATTTTGCGTCTTTTCCCGTCGAGTCTTAAATGCAGTGTTTATTGTCTCAAGTATATACTGTGGTCGATTGTTAGTAGATGTCCCCATAGTGCTTAAAGACCGCGTCTGAGTTATGTGTGTAGATTTGCCGATAGCTACATCAGGCATCAGAATTTCATAATTCTTCACTGGAGAGAAGATACAGTCATCAACTCAAGCATTTTTGTTTCTTAGTCTAAATGTACCAATGTCTACACAATTTCCATAAAATAAATGTTCTTGCTGACACGAGATTTTGCCTCTACATGACAGTTGGCATATTAACGAACACTTTACACAGAAAGGAAAGCATATTGTTGGTATACATGTTCTGCCCACCCTGATAGCCTTTGACCTGGCTATGACACGCGACTACCGAATACTGGAGCCGCCCCTTCAGCAAGGTCCCGACCTACCTCACAAGCTTTCTCTTTCTTTTGTTCTTGCTGTTCTAGTTCCGCCGACTTGCGTAGGATCCGTTTTTACACTGAAAGTGTGTGTGGGAAACTGGTGAGTCAGCCGAACATGGTTCGTGTGGCTATAATAGCACCTTTGGTCATTTAATATCCTATTGATAGAAGGGGAGAGTCTATAATAATAGGCCATCATGCGGTCCATGTCACTCACGAAATACTTGGAGCTGATTCATCAAGGAACTCTTTGGCCCTTGGCATACAAATCTCTCAAACATATATGTTTGTAATAATATTTATAAGGTTTTCGACTCGTAGCTAATTTTGATTTAAATAAAATGCTACTGTTCGCCCCTTCTCTTTAAACTTTCCTTTCCTTTCCTTTTGCATCACCATCAATAAAGATACACAGTTCGGGAAGACACACAGTCAAAAAAGCATAAACAAATATTTAAAGTAGTCAAAATAAACTAAAAATTTGACTTATTATCTAGTTTTCTTTCATATGGAACACCCTTTTTAGCAAGATTTTATTCAAAAATTATAATTCTAGAAGTGGTATCTACAGGAAATTTAAATGTATTTATGTAAATACAAATATAATAATATGTAATATAAAACTTCACCTATCTTATCTTACTTTTACTTATCTTATTCTTCTTTCTTACGAAAGAAGATTTTCGTAACATTAAATACAAACAGACTGAACAATCGGCCATAGCAGACCAGTTTTGTCATTTAACTGTGAAATAAATCCAGGAGTTAAATTATTAAAACAATTAAATGGTCTGATAGACGGTTTGGGAAGAAATATTTATTTAAAAAAATAAACATCGCGTAATGAATTTTGAAATACCGGCAGTCTATTCTGTTTTTAAATTTATTTCATTTTCATATTTTGATAGTACTGGCACAAACATAGTGACATCTAGTAAACGTGACCTTGACAACAAGGCTGTTTGAGGCTTGAGCTGAAGATGTAAAGAATTATTTCACGAAATCACGATCCTCATCAATTAATAAGAAAACTTTCATCATTTTTTATATATTTGCATATATTTGTTTGCTTCACTTTCAATAGCTTCATATTTTTCGTATGTATTTATGTACTTTTTTCCTTTTTTTCTTTTTTCTTTATTCCCAAAAGACAATTACACAAAAATTATGATGTTCCACGTTCTCAATACCTCCTCTCCCATTCTTCAGAAACCATTCTTAAAATATTATTCTTGTATTTCATGCTAATGGTAATAAATAATTCCATAATTTGCATTATTGCGTATTTCCTTGCCTTTAAGGGATAGTTAAATGATTTTTCTTCCTTTTTTCTAAAGGCATTAGCCATTAGGATATTACATTTCTGTCAAATTCACACATACATACACAGGCATATGCAAACACACGTGTTTTTTTCTAAGGATGCCTTACTTTGTGTGTGATTTGGATTGACATCTCAATTATTTTGTTAATGGAAAACAATACTTCTCTAAAAATACCTATACCTATATGACTGTTGCTAAAACATATACTTAAATGCATTTAATTATTTAAAGTGTATTTTCGAAGTGTACAGAATGATTTAAGTGTTACAAAACTTTCTGGGGAAAGAAAAAGTTTTATAACTTTGTTAAGTCCAAAACGTTGGTGATAAGGTCAGTTAGTTTCAAAACTTCAACATTTCCCTTGAAAATATTTATTTTGTCTTCCAGTGATACCTTAAAGGCCTGGTCAGGTGATATCTGTATTTTCCAGAAACTGAATGAAGGCACAACAAAAGTAAGTTGAAGAATATAACGAACTTTGATCAATGTTATTTAAACATTAAACTTTATTGTAAGGTTTTTAAAGTGTTAAAGACACATAAACCTCACTTAAAATATGAAAAAGATACGTATTAATATCATTATTAAATAATAATCAATCATAACTAGCACTGATAATTAACTTTCCACTAGTTTACCAACTTCAGTTTAATGCATTTAAAATGGTAAGTGACATCCAGCGATGCATGTCTTACTCATTGAAAAAGAAATTCCTCAATATGATTACGAACACTTCCTTTAGCATCACGAAAATACCTCTTGTAGTACATTACTGACCATATGTGTTTATATCACACCGGAAGGAAGACCTTTAACGCAAGGTCATAGGATTTATATTCCAAGCAGGCAACACAACCCATATGGCGTTTGCCTTATTTGGGATAAATTCAATTTAGAGAAGGACAGCATCCCGTATTAAGAGTCAGGATGGCAGCAAAAATTCAGATTGACTGGTTAACGCCATTTGAACCTAAAACCTACCGAATGAAAGCAACAGTTACATTACCAAAATTGAATCGTTTTCCACAAAGATAGTGTGACTATGTTTAAAGTTCACAATTTTCACTGTCACTTAGTAACCTAGTTCAATTTCGCTGAGAGTTCACTTACTTCACTTACATTATCAGTTCATGAATATGAACTGGTTCCAGCTGTCATTGTCACTTCTCTTAATTCGCATCTAATGAGATACACACAACGCAGCCTCTTCTTCCGGAAAGTCAATATTAGTCTGAATCGCTTACATTTACAGCAAACACTCATACGTTGCTTCAACGTCACCAAGCTCACTCGAGAACAGTGTTTTTCGTCGCACGAAATCCATTATTTAACTTACTCCTTTCACGTGACTGACTTCTGAAAACGTTAGCTTACCTATATAGTTTAGGAAATTACGACACGGCTCCAGAACATTTGAGAAGGCGAAACTTCTAGAAGATTCTGATTATCCACTGCGACTGCCCGGCTCCGACCTCCGATGATCCTGGGTATAAAGACTACGTCACAAGCTACCTGTTTAATGTTACATATTCTTTTAAATAACTTTTCAGCACAAGTTGCAACAAAGTCTTCTTACAATATATCATACAGAAAGAATATGAAACATATGTTCAGACATCTGCACAACGGCAGTCCTGAGATACGCTAACCAATTAATGAAATAGGTGAAAGCTCACGTAAATACAGTTGTATAAAACATAGGACTGCGCCATGGCTAAGTGATTAGATCGCTTGGCTCTCACCTAGGCGACCCGGGTTTGATCCCAGGCGAGCACAAAATGGGATTTGTGGTGGACAATATGGCGCTGCGGTGGGTTTCCTCCAGGTCCTCCGGTTTCCCCCACCATCATTCCACCAATTGCTCCATGATTCATCTCTCCATAGACAAAACCTTGTCTTACACACGGCTATGTGTGAAAAATAATTCATTAATTTGTATTCAAATTTCAACCTGTAACTTTCCGAAGCTTGAGGAATCACAGAGTTATTTTCGCTATATTGCTATAAATCCATTTGTAAAGACAAACGAAGTTTAATGCATCATTAAAGGTTATGATCCGAAATGAACCAGCTATGATCTACACATAATACATTCTTAGTTAACTGAGTGTCATACCATACGTTACCTATACATATAATAAAAATACAACAGAAAATTTTGTGGCATATTATTTAGGATGTATAATGGAACCGACATACGTAATGTCAAAGCTACATTTTAAAAAAGGTTAAATGTTAATTGTTTATGGGAGTTTGTATTTTAACGAACCGAATGTTATGAAACTATTTTAGTTCCCGATTGAAAATTAGACTAGGTTATGTCTAAAGAGGGAGGCTAGATGGGAAAAATTGTCCCAAAGAGATGATGATGCAATCTGATTTATTATTTTTCTCTTTAATTTGGGATACATTTTATCATAGTACCACAGTGTTTATATTTTAAGTTTATCTTTAAAATGGTATCCGTTTTATTATGAATCCTGCACTACTTTATATAAAAAATATTATGATTTATATCCTACTCACTTTGGAGTAGAGAAGAACATTTTTGTCTATTTTAGGTGATGTTTTTCTCCATAAATTGGTACTACTGTTAATCATGATTGATTCTGAGTTTTAGCTACGTGATTTCCCTCTTTGCAAATGTTATAATTATAAATGTAAAGGTAACGGTAAAAGTACCCGCAAGCTAGGCCATACGGCCTCTCTCGGGGCGACGGGTGGTTACAGCAGCCATCTATATAGACCTCGTCATACAAGGCCTGAGAGTTCGTCAGCCCCACTAGGCAGCCGCCTTCACCCCCAGGAATTATCCTGGTACTTACTTCTGTTTGAGGCTGAGTGAACCACAGAGACATAGTGCGACCAGAAGGATTATACCAGGGAATAAATTCCAATGGTACCATCGAGAATTGAATCCGCGAGCTCCTGGCTTTTAGTCTAGTGCTGTAACTACTAGGCTACCGCGGGCTCCAATATTATAATTATAATTATTATGAAACGTATAATTATAATATTGGAGCCCGCGGTATGAAACATATAGACATTTTAACTAACAAAGAAGTCAGACAAGGGTGCCCAATGTAACCGACACTTTTAACATCTATGTTAATAAAATAATCCAAAATTGGAGACAAAAAATTGACGCAGGCATAAAAGTAGCCCAAGGAAATATTTTAAATATTTTATTATATGCAGATGACGTAGTAATTAAACAGGAAACAGAAGATGATCTACAACGATCAGTACACCACCTTAACCAAATATGCAAAGGTTTTAATATTGAAATATCAATAGAAAAGTAAAACATAATGGCAATCTGGGGCAAAATACCAATAAGGTCGAAAATAGTCGTTAATGACCAAGTATTGGAACAAGTATCCTCCTTTAATTATTTAGAGTGTGAAATCAGCAATGAGAAAGATAAAGATACGAACAAAAAATTTATGAGATTTCAAACAATTTGTGGAACAATTCACGAAACCCTAAAGAATAAAAGAAGATCTGAAACAAGAATAAAATGTTATAACACCATGGCGGTCCCAACGTTACTTTATGGATGTGAAAACTGGGTACCTACACAAAGAACCATCAGGAGAATACAACGTTGCAAAATGAGATTCTTGAGAAGAACAAAAGCATGTACAAAAGAAGATAGAGTCAGAAATGAAAATATAAGAAATGAATTACAAGTGGAAGCTATCACCTCAAGAATGGATAGGTACAGAAGAAGATGGTTTGAACATGTTGGAAGAATCATAGAATGGATGATACAAGACTTCCAAAAGTAGTTTTCCAATATAGTCCTAAGGGAAAGAGGGACGTAGGGAGGCGAGGAAAAAATGGAAGGAGACACTGTGAAGACGGAACAGGCGAGAGCCTAATCCATGAAATGAAGAAGAAGATGAAACATATATCAATGGACTTAGAAGCCATTCATATATTTCCAGTAAAAATTTCAATCTAATATCTTAAATAGTTCCTGAGATAATGTAGGTGTAACGAATTCAGCAGATTTAACATTAGCAAGATAGGGTTTCTGATTTGCCCTTAATGCTTTTCCCAAGAAGAGTTTTGGAGCAGAAAATAAAAAACTTGAAATTTGTCCCTCATTTTTTAGTCTCTTAAACTTATGTAATAAACTTTTGTAGAAAAAATCTTCTAATAAATTTCATTATTTACGAATTTTGGAAAAGATAAATATACCGATATTTCATCGGCACTTTTCGTAAATATAAAGCTGTTATTACGAAACAGCATAGTTCAAATCGCACTGCAATTTAAGAAGCATAAATTCATATAATGTCAAAGTTGTCGCTCGTTTAAATATTTATTAGTGTTACAAAGAAAGCAATTTTGCTGTCTCCTTTTGGCACATCTCAGTGCATGTAAATAGTAAAAAGAGAGGGAGACTGATAAAACAGAGGGAGAGAAAGAGTGACAGAAAAGAAGGGAGGGAAGAAATGATCCAGAAAATGAATAAGAAAGAAATACAGAGAATCCTAATCAATCCAACAAGATAAGCACAACTGCTAGTTAAAATAAAATAATTTTTGCACACAAAACAAAGCAGTTGTCTGGGACTTCTAGTACAGCTGCTGGTAAACCTTGGAGCGTTACCCTGGTCACGTCACCTCCATTCAAGAACATTGACTCATACCTTATATGAGGAAATCCGTTTAAGGGAGCAGGCCACGTGCTCTATAAAGAAACACAGTTTTCCCTTATGTCCTGCAAGGATTCTGCGGTTCCCGTATACAGGGGTAAATCTCAGAACTGCTCAACTCTTTAAATAAACAAAATGGCCGATGTTTTAAAACATGAATGAAGTCTGGTTCGCAATAACCGAGAACGATAAAGTAAAAATACAATATTGATAACGTAATTATTTACTGATAAGTTTAATAATTTTGTAAAGAAGTAATAGCGATACATAAATAACTGCAATACATAGGTGGTCTGAAAAGTTTCCGACCTAATAAAGATAAAATACATTTTTCCAGATTTTTTTTTCAGCATAGTCTCCTTGTAACTCTACACACTTCTCCCAGCGATTCTCCCATCTCTGTAACCCGTCCAAATAATACTCGGCGTTTTTCAGCATAGTCTCCTTGTAACTCTACACACTTCTCCCAGCGATGCTCCCATCTCTGTAACCCGTCCAAATAATACTCGGCGTTTTTCAGCATAGTCTCCTTGTAACTCTAAACACTTCTCCTAGCGATGCTCCCATCTCTGTAACCCGTCCAAATAGTACTCGGCATTTTTCTCTGCAAAATAATTCTTCACGAAGGTGATTACTTCTTAATTTGACAAAAATCTCTGTCCTCCCAGCGCAATTTTCAGATGAGGGAACAAAAAGAAGTCGCTTGGGGCTAGATCTGGTGAGTAAGACGGTTGGTCAAGCAGTTCAAACCGTAATTCGTGAATTTTCGCCATTGCAACCACTGAGGTGTGAGACGGTGAGTTGTCTTGGTGAAACAGGATTTTATTTTTCCGCAAGTGTGGCCATTTTTCCGTAAGTTGTACCTTCAGTTTGTCAAGCAATGATGCGTAGTATGCTCTTGTAATGATTGTTCCTTTCTGAAGATAGTAGATTAAAATAACTCCATGACTATCCCAAAAACAGTTGCCATCACTTTCCCAGCCGAAAAAACAGTTGTTGCTTTTTTTAGTCGGTTCCCCCTTTGCAGTCCACTGTTTGGGCTGCATTTTTGTTTCGGGCGTATAATGGTGTATCCAAGTTTCATCTACATTAATTAATCGGCGCCCAAACTCAGATTTATTGCGCCTAAACTGCGCCAACAGAGCGTTGGAAATGTTTATTTGGGCACGTTTTTGGTCTAACGTGAGCAAATAAATGAGGCACCCAAAGTGCGGACAGCTTTCTCATGTCTAAATGTTGATTTAATATGTGACAAACACGTTCTTTTGACATGTTCATAGCCTCTGCTACCTCTCTCACTTTAATTTGGTGGTCGTCTGCCACCATTTGGTGAATTTTGGCGATGTTTTCGTGGTAGTTGCAGTTTTTGGACATCCCGAACGTTCATCGTCTCCCAAGCTCTTACGGCCACGTTTAAATTCAGCTGCCCAAAATTTCACTGTGGTAAATGATAGTGGAGAGTCCCCATATACAGAATTCAACTCATCTTTGATGTGTGTAGGCGTATTGCCTTTCAAAAACAAATATTTAATGACAGCTAGATACTCGATTTGGTCCATTTTCATAAAAACACTAACATCAACTCACTCAAACGACTGTTACATAACAATTGAGCATCCAAAATGGCTGAAACTTTGGTGAGTAGCTGTCAACAGATTAGTTAACGAAATTCAATAACTTTTATTTACGAGTGCTGCCATCTTGTTTTTGAGGTCGAAAACTTTTCAGACCCCTCATAGTCAGGTGGGCAATCTAAGGACTGAGGAAAAGAAAGTTCAGTAAAGCAATTAACTCAAGATGTTCCTTTGTTCCATGCAGAAACACACGTAGATGAAGTTCTGGAAATTAGAAGGAGAAATATATTCTTAGAATTTGGCGAGTGAAACTTGAATTTAGAGGCAAATAAGAAGCTTCAGAATTGATAGCGTATAATTAGGAACTTTGGTGGGGGCAACCATGATTTAGGTAGAACTCAAGTTGATGAAATAACATGTATGTACAACATACGCGTCCTTCTTACGGGGGGCCCAAATGACCTTGTATTCGACGGGCCCTTAAACACCACACACTCACTCACTCACTCACTCACTCACTCCTTCTTACGGTCTTACAGAAGTGCAGTGTTCGACTGAGACGAGGCGGCACCGTCCTCATTCAGAATTGTGTGTCTCATTTGTCACAAAAATATCTTACACGTATATTATTTTAATAAAAATCCTTAGAGTAATTACACAAATATAATAAATAAAGAAAAACTTCACTTATCTTCAGAAAATTATGTCAATTTTTCTTTTTAATAGAGATCAATTACTAAATTTACATGATAAATATATACAATTCACATTAGAAACTGAAATTAATGGATTTCTTCCTTTTCTGGATTTGAAGATAATAAGAAATAATAATAAATTAGATTTTGGTATTTATAGGAACTCTACTCATATCGATAATTACATAAAGAATAAGAGGTATAACCCTTTTTCACATAAATTTGCTGTTTTTAATAGTTTTATTTATAGATTAATAAATATACCCATGAATAAAGAAGAATTTAATAAAGAATATAAACACATTATTAATGCTGCTTTAATTATTGGTTTTAATAAAGACTTGATACAAAAGAAGATTGAAAAATTTAAATATAAAAAACATGTTAATCATATTTCTACCCTTAAAATAAAAGACGATTATAATTTTAAATAATTTACGAGGGCTGTTCAATAAAGAATGGCCACAATTTTTTTTGACAACGTACCTTTACTCATCCTCATAATTTTGATGGTCCTTCTCAAGATAGTCTCCCCTGAATGCGATGCACTTGTCCCAGCGTTTCTGCCAGTCTTCCAAGACATGCTGGAAACCATTTTTCAGAGACCCTTCAAAATCGCCTCCGCAGCTTTCACCACTGCTTCTCATGATGGATAATGCCTCTCACGAAGACGTTCCTTCAAGTTAGGGAATTGAAAAATGTCACATGGGGCTAAATCCGGACTATAGGGACGGTGAGGGATGTATTTCACGTTGATTTTTGCAAGACATTCAGCAACAACATTGGCAATATGCGGCCGTGTATCATCGTGGTGCAGCATCTAGCCTGCTTCATGGAAATGTGATCTTTTGCGCCTGATATGGACTTGCAATGTTTTCAGGACATTCCTGTAGTATTGTTCAGTTACTGATATGTGCAGGTACAACATGCTGATAAATCATTCCATGGATATCAAAGAATGAGATGACCATAACTTTCCCAGCAGAAGCAACCACTTTTGCTTTTTGGGGGTTGGTGATGAAGGAGATTTCCACACTGAGCTTTGTTGTTTGCTCTCAGGATCAAAATGCTGTAGCCAAGTTTCATCAGCAGTGATTACGTTTGAAAAAAAACTCCGGATCTTCCTCTAACATCAACTTTAACTGCATGTTACCTCCATTGCAGCGGTAGGCGATACTGAACATGTCTGAACTTGCCTGGTTCTCACAGGCGAGAACCAGGAGTACCAACAATGAAACTACTACGGTGTGTTTGTTTCACATTAAGCTAACAGAATATAATAAGATTGGATTTTAGTGCGAAAAATCATTACCGTAAAAAATTATGATCATTATTTATTGAACAGACCTCGTACTTACCATCCTTGGGTTAATAAACATTTTCAAACAAATTTTAAAGAAGTTGCTATAACTCAAAATAAATATAAATATAGTATTAAAAATTTACTACATTTCTCTAAAACAGATAAAATTCCTAATAATAAAATCTGGTATTTATCAATTTAATTGTTTAGATTGTGATCAGTTTTGTATTGGAAAGACGAAACGTAATTTGGAAACCAGAACGAAAGAACATTTTCGTAACATTAAGTATAAAAAAACTGATAAATCGACCATAGCAGATCATTTTTGGTCATTTAACCATGAAATAAATCCTGAAGTTACATTATTAAAACAACTAAATGGTCTGATAGATTACATTGTTTGGGAAAATATGTTTATTTTAAAAAATAAACATCGCGTAGTGAATTTTGAAATACCAGCAGTTGATTCTGTTTTTGGTAATACTGAAAAAAACATAATAATATGGTAACCGAAATCCTTGACGACGAAGTTTGTTGACGGACTGACGATGCAAGCAGTTTGTTTGTGAAATCTATCTCAATTAGAAAGAAGAATTAACATCATTTTCTTAAGATAAGTGAAGTTTTTGTTACAAATAGTTATATTTGTGTAATATTCATTGCTTCGCTGCAGCTAGCTTCATTTTCTACGTAATTCTTAGAGTAATTTTTAAGAAAAACATATAAAAATGTATCCTAGTGCAGGATACTTTAGGGTGGGGAGTTTTCTCGAAAGTCCCTGTATTTTGGTAAAGACTAAGTACAGGTGAAATAAGAATGCAGCACATGAGATTGTATTAAAGAACAGATGAAGACTTTCTGGAGACACTGCAAATACTGCGCAATCAACGTAACCTTCGTGTGAGGTTGTACGGTTATCTTTCCAGTTCCTTTTGTGTTCTTGTAATAACTAACGAACAGACATTGAAACGCTACATTATCGTTTGGTAGGAATTTATAATGTCCCCATAGTCTTTCTACAAGGTTTTAAGTGCTGCTGTTTATCTAAAGCGTGACTGTAACATCTGCTTGACTTCGATTTGCAGAGAATAGATACAACCTAGTCGTGAACATCCTTCATTAGCTGGAGTGGACTTCGTTGCTACCCCGCTTCAATCCTTATCTAACTCGAGAACATGTTTCCCAAAAGTTGATTCCGCTTAGTTGCGATATCAGTCTATATGTACTTGTAATTGTATATGATGTAACACATGTGGCTGTGAGCGAAAACCGAACAGCGCGATTCCCGTTCATAGATCCATTGCTCGTTAGTTCCGGCTTCCATAATGACGCCAAAGACCAAGGTCGGACATAATAAAAGGCTTCGTAGCTCACCCAAAACCCACCTATCTGCCAATTGCGAGGCGACATCAACAACAAGCAGCAATTCTATCCGCTTTGCAGAACGCCTCAGCAAGGCAGAAATCGATTAACCCCCGCAAAAAGTCGTTGATATGGTCCATAATGATACCCTCGTGTCTATCATTTGTTTTGTTTGTCCGCTTAGCGAATTGCTGCAATGGCACTGTACTCAAGACGCCCTGTATGGATAGGGCGATGTGGAACCATTAAAGGGGCTAAGGTAATCTTTCAAGAGCAACTTGTTTCCAAATTGGTGAAGCACATACAAAACTAGTGAACATGCTACTTCAGCAAACTGATTACAACAAAATATGTTTTAGTTAATTGATGGAAACTAATCGTTTCTTCACACTAGCCGTATATAGGCTAAGGTCTTTGATAGATAGGGTCAACATGAAAAATTCAATGCCACGTTAAATAATGAAGCCTGGGACTCAAGTACTTACGATAGTAAGTCGCCACAAACGGTGTATCTCGAATGCGAGAGCCCCTAGTGCTCTACCGAGGAAATATATGAGTCAAATTGAGAATTTAATGTCATGACAGCAAGTTGGCCATGGTAGCTCAATGGCTTAGAGCGACTGGACGGGAACCAGAAGATCCTTGGTTCAAATCCCGACTGTGGCATTCAATTTTTCATGTTGACTCTATCTATCAAAATATCTGTTCATTCTATGACTTTCTCTACTTAACGTTCTGCAGATTGTTCTTACAAAAGCTTAGTGGATAGCTGTATAGTAACTCACCACCTGATAAAGGTATACCTATTTCAAAATTCAAGTGAAGTAAGATTATGCGTTTATTATCATTATTATTATTATTATTATTATTATTATTATTATTATTATTATTATTATTATTATTATTATTATTATTATTATTATTATTATTATTATTATTATTATTATTATTATTATTATTATTATTATTATTATTATTATTATTATTATTATTATTATTATTATTATTATTATTATTATTATTATTATTATTATTATTATTATTATTATTATTATTATTATTATTTACAACCATCAAAAATTGAAATGAAATGTGTAGTGTTTAACGCCCGCTTTTACTACATACGGCACCGCAGGCGGTGACACTGATGGTACATGAGATGAGGATGGAGCACCAGTGGAATGAGATGGCGGGGGAAACCGGAGATCCCGGGAAAAAGCCGCCGCAGCGCCGTGTTGTCCACCACAAATCTCACTTTGCGGTCGCCTGGGATCGAACCCGGGCCGCCTTGGTGAGAGCCAAGCGGTCTAACCACTGAGCCACGGCGCGGCCTACAATCTTCAACGTTGTCATATTGGAAGATAAATGAAACTGGTGAAGTGAAGATCAAACCAGGATCCATAGAGCTTAGAGGTTAGCAATTATTAAAAACTCGTTCAGAATAAAGATCTTTACAGGCTGGTGCCAAAAATTTAAAATTCTAAGAGGTTCATAACTACATACAGATGCTGACAGAGAGGTTATAGCTTATGTGTGACAACATATCGCATACAACTGATTATTTATCGCTTACTAGCATAAACTGAGCTGTACAACCTTGAACCGAACACTTCGCTTACGCAGCTATGGAAACAATAGCTGATCCCTCTTCTCAGAGCTGGTGGTGGTGTAACTGTGCCGTGAACTGTAGTAAGTCAGTAACATTTCTGAGTTCATGACAATGAGTGGAAGTTTTGTGTCAAAAAGTTAAAATAAGGAAAAACGTTATAAAAAACAACTGCATGTCAGTCTCAGTCATCTTAGTAGATATTGATATAATACGTTACTAAATAATTACTTTAAAAAATATTGTAGATCCAATTCAATACAAATATAAAGCATGTACACTAGATGCAAGCACAAATTTTGAATCCAAATATTTCAAAGTTTCATAAATAATTAAATCTACAGAGTATTGAAGTACTTTATATAATTCTTACACCTAATTTTCGAACAGATAATATCTCAATTAATCGATAGATTAATCGATTCAAAATGGTTAATCGATTAAAAATTTTGATCCATCTATAGCACTAGTTAAAAGATAACCCTCGTCCCTACTGGGAATCCAAACCGGGACCTCTGACTGAGAAGCCAGAGCACTGACAATTCGACTGCGGAGGCAGTCTGAAAGAAATGATAATGCTCCAAATGTAATAGCAAATAAAATGCGCTTAATTATCACAAAGAATGTTGATAACAGTAACCAAGATAAGTAAACTGCGCTGAGTCTGAGAATCGGTTTCACTTTTACTCACATGACCTGGAAATAAAGTTAAAAAACCGGGTAAATAGTACGTGCTTCACACTCACATTAGACATGCAAAGGCTGTCCTCACATGGACACTCCCGGAATGTTAAATATCCAACGTGGCGCCCTCCCGAAAAAGCATGTGAAAAGTTTACCGTATGCAGGTCTGCTCTCTTCCACTGATTCTATATGCAAGGTCTGTAGAGGAGACCTCTTTGAAGGCCGTCTTTGATTTTGTTTCTTCCAGACTACGAAACAAAACAGACGAAAGGCCCGGTAGACATGTTGTAACGATGTTACATCAGACCCAAACCAATATCGAAAGCACTATTTCAGAAAGAAATAGATCGCCTCGGTAGCGTAGATGGTTGTGTATCCTCACGTTCAAGAGGTCCCGAGTTCGAATCTCTGTTTTGTCTGGGGTTTTCTCTTATCGTGAAAGACGAATGTCGGGTAATTCTAAGCTCCATGGACCCAGGACTCATTGGAGCATTATTTCACCCATTACATTCATCGTCCAATATGAATAAATGTTGGAGGACGTAAATTACAAAAAGGAAAAAAAGAAAGAAAGAATGAGAGAAAGAAAGAAAGAAAGAAAGGAAGAATGAATGAATGAGAGAAATAAAGAAAGAAAGAAAGAGAGAAATAAAGAAAGAAAGAAAGAAAGAAAGAAAGAAAGAAAGGAAGGAAGGAAGGAAGGAAGGAAGGAAGGAAGGAAGGAAGGAAGGAAGGAAGGAAGGAAGGAAGGAAGGAAGGAAGGAAGGAAGGAAGGAAGGAAGGAAGGAAGGAAGGAAGGAAGGAAGGAAGGAAGGAAGGAAGGAAGGAAGGAAGAAGTACGTTTTTCTAGTAAGGGCACTTCGGTTCTGAGTTCTACGTGAGACGGACGCGCATTTGGCGTCGCCTAACAGGTACACTTCCGCCTCATGCACAGAGACAAAGTGCAATATCTAACAATCTCTCCAGTGAGAGTTAGTACATTGAGTAATATATAGTAATATATAGGGAAGACGATAAATACATCCAGTTCGACTACACAGTGCTACTGCCTCTGCGCTTCACATCAAAATATTGACAGTGACGCTAAACACAGCAACCACACGGACGACGTCTTTACGGTGGCGAGCGTAGGATTCTAAGGATAACAATAAACTTCTGTCTACCAGATTCGAGGTGTCATCATTCAAACCACAAGTCAGGACGCACCCACTCCTGAAGTATCACCAGGCGGCCCCACCGAGGTTATCGGTAGTCTTCCCTGCGGGGTTGGCGCGCGTAAGTGGCGTATCCACTTCCATCCCGTCTTGAGTACAAGCGGGGGGGCTTTTTAAGAAATCAGGTATTGCCCTATGGAAAGACCCCCGGAGTATATATTGCTCCCGGGTAGAAGGAGGCCCTGGTCCTTGGTCCTACGGGTCCAGGACTAATGGGAGTAGATCCTCTGCACTAACTCCTGAAGTACATATGAGAGTTCTCATGCGGGAGCTACAAAGTCACCTCGAACCGATTACAACCTCCCTCTCCTTAACCTCCGCACGCCACCAATCCTTAATTGTGAGACGCTGAGCACAAGGGAGAGCTAGACGTGGTTCGCTACGGGCCGGACCGCCTCACCCATTACCTGAAAGCGAGGCTAGGGTAAATGATAAAGAGCAATGCTTTTGTTTTCGTGGCCGGTGCGTCCCAATAACTTTTGAGGTTCACACCCCAGTGGTTCCTGCGCTGCCTAATCACAAAATAATGTAATATTTAATGCTGCATAAACTTATACCTAACAGAACTTCGAAGATGTGACACCGAAATTCGGACCAGTTAAGTTATAAACTACGCAACGGCTATAATCGTTTAGTGTCGTTTTGAAACACCATGTATAACAGAATTTTTTGTGTGAGAATGCTTCTACTTATTTAAGTATCTGATGAAGAAGTAGTAACTAATAAATTCACAAGGTATCAAAGGGTGCCACTTGCTCTTATGTAGCAACGACGAGAACTACGCCAACCTCTTTCAATAAGTTAACTCGCTACTATGAACAGGTTTCAAAAGCAACAACCTTCGCTTTCATGTGCATTTTGCATGTTGAGAAGAGGTAAAGAGAAGCAGGGACGTCAGTGGATGCCTGAAGCGTTACTTTGTAATGC
Organism: Mantis religiosa; assembly: GCA_030765055.1. Lineage (NCBI taxonomy): Eukaryota > Metazoa > Arthropoda > Insecta > Mantodea > Mantidae > Mantis > Mantis religiosa. The sequence goes on along the minus strand of CM060955.1, from coordinate 145,392,397 downwards.
TCCAGTGAACCGTGCGATATTAACAATACAAACATACGCCTCTCCTCAGCGCTATACATTATATTCAAAACATGTACAAAGTAGAGTTTATTATCATGTACTATACAAACAGGGAAGGAAGGAAGGATTTACGGGCAACCTGTTTGAGTACTTCCTGCTCCTGACGGCCTTTGCGATGTCAGTAGAAAGCGGAAGACCTTCCAATACCGAATATAGCTAACTACTAACTGGATCCCGGGAATTCTTCTACGCATTAGAATTTTACTGACAAAACTGCAACAGCAGTTAACCCAATTTATGGATTGCGGTTTAAAAACTGTGGTGTGTGTGGTTCGCACTTGGGAGATTGTAGGTTAGAACCCACGGCCAACCTTCCTAAACCACGGGTGATTTAGGGGGGTTTCCCCGGGTCTATGCAAATGTTGGGAAAGAATCCACCTAAAACCACCTAAGTTCCTGTATCTCCGCTTCACTTCACCTTTACTTATGTTCTTTAGGGCTGTGACGGCTGAAGTCTGGCAATGAATGACAGGGAAAAAGGATGCCCTTCGTAAATCCGATATTCGTTTCCCGTGGATCACCCACTCTGACTCGGTGGGTTTCCCCTGGCAGTAAACTAATGCTGGCGTGGTTTCTCATTTACCACAATTTCATTTCCATCATTTCCTTTCGTTCTCCTTCCATCTCATCTATCAGATATGCTCTAGGTTTCGTGGAGTATGATGGTACCCAACAGAATACGCGGATCCTCTGGACAGGTAGAACATTGTGACGCGTCTTCGAACCTGTAATTTTTGTGGACTTCCGGGTGTCTCTTTGACTTCTGACGTTGCTAAAGGAAACTTGGGCCGAACTGCTGAGCCCCTCCCATCCGGGAGTTGTTCGGATTGCGTTGGACTCGAGGGGGCAGTGTGTTCCCGACACCCGCGGGAGATCGGATACCTCCGACTAGGCATTGGCCGCCCGGAGGGGTTAGAGGGTTGCCTCAGAAGTCCGGATACTAGCCTGCATAGCTACTAGAAGGTGTGCCAGATCACCAGATGGCAGGTTTTCGGTAGTCTTCCCTGCGGGTTTGACGCGCGTAAGTGGCATATCCATTTCCATCCCGTCTTGACGTTGTTGTCGATGGGGGGAGGCTTTTTAGGAAACGAGGTACTACCCTAGGAAAGAGCCCCGGAGTTTTCCATCACTCCCGGGTTGAAGGAGGCTAGGATCTTCGGACTTTTGGGTAGATCCTCTGCGATAAATGTCTCTCTGACTGTCTGCCTGCGGCCTGTAGCCTCCTGCGTTTCTTCACTGCTTTCATTCCTCCTGGACTGTGATAGCCACAATATGTCTAATCAGTTTCCACCTGAACGTCAGGAATGCTTTCAGTAATTTTGTTCAAACATTTGAAGTGAGCAAATGTTGCTCTAGTTTGCTATGAAAGCTAAATACAGTATGGGACATATCAGAAGTAAGTTTTTCTCTTCCTTGTAAAAATATGTTTAATATTTGTAAATGCTGGATCACATCTGTCAAAAAAATTGTCTAACAACCACTGGGGATCATTAAGTTCAAAGAAATATTTTCCTTTTTCCTCTGGCCTCGAGATGTTGTTAGCTTCCTTAATTATATTAATTAATTTTACTCTGAACTTGATGCCAAGAGCCGAACAAGATTTACTTAAGAGCCGCAAGCCCAGCGGCATGCAAATGTATGTGCGATAGGCTTGCGTAAACAACTCCGATACGCTTCCACGCTTTGCCATGTATATTCATCTTAAAGTAGTTAAAATGTCTGTGCGTATGTTCCTTAAAGGCTTCTACACCGTTGCGTTGATTTCCACTAACTTCATACAGATAATCTTCGATAGGTACTGCAAAACATTCGTCTAAGTTGCATCCATTTCATACATTTATTTATTCCATGTAATGCCAACAAAAGTTCGAAAATCACAGTATTTATAGAGTATTTTCTCAGAATTTTTATTTTCATTACTTGTTTGTTTATTTGTATATTGTCCTGATACCTGTTTAACATCTTTAAATGCTTCCAAAGAAACGCAAATGTATTGGGCAAGTGCAACCTAAGGATAAATGTTGCAGGGATAAACCGTACAGCTGGGTATTTCAGCTAGCTAACTTTCGCGCAAAAAACTATCTCCATTATTATTCACTAACGTCAAAAAAATGTAATACACATGTTAAATGGTTTGGAAAAATCGAAAGTAGTGCTTCCCTCTCTCCTGAAGGAAGCGATTACAGACACTGTTGATGAATTATCCACCCCTGCCTTAACCTGCTCATCTTCCAAAGGTGTAATCACGAGTCATGCATGAAAGGCAGAGGTGAACCTGGCGGTCACTGTTGATAGCTCCTTAAGTTTAATTTATGTGCATTATACCCATCCCTCTTAATCGCCGACCTACATACTTGACTCTACCGCAGGCAGCATCTCTCACAGGAGCCTATTCAGAAAATTCACACGCTACGAGAAAATACCTTTCTGCATTCCTGTAAACCTCATCGGCTGCATAAAGAATAGCAGTGAACATTTAAAGCACTCTAAATCTCTTAGTAGAAGGCCTTCAAGAAAATGTAGTGAGCAAATAATATAATAATAAATAATAATAATAATAATAATAATAATAATAATAATAATAATAATAATAATAATAATGATGATGATGATGATGATGATGATGATGATGATGATGATGATGATGATGATGATGATGATGATGATGATGATGATGATGATGATGATGATGATGATGATGATGATGATGATGATGATGATGATGATGATGATGATGATGATGATGATGATGATGATGATGATGATGATGATGATGATGATGATGATGATGATGATGATGATGATGATGATGATGATGATGATGATGATGATGATAATAATAATAATAATAATAATAATAACGTTTTCAATAGTGAAACTAAATCTATGACATCGGCTGGTAGATCGAAAATATGGGCAATAAACATAAGAAGTGACATCATAATCAATAAATTGGAATAAATTTTCAATATTCAAAGCTGGATGAGAAAAAATATCAAAATATAGTATGAAGTAAAACAACTAAATGAAATAACTGATTCCTACAGATAAGCTCAGTAACGAAATCTGACAGAATGACAGAATTCTTGAAGCGTTCGCTCTATATAAGCTATAAATAGGAGAAAAGATGGAAAGCGTAATAAGAAGCGGGAATGAATTAACAGTGAAGAGGAAGAATACAGTTATTTTAAAAACTTGATTAAAACTAATTTTAATTGCCGTGTGATTTTTTTTAAAATGTTATAATTCCATTATAATGAACAACAAACATATTAGGAATCCCTTGTAACAGTTGTTTTAAACTTTGCCCCGGAAAAATCAATGTTTTTCATTTCTTTCGTAATTTTATTTGAAGTTTAAAAATATTTAAAGAATATTTTAAAATATTAAAATGTTTATCTTAAGCTTAAGAAGGGAAATTATATAGATAAACAAGATATGTATATAGTTTGCTACGAATGACGTAAATATAAAGAAACGTGCGGTTGCTATGGGGAGAAAAATGAATAATCTTCGTAGATGGGCGCTACAGAATAAGTTTGATTATCGTCAGATGGACATTTGTGAATTGCAGCGAATAATTTGAGATAGTAATTCTATTTGCGAGATTTTAATTTAATTTGTGTTACATAATTTTTGTTAAAGTTACATAATTAAATTCTGAAGGGAAGATTCTATTAATTTATTTTAGAAAAAATTAACTTAATTTAGAAAAAGCCAACGACCTGTGGGAAGAATCTTCATGCACCGGCTGTGTAGTTGAATTAGCGCTGCATCTTCATCTCATAAAATGAACGATAATTAACATTTACCATATGGAATAAGAAATACTTCTTCAAATCCTGTAGTAGAATAAGAAATATATATTTTAAAAAATGGGACAACAACATGTGGCATCAACATGCCATAAAATTATTTTTAAAATGGCGCAACATGGTGCAGAATTGAGCATTTGAAGAGACATTCGTCACCATTTACTAATCTAGTCCAAAAGTGCAGTTCCAACGTTAAGTCATATAGGACGGTGAATGAAATGGGTGAAATGATGCTGAAATGTGTCCAGAATCCATGGAGCTTTGAGCTACCCGACATTCGTCTTTTAAAGATAAGGGAAAACTCCGGCAAAAACCGAATCCAGGTAACTCACCCTGACCGAGATTCGAACTCGGGACCTCTTGAACGAGAGGCAGACACGCCAACATCTACGCTACAGAGGCGGGCCGAAAGTGCAGTAAGAAATAAATTATTATTAACTGAAACAAAAAAGTGACGGTATTTGAGTAACGTCTTAAGAATCTCATTTCTGAGGCCTAGATTAGACTAAAACCTTGACTTCAAGTCCATTACTACTATTTCATGGTGCACTGTAATCATTTGACTCGATTTTCCGTACGCGTTTGCACATAAAATTGTATATGAACTTTCGGTTTTGCTCTTTTACACTGTAGTTCTATGAACGAATATGTTAAATAGTTTATAGCAGCTCAGTTGTTGACTAATTTAATTTAGCAACTCTATGTGTGAATTTCAAATTTACTGAACGGTGTCCAGAAAGAGATGCGAATTGCATTTATTCGTCAATGTTTCAAAACGATCCAAGTATGATCCATACTTGTGCGATTATTTTCGATACCTATTGAACCAGATCCGATCCGCTTCCCTAGCAGCTTCAGATTTGAGATTTGGTTCCAACTGAATCTCCGTTTACATTTTCTACTGAGTATGAAAAATGGACTCAAAGCTATTTTAACCCGGTATCTCATTATTGAATGACAATGAGAAATGAAAACTCAAATGAGCTTAGGATTCACCCATCTTTAAGTTATCTGACGTTCGTCTTTACAGAACAAGGGAAATATATCCTTACCCGAATAACCCACCCTAAACGAGTTCGGACCGCGCCGTGGCTCAGTGGTTAGACCGCTTGGCTCTCACCAAGGCGTCCCGGATTCGATCCCAGGCGACCGCAAAGTGAGATTTGTGGTGGACAACACGGCACTGGGCGGGTTTTCTCCGGGACCTCCGGTTTCCCCCGCCATCTCATTCCACCGGTGCTCCATCTTCATTTCATGTATCATCAGTGTCACCGCCTGCGGTGCCGTATGCAGTAAAAGCGGGCGTTAAACACTACACATTTCATAAACGAGTTCGAGCTCAGGATCTCTTAAATGTGTAGTTATACTTCAAGGTATTATTACTGGCAATATCACGGTAAATCCGATTTTAACACGACGACCTTCCTGGAATTTTAACTTACCCTAATCTTCCACAGAATTGTTTCGGTTTGGTTTATTTTGTTTGTTTCTTTGAATTCCCAGAAAAACAAAATGTTCCTCCCACTTAGCATAGACTTGGGACTGAGCAACTTTAATACGGCTGGTGTGTAAAAGGGTTATGTTTGTTCATTTTTAAATTACAACAATGTCAAATAGCTAGGCATTAAGTCTTAGGTAAAACACTGTTTAAAGTAATGATGTCATGTTTCTCATATTTTATTTCTGTGAGACAATTTCTTGTAATACATTAACGTAAACATTCAAGCATCGTCTCTTACAGAAATTGTTTTTGCTTCAATCCCTTCAAACGCTTTTTAAAACAGGGTTTATTTGCTGCACTACATCTTTCAGAAATTCAAACTTAACATTAAATTTCTATGGAGAGCTTCAGGCAGAGTATAGAGAAAGACAGCACACTTTTGGTAGATACTTTATTCGGTTTTATATGTGCCATAAATTAAATCACAAAATATATACCTGGTAGAGCACCTGGCTGCTATACAGGTGTCCCGGGTTCGATTTCCGGCTGGGGAGGTAATTTTTATCTAGGCAACATTATTCTTTATCCTCTCCAGAGTGGAATTATGAATGACAGTGTGAATTTGTGTCATTGAATGTATGAAACCCAAAAGAAAACCCGGAACTCCACTTACAATTGCGAATAGATAGGGTTGCTTATATGACCGCTGTAGTTAAAGAGAAGGTATAAATGGAATAATTAAAAAAACAATCGCCGAATGATTTATTCTAAGGCTTGACAGACAAAAAGGCATAGTAACATGAAGATGATAAAGGGGAACTGTTGACTGTGATCAGTGTGGAGCGACTGCAGGCAATTTGTTTGTTACCTTTTTTATTTTAATAAACGTTCTCCAACAATATGTTATATCGGACGATGAATGAAGTAGGTGAAATGATACTCAATAAGCCCATCATCCATAGAACTTGAGTTACGTGACATTCATCTTTTAGGATAAGGGAACGTCCGGAAAAAATTCATACCCAGAAAACTCACCCTGTCCGATATTCGAAATCGGGAAATAGTTACTGGTGAGAGTGAAACACGAAAGTATTTTGATTGACACTTCTTTATGAAGATTATTTTTTTAAGCTTTACTTGCTATGAGTAGAGCCAGACTGAAAAATTCAAGCCATAGCCCGGATTTGAACCACGGATCTCTCGCTCTCCGTGCGGTCGCTCTAAACCACGACATGACATTAAATTCTCCAACTGACTCGTATGTTTCCCGGTAGACCACTAGGGGTTCTCATATACTATGAGACTCGCACCTTTTGTGGCGACTTACTATGCTGTAAGTACTGAAGTCCTAGGCTTCATAGTTAAACCACTATGTTATTCAGGTAAATTGATGGAAATAATTATTTCTTCCACACTAGCCGTGTGTAGGCTAAGCTTTGAATTAGTAGAGCCAGACTGAAAAGTTCAATGCCATAGCCGGGATTTGACCGCGGATTTTTACCACTTTACCAGGGTTGACGTATGAAGCACAAAGTGTCTCGTGGGGTTCTCTTTCCTGGGTTTTACAGTCTCCCCTTTAACTTTTAACGCCTAGCTATTTGGCAATGTTATAATTAGCCACAAAAATATGTATTTAGACTGCTCAGAATCTTCACCAAAACTAATATATCCAACTTCTCTTGTATAATAGAAATTCACGTATCACCACTGGGTTTGCTACCTGCGATACAATGACAGCTGCCCTTTTTACTGTCTACATCAACTTCTTTTTAAAGTGTAACCATTATGCTTTGGTATAGCACCTTTTTATTGCATTTTCTCCCCCTTTAAAAGCATTTTATTTACTTTAAAATAGAAGTTCTCAAGCTTCTTCAGTTCGAAAGATGGGTTGACGTTTGCCCACTACAAAAAACAGAGTGAAAGGGAAGGCACACTATACATAACGGTGAATCCATCTTTTTTCGATGAGGAAAACCAGATAGACAGAAAAACCATAAACGAAGCTCGACCTCAGATGTGACAATTGATAAAACTGCAGTTCTCTACCTCCACATGTCGCCACAGACCGAATGTAACGCTTTGTGTTTTGCGTATAGTTAAAATATTCATCGGCGTAAACAGTTCTTTGTACGCAATATTTATTATAGAACAAACCGGATTTGGATAACGATAGCATAAGAAGATAGCATAAGTATTATTGCATATTTGAAGTACAGACGCTTTTAAATAATCTTTTCCATTGCCTTTGCGTAGTTGTTTAATTTTATGCAAAATAGTTGCATTTGTTAGTTTCAACTATACACGAATTGGTTTCAAAGAGGAAAACATTATCCGAGGTACACGCCCAAAGTTGCTAACGATTACCTGAATTACATGCTATTGTGTCTACACGTATGAACGATTTGAGAATAATAAAATGTATACCATTACTTTTTAAAAAGTTTCATTCATAGAACTGATAACCACTTCCTAAAGCAAAACGACGCATTCGGAAAATATCATCCTCACATTTACTCTATTTTTTGACGAAGCAGTCGTCTACTTTGTTGGCATTTATATAATAATAAGAAGAATTGCAGCCAAGCAGCCATATACAGTTACTTTATGTAAACATTTTCAACTTTTTGCACATTCATTTGTTGAAATGTATACGTACTGAAGGTTGAAGAGTAATTTGAAGAAAATAATCAATTGGGAATTATTTAATTTATACATTACATTTATGCTAATATTATGAATCATTCCTCACTAGATTTCTTTGAGATAAACTCCACTTTTAGATTTCTGTTTGAAACGTTTTAGAAAAGACCTTTTTAAGGATATGTATGACTGAAATTTTGAAGTTCTAGGATAATAATGCTAGCTTTTAACATTTATACCTTAGATGTAACATTTTGCAAATATGATACTGCCCAAAGTTTCTCAATTTCATTTTGATATTTTGGAAATTATGGTCAAATACATTTATTCTTTCTTACGTCACCAAAAGAGTCCCTTCCGAAAAAATAACTTATATTTTGGTCTAATATTTTAACAAGTTCCCGATACATCCACTTTTTGAAATTTCCCTAGGTTTTACTGTGTCTTAATAACTTTAGACCCCAAAAATTTGTAAAGCTTTTGCCCAAAAATTTGAAATTGTTGTGTTTTGAAGTAAATAAAGTGTGTTAAAATGCATCTCACAATAAAACCCAGGGCAATTTCTATTTGCTGTGTCTTTGTGAAAGTGTATAGCAGGTTTCATTAGCCTAACACCAAAATTCTACGCAAGGAGCATTTTAAATGAAGGAAAATGCTGAAAATTTACGAGAAAACAAGGATAAAGAACCAGAATTCATATCTAACACTAACATTTGGGTAAATTTCACACTCGATTAAAGCATTTAAAAATGGCGTGTAGAGGCTAACTAAGCATTCTTCGGATTCAGGAATGCTTACACTATTTTATAGACTAAAAATTGGAAAAGTGATTTTTTGAAAATGTTCATGAAATTTCAGTCATAATAGATATATCCTTAGGTAATTTGAAGTCGATAGTTTTATCATTGTGCTCAAGAAAATCCTAAATGTAACATTATTTTTCTCTATGGGATGTATACTTTTAATATAAAAAAGCATAACAGAGAACATAAAAAGATGCCTCTATATACTCTAATCGATGAACAGAATTAGATAGAAACTATTGAGGAACTCTATAAATTCATTTTCAGGTTGTCGAAACGTTGAGTCAGACTGAAAAATTCAATGCCATAGCCGGGATTTGAACCACGGATCTTCTGGTTTCCGTCCAGCCGCACTACCATTGTGCTACTATGGCCAACGTGCCGATATGACATTAAATTCTCCAACTGACTCTTATTTTCCCGATAAACCACTTAGGAGTTCTCATAAACACATGAGACAACTACCTTAATGGCGACTTACTACATGTAAGTACTTTAAGGCCCGGGCTTTATAGTTAACCACTATTAGGTTAATTAATGGAAATTAATTATTCTTTCACACTGGCCGTGTGTAGGCTAAATTGTGGAAACGTTGAGTCAGACTGAAACATTCAATGCCATAGCCGGGATTTGAACCACGGAAAATAAGAGTCAGTTGGAGAATTTAATGTCATATCGGCACGTTGGCCATAGTAGCACAATGGTAGTGCGGCTGGACGGAAACCAGAAGATCCGTGGTTCAAATCCCGGCTATGGCATTGAATTTTTCAGTCTGACTCAACGTTTCCACAATTTAGCCTACACACGGCCAGTGTGAAAGAATAATTAATTTCCATCATTTTCAGGTTGTAAAAATAATATATATTTTGATTTGAAGTTTTCTTAATTGTTGGTAGTGATTGGATAATTTTCGCTAGGAAAATTAAAAATATTTTTTGACTTTCCCAAACATGTTTGTACTAGTTTTTTCCTCTATTCCACACAAACATGCAACCATCAACAGTCTCACACACAGATTAGTAAATCTACCCCTCAGCCAGCAAGAATATCAAAACGAATACCATCAAATCTTAAAAACTGCAATTAAAAATGGATATGGAAAAAACCTTGTAGATAAAAAACTAAAATCATTCAAACTTCAAAAGAGATTAAAACAGATCACAGCTCTCACACCAATAAAACAAGAAATTAGATTTGCTAAATTTACTTACCACCCCTGGGCCACAAAAAAGTTCCAAAAATATTCAAGAAATACAATATAACATTGGCACCAAAAAACAATTACAACATTAAAAACCTACTTCACAGTAATAATACTGATAAGATAAAGCCAGAGGAAAAGTCAGGCATTTACAAGATTAAGTGTAAAGACTGTGAAAAAATTTACATAGGGAGGACAAAAAGAAACATAGGCACTAGAAAGAAAGAACACTTCAGGCACTTAAGATACAAAAATATTGATAAGTCCGCAATAGCAGCTCATTTCTGGTCTGAAAATCATGAAATTGAAGATAGCACAGAATTACTAAAATACGTACAAAAACATAGTGAACTCGTCATATGGGAGAGAATATACATAGAAAAACATAAAAACCAACTAATGAACTTTGAAATCCCGCCAGAAAAGAATCCCACATTTAAGTTCATCACTAAATCAACAGATGGCAGCAGCAACCCCAGAATTACCCACACCACTGGATCAAGCTTTAGTCGCATAAGAGCCGAAGATGCAAACGATGATTTGCGAAACATGTCCTCAAAATAGGTACGAAAGTGAAGCAGATGTGTAATAAATACGACTCATCTAAAAATTAATAATTATTTCGCTTCACTGTGGTGTTCCAATACAGTTAAATCTCGAACTATCTGGATATTAAAAATTTCAATAAATTGAAAGTGATAAGCTATTTGGTGCCAAAGTAACTATGAAGACATTAGAATATTACCTTTTTTGGCTAAATCATGAGCTGTCATATAAACTTCAAACTTACGTCTTAATAGACTCTGTCGCTTAATCTTTAACATAGATTTGCCCGTAAAAAGCATGAAACTTGCAACTTTATTAACAAAATAAAACAACTTTTAATCATTTATTTCAAACATGTGTGTACCCTGATTTAATATAGTAAATTAAACTCATTGATTATAAAATTTTGCCTAGACGATATCCTTATTGTTGAATTATTTTGTGACAAAATTCGTAATTACACATTTGAAATAAATTTGCAATTTTAAACTAAACACCATTACGGAAATTAATTTGTAATTAGCACAGGTACTTCCATATTCTTTTAAATATTTAAGCTGTATTGAACAAAGATATATATTACGATTTACTATTAAACCTCAAACATTAAAACATAATTACTTTCTCTAGATGCATTGCATCTTGTGAGTTTAAATATTGGGAATTCTACTTAGGTTTGTAATTGTTAATAAAGTAGGATGGGTGTTTGATATACCAGCAAGAATCATTTTAGCAAATCTTTATCAGAAATATATTAGGTTAAAAGAGGCTTCCATAGGTATGAAATGCAAGCTACCACTCAGAATTCTTCACATGTAATTCAGCATTAACCTTTGGACTTGCTCAGATATCACTTGGAATTCGACAGTGTTCTTAATTGGAGAAAATTAAGAAAGAATGGGTCATTCTCACTGCTGCTTTCCCACATAATGAACACTTTAACAAAGACTCGATGTAAATATAATTTCAGACAAGATCCATGATAATGAACGAGCAAAAGTTATGGTGCTCTATCCGATGAAATGACACTGCTAAAGATATACAGTGTCTTCTATCATACGTAAAACGGGCCTGTAGAAAAACTGAAACCTAACCTAAAAATCGATTTAATGTTAGTTATTGAACAGTAATTATGTAATCCTCTTAATTCATAGAAAGGAAAATTAAATGCAAATCTTTCAGGTCGAGTACTGCTGTGTTTTGATTAAATCCAAATGTTTTCTTTACTTTTCTTAGCAGAATTAAAAAAAAAAAAATTGAGGTTATGTCTACCCCAAAAGTGTTAATGATAAATATTTTATTCTTATTTACAATAAATAGAGAAAGTCTTGTAGTATACCGAATTTTCACTTGTTTCACACCCTGAATTAGAAACATTTTAAGGAAAAAGGTTGTGTTTCTGTGCAAACAGCACTCTGTGCCAGTATGTGAAAAGCATTTACTCAGAAATGAAAAGTAGATTAAGTTTAAAATTTTCCAAGGATGGGATACGAAGATTTTTGAAACAATCTCTCTACCCAAACTATCTTCAACATGCGGAAATGTTTCCAAATTTTTATTTTCTCAAGAAACGATTATAATGATTTTGATTCAAATACAGCATATTTAAAGTTTGTTCACGACAAATGAAATCCTTGAATTTTCTGGGAAATCCTCTTGATTATGAATGATTACTGCATAAGTATAAACCGTAAAAGATACGTACGAGAACGTATATCTCGTTAAAGAACACAATTTGTCGGGTTGCTGTTTTTATTGCGTTTATTCTATTTTTATGGAGCCAAACATTTCCAAGATAACCCTTGGATAGGTTTCAATTTTAAAATACTTGTACTTTTCTCAAATAAGAAGTTATAATCCAAAAGTTCGTGTTCGAAGAGTTCTGTCGGCCTCTGTAGATAGAAAGGCACGATTATCCTTGAAGTATCCGATGGGAACGATACACAACAATACACAAGTACATGTCCAGTTTCTTAGTAGTCACATCCAAATACAGTTGCGAGAAAAACAACCGTGGGCGTATATAACGGAAAGTCCACTTGCCTTACTCAGAAATTGCTATTCATCTAGTCAAGGCCTTGCGGCGACCTTAACGCACAACTAAAAGCTCAGAAACGTGGCATATTCAGGTGTTCCTTATGACACACGGAATATGTAAAGAATGTAACCCAGTCGTTTATCGATGACGACAGGGGGGTTTACGACAGAGGAAGGGAATGCCGCAGAAACTTTCACCGCAATGCCCATTATTACTGCTGATGTATACAGTCGGAGCGTCACCTCAGAGGCAGTCAGTCAGGTTTGCTTAGTGGGTCAGTCAAGCTGGAGCCCAGCCTCTCGTCCCGCTAGATGAGGATTGTTGAGCAGGTAGAATCTTTGGAAAGTACAAGCAACCCACTGCTGCAGGGTATTAGGCGAGGAACCATATTGTAGCCACATAAATAGCAATTAAAAAAACATGGGTTTGTTCAGCGTCGTTCGAATTCCAAAGCTGCTATTGGTTGCGTGTGGCAAGCCACCAAAACACAATATTCAGATCAGCTGTGTCCAAAACACGTGCAACGATTGCTTCATAGATTAGATTAGATTGATTTGCGTTCAGTAGGTTCACTTGTAGCCAGAAAAGGCTGTGAACATTGAACATGTCCTGTGGTATAAAGTTTAATAGCATATATATACAAAAGTTAACATAAGGCACATATTATAGTATACAGGCAATATGAACAACAATATGGAAAACAAAGGAGGGATAATTATATATGATACAAAATGAAACACTTTTTAAACCAGCTTTCACTTGTCTTATGCCAGTACGTCTCAACCTTTCTGCAATGGATACCATTCTTTTTATTTATTAAATACATATACATTAAAAATAAATTTTCAACTTGCATCAAATATTTATTAGTAATGATTTCTCATAGGAATAGTTAGATACTACTTATAGAGCTACAGAAGCATTATCAGGATAATTTGTCATTCAGATAATCTTGTACAGAATAAAAAGATTTTGAGCAAAGGTACTCTCTAACAGCTTTTTTAAAAGCACCGAAATTATTAACTTTTTCTTTAAGAACATTAGGAGGTGCGCCAAATATTTTGATAGTTTCATAATGCACACCTTTCTGGAAGCAAGAAAGTTTAGCACTGAGATAATGGATATTATACCTTTGTCTAGTGTTTATTCTGTGAATTACATTATTTGTTGCAAATAAGGCACGATTGCATACAAAGAAATTTAGGATTGAGAATATATACATGGTATATACATATATATATATATACATACATAACACAGTCATGCAGATAAGACTACGCTGGATCTGGTTAGTAATCGAGTTTTTTTTAACCACAATTAAAATGAAAATAAATTGAGCGGTCCCGCAACTCAGCGAAAGCTCCTGACTTCGATTCCAACATGATAATTCTGGTTGGCGGGATATAAGTGGAACAAGTGAGAGGAACGTAGATTATTAGCTACCGTTGCACTCGGGTGTTTATACAGGGGATGATCTGTTAGGTTAAGGGGAAACCCCCGGAAAAATATACCATGTTCGGGTCTCGGTCAGGGTGAGTTATCTGGTTGCGGGGTTTTCCCTTACACTTAAAGATGAATGTCAGATACTCTAATCTCTACAGACCCTAGGCTCATTTTTCATGGTCCGATATGACTTAACGTTGGAGTATGTAATTTTTTTTAAATTGAGTTTAAAAGTTACTATAATGCTTCATGTCTCAAAGCCCTTTTACAATTCATTTTATACTTTCGCTTTTATGCAAAATTAACTCTCCTGTTAAAGGACGCCAAACTGTTTTTCCTCTCTTCTACCCCCAAAAAATAGGAACAAAATTAGAGAACATTGCAATCCAGATAAACAAAATAAGCCCAAATGCCCTTATTCTGAAGAAAATATTTCTGTCCTTTTGATTTTCAATGATTTAGTCGCAGAATGACGAAATAAGTTTCCATTTTCTTACTCTTTTTGACGAAATTTCTCGCTACTAGATGGCACCACACACATTTTGAATAAGCTGTATTTTGAATGACAAGTACTAATACCAGCCATGTAAGAGCACTTTGACACTAAACACATTTCAAGTGCAATTGCTACGGCACAAAACTTCGTCAGGTACATCCGATTATTGACCGATAAGATTAATAACCTTTAAATAATTTCCTGTGTTAAAATCAAGGCATAATGAAAGATGGGTTACAAGCTTATCCAAGAAGAGGTCATGGCTAATTTTCATGTTAAAGATAGGCCATTAGTTGTAAGTTAAAGTAGCCACGGTAATTAAAATTCCACTGAACTCATCCAGGAAGAAACCCATTAGCTCAAGGCTAGGGTAATCATTTATGTTCATAAGTCAAATTTACGTTCAAAAATGCACGTAAAAAAAGTTCCATACATATCAGAGCAAAACTAAAATATACGGAACAAATTTCATGTATAAAAAGATGTAAAACATAGAAAAGAAACAGAAAGGCTAGAAAGTAGCACCGAGTGATTTAAACGTCGCTGAGATTTTTAAAATGGTCAATCCTGAAATATTTAGCCAGAATTATTCATTGGTGTGCATAGAACATGATTATGATAAAATTCAAAAATCTAAAATTTTGTTGTTTTTACCTAAATACACAGCGCCAGTATGTCTTAAAATAAGGATATTGGTTGCACAAACTCCGACTTTTAGGCGAAAACATCAAAACATTGCCTTCTATAGATGGAGTAAACATGAAAAATTCTATGTCATGGCCGGTATTTGAACCACGGATCTCCTGGTTTCCGTCCAGTCGCTCTAACCCACTGAGCTACCATGGCCAACGTCACGACATTAAATTCTCCATTTGACTCGTATATTTCCCCGGTTAACCACTAGGAGCTCTCGCATTCGAGATACACCGTTTGTGGCGACTTACTATTGTATTTGAGTCCCATAATTTAACTCTTGTTATTTTAGTTAATTGATGGAAATTAATCATTTCTTAACACTAGCCGTATACAGGCTAAGGTCTTTGATAGATAGAGTCAACAAGAAAAATTCAATACCATGGCCGGGAATTGAACCACGGATCTGCGGGTTTCTGTCTAGTCGCTCTAACCCATTGAGCTACATTTGCATTGAATTTTTCATGATGACTATCTATCAAAGACCTTAACATGTATACGGCTAGTGTTAAGAAATTGTTAATTTCCGTCAGTTAACTAAAACATTGCCTTCTATTTCCAATTAAGGGAAATTATGAAAGTTATATTGCAATTTATATTACACATTTGAAATTGTGAACTTTAATTAGTAATTAACTGGTTGGTTAACAATTTTGTTAAGAAATCGCACGGAGTAATAAGTAATGGTAATAAATAATTGACATATATTAAATTTTTTGCCGCCTCGGTAACGTAGAGGTAGCGTGTCTGCCTCACGTTCAAGAAGTCCCGAGTTCAAATCTCGGTCAGGGTGAGTTACCTGGATAAGGTTTCATCCAGGGTTTTCCCTTGTCCTCAAAGACGAATGTCTAGTAACTAAGCTCTATGGACCCTAAGCTCATTTGGGCATCAAATCGTTTCACCCATTTCATTCATACTCCGATATGACTTAACGTTGGAGGGGCTAAACCAGAAAAAAACGCTAAAATTCATCCATAATACAAGAAGCGATAGTTACGAGTCTGACTGGTGAAGTCATTAGATAAAGCAATTTACTTGTTGAGAAAAAAATCCAATTAATGTGAGTCAAAGCAGCTAACGTAATTAGTGTCCCAATGAACTCATTCAACAAGAAATCTATTAGACCAAGATTTGGATAATCAGATTTACGTGCAAATACACACGTAGATGAAGTTCTGAAAATTAGAAAGGGAATTAGTTCTTGGAATTTAGCAGGCCACAGCGTTTCAGTGTACG
Organism: Mantis religiosa; assembly: GCA_030765055.1. Lineage (NCBI taxonomy): Eukaryota > Metazoa > Arthropoda > Insecta > Mantodea > Mantidae > Mantis > Mantis religiosa. The sequence continues at coordinate 145,375,985 of CM060955.1, read as the reverse complement.
CGTGGTTGCTGGCAGGCTGAATGTTGTGTGCCCACCCTAACTATAGAAATGACTATTTTGAATAGTAGAATAACTCCTTGGGTTTTAGGTTAGCAGATAGAAAAAGGGAACATATTGCCCCTTAAGGCAAGGCTACACTGAAAATTTCAACTTCTATGATTATAAACTTGTAATTATGAAAATTTAGCCACATAATTAGGGTAACATTTTACACTTGCATGCAAATTTTCATGTTGCTGCACCAAATAGTTCATTAATGATTAATTATTTTTGTAAAAATATTTTTAAAATTAAAAATGCTCTTTCGCGTCAAGAAATTTGAGATTTTAAATTGAATTTTTGTTTTTGGTTAGTACAGAGCAATTTTAAAAGACCCACGTTCTTATTTTTTGAAATATTCTTGTAGCAATTTTTTTAAATATTTTCCATGTGTTATCTCTCAAAATTTTGAAAGTATTAACTTTTCTTATTCCTTAATACCGTATAATTTTCATAACATAAGCACTAACAAAAGAAGGGGAATGAAGTTTCTTTTTTACATATTGTGGACCTATCCTGCAAGTTTCACCAAGTTAAATGGAAACATTTGACGCGTGACGTATTTTGTATACTGAAAAGTGTTAGAAAAAAGTTTCTCAGAAAACTAACTTTAAAATAATGATTGTTACTTTTAACGATTGTTAAAGGTCTCTTTAAATTGTCACGTGATGGCCTCAAGTGGTGCAAATTGTAAAAATAGCATGCCATATATTACTACAAACACTAAGCTACCAAAAATAGCAAAAAAGAAAATTCCATGATTTTCAACATTTTAAGCAAATTTTCAGTGTAGCTTTGCCAGCTCACGTGTCAGGATGTAGGACGTACTGCATACTGTGCCCACCTCTGCAGCGTAGGCAGTAGTATGTCCACCTCAGGTTCAACAGGTGCCGAATTCCACTCTCGGTCAGGGTAAGTTATCTGGGTAAGGTTTTTAAGGGTTTTCACTTATCCTGAAAGATGAATGTCGGGTAACTCTAAGCTCTATGCACCCTAGACTCATTTGGGCATCATTTTACACATTTTATTCATTACCCGATATGAGTTTAAGATGGAGGACGTAAATTGAAAATACACATACATATTACATCCCGGTGGAAGTGGTTTAAAACACTGTAATTTGAGTTTGTATAAATCAGAGGCAATCAGCTCTATGTGGGACTTACATGTGCTCAACTTTAATTGTTATTTGAATGTGCTCGGGGGTTATCTCGGGTACCCGCCAGCCACGCGAGGCACCCAATGTTGCAAGGGGCGGCGTCTTCTGGGGACGCAATCCTTTAGAAACCTAACCAGGGCGCTTTGATGTAGTGGCAAACTGGCGCAGAATTTTGCTACTCGACGCCTAATTTCATTCTCCATGTATGAAAGAAATGAGATTTTTAAAGTAACCTCACAAGGAAGGATCGGCCAACAGAATAGATGAACTTGAATCCTCTATTCTATGCTGGTTTTAATCATAAAAGCCTGCTGTCTGAGGCCATGATAGGAATGAAAGGCTTAAAATCTGGCAACGTACTTCGGTGGAAAGGTCTTCATGTAGATAGGACGTAAGTTAATGAAAGAGACTGTATTTTTAAAATTCCTGGCTATTATTTTTGCCTTTCGTGTGCTTTACTGGTGTCGATTACTGACAGTCCGTAACACCTAAAGACCTAACTGGGTTATACATACTTCGCGATCACTAAAAGAGTTTACTCCGAGTAGCATTTGCTCTGATTTTATTACGAAAGCAGTTACTTTTAACCGTAAACCCAGAGTCAGAAGTTAACAGATACAAAACTTCTGTAATCACAGCGTCTAGTGTTAAGATTCAGAAATAATTTAATACTACATCCTTGAACAATCGGCATCTCGCTTCAAATCCAGTGTCATCATTTTACCCTAGAGGCATAATGTTGGTAGTTTCAGTGATTTGAGTCATTTTGTTTTTTTAGTGAGTGCCAGAAGTGACTGAGGTGTAAGATGGAGAAAATTGAGGCTCGTAGTGTGATCAAGTTCCTGCATTTGAATGGCAAAACTGCCCGGGAAATCCATGATAAGATGACGGCTAATTATGGAAATGATTGCCCATCGTATGACACTATTGTGAGGTGGAAAAGTGGTCACATGTCCCTGACAGATGAGCCAAGAGCTGGTAGACCGTCAGCTGTCACAGTGAAGAAAGTGGAGTGTTTAATACTGGATGACAGACAAGCAACCATCCAAATGATCATGAATGAGACACATCTTAGTTATGGTAGTGTGTGCAAAATTATTCATGACGAACTGCACATGTCTAAGGTGTCTGCACGGTGGTTCCACGTTTGCTAACTCCTTTACAAAAGCAAACACGGCGTGACCTTTCAAGACACACGTTGATGTTGGAACAGAATGAAGATGATTTTTTTATGGTCCGGTAACTATGGATGAATGCTGGATCTATCAGTATGATCCAGAGACAAAAGCCATGAGCATGGAATGGAAACATGCCGATTTCCCCCTCCCAAAAAGGTGAAGGTACAAAAATCAGCTGGCAAGGTCATGCTTTCAGTTTTCTGGGACTGTCGTGGAGTCATCCCTAAAGATTATCTTGCCAAGGGTCAAACCATCACTAACAGATACTACTGCAATCTTCTGGACAAGTTACGAGCAGATCTGATTAAGAAACGACGCGGTATGCTCTCCAAAGTTGTTCGTCTTCTGTCTGACAATGTACCAGCTCATTCATCTCAAGTTGCAGTTGACAAAACAAGAGAATGTAGCTTTGAGATCTTACAGCATCAGCCTTATTCACCCGATCTCACACCAAGTGACTTTTATTCACGGAAATGAAGAATCCTTTGCGAGGTTGCCGATTTGACAAAACAAATGACGTCATTATTAAAGTGGAAGAGTGGTTTAAAGCGATTTCTGCAGACTTCTACAATCAAGGTATTCGGAAGGTCAAGAAACGCTCGGAAAAATGTGTAAATCTGGATGGTTACTACGTAGAGAAGAACAAAGAAGCATATATCAACACAAACTCTGTATCACATTTTTAAAGGGTGATAATTAAAACTTTAGGACATCCCTTCCTATATTCTTACAGTCTCCACGCATATTCTGAAAAACAGATGCCACAACTGTAGCAGACGCCAGCACAGATTCATCGAAAAAAACAAAATCTTGAAAACGAGATAAATAAAGTGCCAAGCGGGAGGTTTTATCATTATGATTTTTTCCATTAATGAATTTCTGTAGTGAAATAATATTTAATTGTTAGGTTTACATTGTAGTTGTGATAACAGCAAAAATATTTACAAAAGGGTGAGGGAAGAAAAGAAAAGTAAGAACACTATCAACTATTAAGTATAAAGAGTAGAGTCAAGACTTCATATCTTACACACGCTTTATGTAACGTAAAACACTGGAATCTGAAGCGTAATCAAGAAATCTTGGGCTTTCCTTATCCAGCTGCCAGGATGATGAGAACAGTAACATCGTCATGGGGAATTTATAAAATGGAAATAAATACCTGGAAGAGGAAAAGGCGTGGAACCAATGAGAGACGTGCTCCAAACAAGCAAGTAGTTGGATTAGTATCAAATCAGGACTTTCTACTGTGAATGGACTTGTCTGACAATACACCTGTCACAGTATTGATTCCAGGGAATAAAACTCTCCATGGTAAATTTCTCATTCTATCAACCAGCAGGATACCACACAACAAATTTTGATGCAGAAGTAACGGCTATTCATATTTCACTCCAACACCTTCTAAACAGAATAGATAAATTCAAAAATGCTGTCATACTTTCTGATTCTAAAGCAGCTATACATGCAATAAGTTCATATAAAATGACGTCAATCCAAATTAAAGAATGTCACAAAATTATCCAACAACTTCAGAAACTACAGAAAAGAATTATATTACAGTGGATACCTGCACATTGTGGAATTGCTGGAAATGAATCAGCTGATTTTCTTGCCAAAAAAGGTGACAATTTAATTCAGAACAAAAGTAAAAACTTACCCTTTACATCCATAAAAAGATTAATCAAAAACAAATATAAAAACAGACAAAACCAATCAATACCTAACAAAGCCTAAGATAAAAAAATGGAACATTTTAATTAAAAATCCAGAAATTATTCCAGAAATCCCATGTAAAGCTGCAGTAGCAAATTTTAGATTACTTACGCAACATGATTATTTGGCCAAACACTTACACAGAATAGGAATTTCTACAAGTCCAAATTGTTCTCTCTGCAACAAAGAAGAGGAAATGACTGAAGAACATCTTTTAACCTGTGAAGTCCTACCGGAACCACTACACAGAAATATTGGAGAGCAAGAGAGTTAATGGCTTTATTGCCAAAGCCTAGCATTTGAAAACAACAACAACAATAAATTTCTACTTTTGTAACCAGAATTTATCTCTACAATTATAGAGAGAAACTTCATGTTTTACGCCATTAATCAAGGAATATTTGAAAGAATCGGATGATAGACTTTTGCATTACAAATCAGGGAAATTATGAGTTCATTAAAATACATAATACTATGGTATTTTTGTACCAAATAGTTGTAAGTTTTCAGTTACATACACATGCCTCAGTTTGATAAGACTCCCTAGCTGGCGACACCTTTAACATCGGTTCCAATGTCTGGATACCATACAGCATAGACTTAAGAATGTGCAGTTGTGGCGGCGATTAAGGGACGCCTTTTGAAGTATTTACAGCAACTCCGTTTGACCCGATATGACTGGTGTACCCCACACATTCTTCTCGAACTGAACTTTGTGATCATTCCGTCTGCCAGACATCGGTTTTGTGTGTGGTTACTCGCTCATACAGTGTATTATGTACTGCAATATTCGGAGTATGTAAATCCTTTTGAATATGTGAGTTATCTGAAAACAGAGCATGCTAAGCTCTTTGGAGTTAGAAAATCTGCCAAGTTTTATAAGGCATATCAATTCTTTTTTGAACGAAGGTAATTGTTTCTGTAGTTATTTAGTGTTTAGTAATTTCGTTTCATTGTCAAACAAGTTTGTTCTTGTCCAAAATGTGAAATAAATGTATTAAAAAAAGAAAAATAATAATGATATTGTAATCTACCAACAGTAACTTTTATCAATGTATTTGTATTACAATCATCTTTATGTATTATTTTGGCACTTCAACTGTTATTACTTATAATTGTATTGATTGGCTTTATTTAGTTTTAACTGGACTATGATGTTAAATAAGTTTTCAATTGTGTATACTATTGTACTTGTTATAAAGAGCAATTTAAAAAATGATAAATTCCTATAAAAATGCCTTAGTCCTCAAAGTCTGTTACAGTTATGAACTATAGGATCTTTTTTAAGGATATTGGTAGGTTTTTATGACGATAAGCAATATTAGCTAAGTTAGTTGTTAGATTTAATGAAGACCATTAACTAAGCTATTTGAAGGAAATTGACGAAAATTTGAATATATGTTTCTTAAATATGCGCAAGAAACTGTAATTTCTTAACTATTATACTTGCTAAGTTATTGCGCACCAACGCTTATGGTTTAAAAATAACTGTTTCTATAGTAACAGTGTGATAGGTAAGTCGCTGAAATGTTAATTGGAGCGCCCTCTTACGGCGATCACCAAGTACAAGTATAACCGAGCGTGGTCTTCAGATGCTATGGACTGCCTATAATCGAGCACAGTAAAACACTTCTAAAAGATTGTAAACCGCAAAGAAAAATACACATTTTAAGTCTCTACGTACATCATCACTGCCCCCACCAACGGTCCTATTTAATGATATAAAATTTGAAGCTTCTCATTTGCCTATGAAACACAATTTTTACTCTGTCACTTGACAAATTCTAAGAATCCTGTCCCCTTTCTTACTTTCAAAAAATTTCCTACGTATATATCTGCACGCTAATCTAACTTGTGAACATAACTGGATATCTTATTTACTGGCAACCATATTTGCCTTGCTGCACTGAGATACTAATTGCTTTTCCTTGACACTGAAGTTGGCTAATGATTTCTTCTCACTGATAATGTTAACTCGTACTTCTTACATTATGCACCGATTTTAAAATATGAAGCTTATTTATTGCAGTTATTTATCTGCTTTACACGTTATAAATTCAGGTCTATCTCCCTCTTCACTTCTTTATGAAAGTATTAATCTTACTTGCTAGTACCTACCAGTTTTATGTTATCCTATGCACAAATTTGTTTGCTTTGTATCTACTGCACTCCCTAGCATGCCTGTCACCGAAGTCTTGAATATTCTTATTCTTCTAAATCTACGATTACCCTGTTTTCATCCTTTGTCCTAGCTTTCATGGTCCACTTTTCTTTAATCTTCCTTACAAATATCCCTAGTTATCTGCCCCCATCTTCCTGCTTCCTCTTCATTTTCACTGCCACAGTTTTACCTTTATTTTGTCTCCCCTCACCTCCACATAATTCACATTCTCCTGCTTCACTTGTCTTAAAAAGCATTGCTCCAATTCTCATCCATGTCCATTTTTTTCTCTTTCTTCCTCCTAATTTCTGTATGCTTCCTATTCCTGTATTTTCCAGAATTTTTCTTAATTCAATATATAAAATATATTTGTTGGCTATTTTTCTTTGCTGGTACATACAACCATTTCTCTCCTCTTTTGCTAGACCTCTATTCCAGAATTTCCACCCCAGGGGTGGAAACGAACCTGGGCGACATTCCGTGGCAGAGAACCTAAGTATGATGCCTTAGCCCACTACACCACGGCACAGGACGTCAATAAACCATGATAGCATTTATTTATTTCAATTTATAATTAAATAAAAATATGTGTATAAGTAAATAAATACACCTTCCGTGCGTCAAAAGGATCCCTGGGAAGCAGGGATGAAGGAGAGATCCAAAAGGTGACCAGATCCGGAAGACGCGCAAGCGTGAACTGGTCCCTAACGATTCCAGGTTGAACCATCCGATCCCACAAACCCCGAACCTCCCAGGGGTCTCATAAGGGGAGCAGTCAGTAGTCCGTCCAACCGACGCCTTCACAAAGCACAGTAGCACCGCCCAGCCACCACATACCGAACACCGGCACCTAGTTCTTTAATCCAGAAACAAATGATGATGCAGGAAATGACAGATAGAAAAGTCATGAAAGTAGTGGAACTGTTCCAGGATACACCAAAGAAAAATCCATGGTCAGACTGGACGGGAGTCGAACTCTTGAATCTCCAAAATGCTAGTCTTACATACGAAGCCATATCCTTTGGTTAGACTCAGGGCACTTTATTATACTCACTCATTTCTATGAGTATACCTTCAGGTTCTGCGGCGGGCAGAGACTCATTTTAATTAAACAAAAAACACTGATCTGAAAATCGAACCCGGGACGCCTAAGTTAAGCTGATTACCAGACCACAGAGACAATCCACGATTGTCCAGCTTTTAGTGAAGTAACTTTAGAAACTCTTTTTTCAGACACCTCTCTCCTTGTGAGTTGAGCAATGGTTTTAATGGAAGAGCCTTCGATTCTTGCACAGTACAACTCACTTATCTTGCGTGTTCATTACGCTAGGTGAAAGTACGAGTATGATACGTACTAGTAAAATGTTTTTTTTACAATAATGAAAGCATTGGTCGTGCTGGAATCCCGTTTGATTGTTACGTTTACAGGTATCCAAGGCTTAGGAGAATGATGTTTCCTATTCGAATGCTAGAGATAGCAATCTCTCTTATAACAATAAGGAAGCAAGCTATGGCATTTGATTCCATTTGGAAATTGATAGTTGAATTCCATGTTGCTTATTATCTTTGTATTACTTCAACGGTTACCGAGAGGTAGACCTCATTCACAAAGAAGACGTAACGTTAATAACGCAAGCGTGATGAAAGACCATTCACATTGCACCGTGGGCGTAACGCAAGCAAAACTTTCCAGATCCGTAAAGTGCAGATCTTCCAAGCGCAAGTTTCAAATTGAATAATCTTATCAGTAACATCAGCATTAAAATTCTTCCAGTCTTTATAAAAGCTCTCATATATTCCACTCACATCTTTTTATATTCTTGTACAACTATTTTTACAAACACCTATTCCGCTATCAACTTCAGGTAAATCGAGATAAACATTTTCAGAAAATAACTTATTGGTAATTTCCTAGGTACAAGGAGAATATGACTTTAAGTCTCGAATAGTAGGCTTTAAATCTTTGGAAGATCACTGCTGGTCGCTATGTATGGCTTTGAAATTTCAATCTTTTTGAATGGCCAAGCAAGAAAAACAAAGCGAATAACTGTTCCAATTTGAAAACATATAAGTATCTGAAAATACAAACTAATAACAAGAAATATTTGGGAAAATATTAAAAAACATGAATATTATTTGACATAAACTATGTATTTTAATCACGTATATCTTTTTCGGTGGTGAGATTTTGTTTATCTTTTACCAGAGCTGCAAAAGTCACCCCGAACGAAGAGACATCAGAAGATATTCCAAGAAAATTCAGGATTTAAAATTTGTCAGCAAAATAACTTAAATATATTGAATATTTTAATCAAAATCATTAAAAAATAGAATTGTTTACAAAATATTCCATATAAAGATAGTTTATTTGCGTGGACAGGACTGGACTACGCTACCGAGGGGATTCGGCACGGAGGTCCAAACTTGGTCTATAGTACTTATGCCCCCAAGAGAGGCATGCCCGGAAGAAAGAATGAGGCGAGAGGAGACAGAGGGTGGCCGTTCCAAGGAGCTAAAATACTGCAGAGGGCAGGGTCCCTGCATTTTACCAGTTGGAAACTCCTCGGCAGGCCAATATAGCCGACATCACACCCACCGTGGTCCTGTAACGGCCCACTAGGTCGGCCCTAGACCGGAGACAGTCACATCGGAGGAGGAAGTGTTTACCAGGAGCATATCATCCTGCCATGCACCGCCGAGACACCCGCCAACACTTCTTATCCTGAAAGAGATCTCCAGATGAGAGATGATGTGAAATGACAATGGAGATGAAATGGGGGGGCAGGAAAGTTGGGGGATGTAGTTAATCTACCCAGCATTCGCCTGGCGAATCGGGAAAACCTTGTAAAAACCTAGGGTCAGGTAGGTTGCCCACGGGAATCGAACCTGCGCCTCACGAAAGCGGGCCACAACGAAACCGCATGAGCCATCCCGCTCGGTTTAGTTGGATGGAGAGAGTTTCTTTAAAAAAAGGTCCTTGTATTGAATCATTAGAGCAGGCTGAAATTAAACACTGAGCCAAACTGAAAAATTCAATGCCACGGCTCTCCTGGTTTCCGTCCAGTCGCTCTTACCCATTAAGCTACCACGACGCCACGTTGGCCGGAAACCAGTAGATCCGTGGTTCAAATACCGGCCATGGCATTGAATTTTCCAGTTTGACTCTATCCAAAACCTTAGCCTACACACGGCTAGTGCGAAAAAATAACTCATTTCCATCGATTAAGTTAAATACAGAGTCAGATATTTAATTTTAAATATATTTATTAGAATAACTAAATGTTATATTTAATTTTCTGGGAATGAGTGGTCTGTGAGACCGCTTCTTCAGATGTCTTGCATAACTGACAAACCTTAGGAGAATAAAAAAAAATAGTTTAAATTCTTCTCGGGAAGCAAGCCAGGTGAATAGACGATTAGAAATTGACGTTTTGTGAGTGTACATCTCTCCCATCATCAGGATATTTTAATAGCTATAACCACAACTGTATCACTGGATATAACACAACTATAAACAAAGGCTATATCAGAAAAGGAGACTATGCTGAGAAAAAAAACAAATCTGAAAATATGTATTGTATCTATTAGGTCGGACACGTTTCAGACCACCCTCGTACACACTATTTTCTATACAAGGGATTTCTAAACGTGTAATTTAACCAGTGCCGCGGTTCACTGCAGAGGTCTGAATATGAATCTTTGAGTGCAAATTAGTTGAGAAAGTAATGAATACATGTACTTCGTTTGCGGAGTCGTTCTGAAATTATAGTTGGTAATGAAAGTTGTGTGTCATACATATTAGAATTATTTTATTTAAATTACAAGAAAGCATTTTTTCAGAATGTAGGATTTCTCGGACAATTTATCGCCTTGTAAAACTCTTGCGCATCTACAGCTGAGTATGACCTATCATTTCAGAGTAACAAAAATCTACACATCTCAAAGATAAGATAATATATAATCAGAATATAACCTGGAATTATCAGAGAACATAAATAGTACCTATAATCTCACCAAGTCCTTAAACACCATCAACATCTTTCCCGAGGCTTTAAATCACACTTTATTTTTGAGGAATGCAATGTTAATAAGCTTCCTTCAGGCTGCTTTAGTGTCGATTTTTGCACAGATAGAAGCAGACAACGATCATTGCAATTCTTGTCTTGTAAATTTCTGTAGGGGCTTCCACGGAGGTACGTATGTTAGCATGAAAATTGCCAAAGAAATGGCTTCGCTTCAAGCGTGATACCTGAAACCTTACAACTAAGTTTACAAGATTATAGAGCTGGTCCACAGCACGTGACACTGGAACCAAACCCATAATGATATATCATCAACTTCTGTCTTATAAACACAAGAGTGGCTTATGCCTTGGCAATGGATGCCCCAATATTTGGTAATCGAAGATGAATTACTTATTAGCACTGTTGAGCTCAAGTGATTCAAACACTCTTCTGTGAGTACAAAAGTGAATCGAGAAGATATTGACCCATTGCTTCACTCACACTGTTTATTCACAGGACATGTTTCAAGAGCTCTTGCTCCTATCATCAGCTGATACTCGACTAGTGTAAGTTGTAGTGGTTTCCTCTTTCTCCGTATTGTCAATAGATGGCGTGATGTACTTGTCAAAAATGTCCGGTGGTGGAGATTCAAAATTCATTACTCTATGAAGATTTTTGTTAATGAAGATTTTTTCCCATACGGAAAGGTCTATGGGGTGATTAACGTATTTTATTAGAGATGTTTCCAAGTTGATGTCATGTCTAGTATTCAAAAAATGAAAAGCCACTGCTGATTTTTCTGTTTCACCATTTTTAATGTTTCTTAGATGTTCTTTAGTTCTGATGTTAATATTTCTTTTTGTTTTTCCTATATAAATTTTAGGGCAAGTTTCACATTTGATCTCATAGATTCCTGGTTTTTCTTTGGTAGTGATTGAATTTTTGGAAGGGCCTTTTAACAAATTTCTGATATTAAACCTATTTTGAGGTGCAAGAGTTATGTTGTGTTTTGAGAAGATTTTTTTGGAATTTGTTATAGGCTGATGGGTGGAAGGTGAATTTTTTAAAAAAATGTTTCTCTTTTTCTCCTGTAGGTTCTAGGGTGGTGGTTTCTTTTATTTTCTTAGCTTTGTTGAGTCTGTTAACTGTTTTGTCTACTAAATTTGGGTTGAAACCATTGGATATAGCTACTTTTTTATGTGTAGGTATTCTTCTTGATAGTCTTCTCTGTTTAGTGGAAAGTTGATCATCCGAAAGATTAAACTGTTGAAAATGGCATGTTGGTGTTGTTTGGGTTGAAACTGTTGTTCTTAATGTAATTATCTGTGTGTGTCGGTTTCCTGTAAATACCAAAAGTGAGTTTCTTGTCCATTTTTTTGATCTTGATGTCCAAAAAGGGGAGCACACCATCCTCTTCTGTTTCCAATGTAAATTTTATAGCTGGATTTTGTATATTCAAAAGTTTAAGACCATCTTGTATGAGTTTTTTAGGTACTATTGCAAAAATGTCGTCAACATAGCGATACCACACTTTGAAATAATTTGTGATATTGCATGCATTACAGCTATTCGAGTTTTAACTATGGTAGAATCTCGATTGCCCGTTTTACAGTTTGCCCATTTTTAACGTCCATGTTACAGTTTATAAAAGTTAGGTTATGTTTTCACGAAACAAACATTATGATGTTTCTTGTTAGTGATGTATATCAACAGATGGCTTCAGTATTACGAAAAAAAATTTAAGTCATGTGCATTTTAAAAGCAATGGACCAAAAGTCTGTTAAAATGTTCTGTATAACTACAACAATAATATATAATTGAACAAGAGGTTGTTCTAGTGCCTTACTAGGGTTTCAGTTTTTAAATCAATACATTCATTGAAACTAGATCTAAACATTCAACAAATATAACATAGAACTTTTTCAGCTTTTTCCGTAATTGCTCATTAAGCCTACTGTTTGCATCAAGCAAGATGGATTATTATCCCTCATTTTAGGTAAACGTCTATCTTACCCTTTCCATTAAAACGGTTAATCGAGATTCTGTTGCATATAAATGTAACTACTGCAGAAATATACATACTAATAATATCATACACAAGTCACATGTAAACCTCCAAGTTGTGTTCTTAAAATACGGGTAATGTAAACAAAATTAAAATTTGGAATATGCAATCAAGCGATTTTGTCGATTCATCATCCGTTCATGGCAATACCAAGAACCATGTTTTCAAAACATCTTATTTCTATGATCATATAGCGGCATGTTTGAAGTGGAATAGTTGATATACACAGTCAACGTCTTTTATATGCATTAGAAAGAACAGTCATAAAAAGTTGATTATGAACCATTAAAGTGTGACAAATCCTCGCGAGAGGGCATTGCACACTCTAGAACGACATACGTATACCTATGAAGTAATAAAAGCGACAGCATTCCACAGATAGTTTAGCGACCTTTCTGACGATTTTGGTATGGTTACTCTTCAATAAGTAAATGAAGAAGATTTACAATTAACTTTTCACAGCTGAAGTTTATTAGTGTACTGCTGGCACATTAGCTTCTTTTGGAAATACATATGTTTCTCTTGCAAAACAAGTTTGTACATGACTTCAGCTGATAAGTCTTTTAAGCGAAACAGATTCTCTTAGGAATCAAAACCTTCAACCTTCAATCAGTTCTTCTATCGAAATGAGGTTCAGGTACGGATTCGTGAAGGCATTCCCAATCTTCTTGTTGCATATAGAAGGCGTTAACAGTGTAGATCAATTATTTCTCGTCAAATATATCGCTATATGATTAAGGAAATAAGACATTTCGTGGTTTCTCTCTGCCAGAACCGTCCTCTCTGACTGAGATATTAGGTATCCCTTAGTCTTCATAAGGCACAATTATCAAATATTGCCTTCGAGATGTGACCAGATAATTCTGAACCATCTCTTCCACGCCTCCCGTGAACATTCTGGAACTCATTGATAGTTTATATCAGGGAGTGGTCCGCCTATAAGTGAATCAATAAGTAAACTGTTAAGTCCATGCTGCTGATTATATGAAGTGTTATTTATTACTATGTATTCTCTAAAAGAAGTAACCCCATTTTACCAGTAAGGTATATTAGGGTTCTAGTTACAAAAACACATAAATACAAAGATCAAAATAACTGAACATGATAATAGTTATAACGTTTAAAAAATTTGGCCAATAAAGTGCTCACAGGTTGAAATGCAACATTTTTTTTAAAGAATACACTAATCAACAGTGTTTGAAGATATCTATTACAATATGAAAGATGTGAATAAGATTATACCTCTTTTTGGAATGAAGATCACATCTAAATAAGTGTTCAACACTTTCATCAACGCTTTCACATTTACAGGTATCTATCAGGAGAGTCTATGTGGAATCTTCGAAAGTAAGTTTTAAATTTCCCATGTCCGGTAGCAAACTGGGTCAGAATATCAAGCGCTACATTGACTTCGAGATGTGACCAGATAATTCTGAACCCGCTCTTCCCTGCCTCCCGTGAACATTCTTGAACGCATTGACGGTTTATATATGCAAGTGGGTCGCCTATCAGTAAATCAATGAGTAAAGTGGTAAAGTCCACGCTGCCGGTAGAACATCAAGTGCTATTTTTCTGAATTGTGATCGACAGTGTGAGCTGATCGGCGTGCTGTTAGTGAAGTCTATGATCCATCCCACTTTACTTATAAAATAAAGGGAGGTGCTAGTAAAACCTGACTGAGTCACAATAGTACAGTAAAGTGACAGAAAATGATTTAAGTAACACCAGAGTGTCAGTGTTTTAATCAAAACTATTAAGAGGTATTTTTCAACAGCAAAAAAAAAAAAAAAAAAAAAAAAAAAAAAAAAAAAAAAAAAAAAAATCAGCACTAGGTACTTTTTTGTAAGTGGTAGTTTGGATTGGGATTTTTTTTTTTTAAAATTCCTGACGCATCTTTCAAAGATACTGAACCTAAGTATCCGTTTTTGAGTTATGCTCATGGCATCTTTTTTTTAAATTTAGATGACTCCGGTGAAATCTCGACATCAATTTTTTGGATGAATACAGTACTTCCTACGCTTACTTTAAGTTCATAGTATAAAAAGTAAAAATGAATCACTTTAAAACTACGTATGCCTTCGAAGTTTACGACATGAGCCTAGGCTCTTCGGCTACAAACTTGGGACAGGCTAGCAGTCGGTCACATGGTTGTAAAACCAGCGATGCGAGACTGACGGAAGAGGAAAAATGCAATACATGACTTCGTCATGACAGGTTAAGGATAATGCCGCTCCTCGAATTCTGTTTATCTGATATTTCATCGTGACGGAAGTTAGAATGAAATCGTGTCATTCAGAACGGCTGACTATCGAGCTGCTTCTGTCAGAAAATCGAGAATACCTACAGCATCACATCTACCGACAAACACAGCCCCTTGCGTCATCACAGCGCTTCTCCATTGTTTCCCTTTAGTTTGCTCTGTCCCAAGTGAATATTTATGACAGATTCGTTAACTTTCGTTGCGTGTTCTAACGTCATGCAAACCAACAAATGACTCACTATGTTTAAATTTGACATTCACTTATTTACTGAGATAACACTTTGTAAGCCTCATTTTCTGGAAATAAACATTCTTGGTGATTAAGGATACTTTCCATATAATTTAATAAGAACTATACAAAATCGTTTGTTAGAACAAAAGATAGAATAAGAAGCTAAAATAAATCCAGACTGGCATCCAACGAACGTGTTCACAGCAGAAAGTGCAATCAATTCCTAGTATGTGATCTACTCTACGTGGAGAAATATACAGTTTCTCTCTTTGGCTGAAGTTAGATATGAATCGAATCCTGCAGTATGGCAGCAGGGCAGCAACAAACTCTACTCCAACCAACGAAGGATGTGACAGAGTTGTGAAGACGCACGGCAAATATTGCAGTGTTCTATATAAAGAAACAATGTCATTAAAAACGTTAGAATAATTTTAATTAATAATTTTAAAATAGCACGCCACTCTTTGCACTGATCGGCTGCAGATGAATATAGTGCACAAAGAAGTGTGTTTAGTTTAAATAAAAAAATCCACCAAATATAATATACAAATACGAGAAAGAAAACTAAGGTCATGGCTCTCTATGATAATCAACCAATGGGGATTAAAATAACCTCAAATTAAGAAACAGCAGAGGAAGTAAATAATTTTAATAATTTGGAGATATTGTTGCCTTAAAGCAACAAATGAAATTAATAAAAAATGAGTTTATTTTAACAGACGTACGGTATAAATGCTGTTATACATTGTGATCCATATAAACCTGAACCACTTCCATAGGCCATAACTTTTGAAGCAATAATAGGATACAAGTACAACTTTGGAAGAATATAATGCACAATTGGGAGATTACATTACACTATTTACATCTCAGAGAAAATGTTGGAAGTGTCCTCCACCAGCATCTATACATGTTTGTACTCGTCTCGCCATATTCTCTGAAGTTTTACGGAGAGTATCCTCGCCAATGTTACTTATTTCGATTCGAATGGATTCCTTGAGAACATCAATTGTCCGTGGCCTATTCTTGTACACTCTCTCTTGTACAGTTTCTTTGATAATCGAATAATCTCAAAAGGTCTGTGGCCCCTCAAATCGCCTGACCTAACCTCACCGGATTTTTCCTTGTAGGTTCAAAAGTTATGGCCTACTGAAATGGTTCAGGTTTATATGGATCACACTATATAAAGCTCTTGAAAGAAGAGCGTCATCTGTTACAATAGTATTAATAATAATAATAATAATAATAATAATAATAATAATAATAATAATAATAATAATAATAATAATAATAATAATAATAATAATAATAATAATAATAATAATAATAATAATAATAATAATAATAATAATAATAATAATAATAATAATAATAATAATAATAATAATAATAATAATAATAATAATAATAATAATAATAATAATAATAATAATAATAATAATAATAATAATAATAATAATAATAATAATAATAATAATAATAATAATAATAATAATAATAATAATAATAATAAAGCTTGATAAAAGTGTAAGGATTTAAAAATTCAAACATATAAAAAGGGATGTCTAGATAATGGTTCAATTCACACAAAAAATGTATTTGACATATATTTGGTATGAAAATGTCTTAAATATACGATATTTTAGTCAAAATTGTTAGACTATGAGAAAATTAATAATTTCAAAAAAAGATGTAAAGGGAGATTTTCTTGAAGATCTTAGTGTGGTATCCTTGAAAGTTGTTGAACTTAGGTACTTACAGCCTTTTTGAAGACTGAATACAGACGGCCGACAGTGAAAGCTTGCGTAAACATAAACAAGCTGTATTTTCTCTGAACATGTCCTGTACCGTTCAGCAATACTGAAATGTAGGACTTAAGTCTCTTACAGTGGAGTGGTTCGAATCAATTTAAAATGCAAACACCGCCTCGCTATGTCATACACTTATAAAGTAGAAAATTAATATTCAATGTGTTATTCTGTTAAATAATTCTATTACAAAACAACTGCAGTGGGGAAAAGTGAACGAACCGTATATAATATAATAAAAGTGGTTCAAAATTCAAAGTGTACGGGAGTAAAACTTTCAATATCTAGTAAACATTGTCCACATCCAAAAAGTTGAAAAATGTATTGTGCTCGGAGATTTTCTCGAGTTTTACGAACAAAGAAATTCCTACAATACGTAAACTTATGAATTTTGCTAAGGAAAAGATCCCCTTTGAAGGTAGAAAGATACATTCTGAAGAATACTTAAAGACATGGGATATCGATTTCGCAAGAAAAAACGAACCGTCATGTTACAAACGCTGTGCTGAAGTTAGACTGTACTGCACTATACTCCCGACTTCTCTAAACCGAGACATGCTACTCTAGCGACTTCCCCAAACAACTGCCCTCATTCGTCAGATAGGTAATAATTTTGTATTTAACCGACTTTAGTTTTGGAGTTATGGAGTTGAAAAACACAGAAACACACACACGCACGTACTCTTAGATCCTTTTAAAAATGCCTTTTTCGGGGGTGTAATTCACGGAGTACAAGAACATGAACATATTTCTGGTGAATTTTCCGTATTGATTTTTTTTCTGTAGAATACATTACTTCCCCTGCTTACTACATGTAGGGGAGAAAGTAATTAAGTATTTCATGGCTTCTTTTTTACATAGGATAGAAGCAGCCAGCAAGCCGAGAGATATAAAGCGTCATGGAAACGGAGTTTTGCAGATCTGGTAGATTATCAAGAATAGATAAGCTACGAAATACTAAGATAACGAGCATTACACAGATAAGTAATGACATTTTAGAGATTATAGAAGAAACAACGTTTAAGATACGTAAACTGGTGCTGGAACATAGAATGCCGGCAAAAATACTTAGTGGACGGGAAAAGAAAAGAGAGAATGAAGAACCACGGGAACATAAGACAGATTGGGGTACGATGGAGTAAGCTTAGAAATGGCTTCATGAACAGGAACGATTTATAAACAGGTTGAAAATTATTTAGGGTTGAATAAGAACAGTTGCATTGCAAATCCTTGATAAGAATTGCCACCACCTTTTTTCTTCTTTATTTACTTATTTATTTTTTGTATTTTAAGTCCTGCGGCCTTAACTCATGTCAAACGATTAATGAAATGATGCTCAAATGAGCACAGAGTCCATAGAGCTTAGAGTTAGCTGACATTCATCTTTCAGAATAACTGAAAACTCGGGAATAAATCTTATCCAGAGGGCTTGACCTGACCGAGATTCGAACTCGAGACCTCTTGAACGTGAGGCACACACGCTACCACTTGCACTATAGAAGTGTGCTATTAATACCTCTGCATAAATACATTAATAACATCTTAATTTATTATTATTATTATTATTATTATTATTATTATTATTATTATTATTATTATTATTATTATTATTATTATTATTATTATTATTATTATTATTATTATTATTATTATTATTATTATTATTATTATTATTATTATTATTATTATTATTATTATTATTATTATTATTATTATTATTATTATTATTATTATTATTATTATTATTATTATTATTATTATTATTATTATTATTATTATTATTATTATGTTGATATGAAAATTTAGTTAGGTTTTGAATTGAATTGTTTAGGCTTGACGGGAATTTATATAGGTTTAGGTTTGACATGTAATTATTTAGATTTACCTTGTAAAAATTAATTTTGACAAACGCTGCCACCGGGCCTTGCTTCTGCATCACGTTCAAGAGGTCCCATGTTCGAATCTCGGTCAGGGTGAGTTACCTGGATAAGGTTTTTTCCTGGGTTTCCCTTATCCTTAAAGACAAATGTCGGGTAGCTCTAAGCTCCATGGACCCTGGACACATTTGAGCATCATTTCACCCATTTCATTCACCGTCCGATATGACTTAACGTTGGAGGACGTAAAACAAAACGGGCCTTGCTCTAAGCAGTGAAGTAATAACAGCAGTAAATTTACTGTGTAAATAACTATTTTCAAAATATTCCTTGTTATTGGTTTACATTTTCAAGTATTTATAATTTTTTTATAGATAGAGGCTAAGGTTTTTGATAGAGTCAACATGAAAAATTCAATGCCATGGCCGGGATTTAAACCATGGATCTGGTTTCCGTCCAGTCGCTCTAACCCATTGAGCTACCATGGTCAACGTGCCGTCCTGACATTAAATTCTCCATTTGACTCGTATATTTTCCCGGGAGACCACTAGGGGCTCTCGCATCCGAGACACTGTTTGTGGTGACTTAGTATCGTAAGTACTTGAATCCCAGGCTTCATCATTTAACTCTTATTATTTTAATTAATTGATGGAAATTAATCATTTCTTCATACTAGCCGTATATAGGCTAAGGTCTTTGATAGTCAACATGAAAAATTCAATACCATGGCCGGGATTTGAACCATGGATCTCCTGGTTCCCGTCCAGTCGCTCTAACCCATTGAGTCAATAATAATACATTATTTTTACTTTTGTGTAGAAAAGTTAAGTCATCAAATAGCTATCAGTTCTTAAAAGTTTCGCCTATTGTTTAAGCCTACTACATTACCTTGTTCACGTTGTACCTGTAAGAAAATGTGTGATACGGCCATTTCCAGATAAGTTTACTTCGATTAGCATGAAGTAGATAAGAGTTTTTACAAGACTGAGTAGAAAAAGTGTGAGTAGAGATGGCTTATTTTAAATTAGTTCACACATATTATCGTTGCCAATATTATGTTGATCTCATGTGTTTTGTCACGTGTTTCTATTACACTCGTGTCGCATACCTTACTATATACGTTTAGAAGAATATCCAGACTTGTATTAAATTTCACAATATTATCTGGGAAGATCTTAACTTTCCGTTATGACACAAGTGCCCCACTTCAGGTTTGGAGCTGTGAGACCGGTTACCATGAGATTTTGCCAGACAGTATGTACAATGCGGCGTTAACGTGTTAAATCACCACTCAATGTAACACACACTTTATCTATTTATAATTAGCGTAATAACACGTGATGTATAAGTTTATTGACTTGAATCTCTGCAGTACTCTTTAAAGTGCCGCAAAAACAAGTGCGTAACTTAATTCTAACGGGCAGTATATCCGATCAACTGTTAAATTCCAGTTATGTTTATTTATACGACCATTAGGCAGGGAGATCTGGAATTCCTTCAGCTGCTTTCGATAGAAATGTTTTGACTGAAAGTATTCTTAACCACTCTTTGCCAGTTATAATATTGTTATAACTGGTGCACACCTATTTGGAAAAAACAAAAGAAGAAACATTTTGAAGTATAACCTGTATTTGTGCGCATGCTCCTGTGACCCACCAGACGCGGTGGTATTCACATGCATTTGTTTTAATCTGGACTTTGCATGTGATTGCCTCTCATTTTAGTTTGGATATGGCATCAGACACGGGGAAGTTTAATGTTTTGGAAACAACGAGAATATTTTGTATATTAAGGTAAGAGAAGATCATTGTTCAAAAGATACAACAGAAAATTTTCTAGGGCGACATAGACATTTAGTTTAAAATTAAATGAAAATAATGTTTCGAAACGTCGAAACTTTTCTGTATCGCAGTTTCCAAAGAAAATTCCGAAGTTCTGAGCTTTTTTCATTAATTAGCTTGCACTCTTAGACCTTTTCTGAACCCCAAATGGTGCCACAAAAACAGAAAAACGTGTATCAATAAAACTTATGTGTGCATCTTTGTTGATGAAACAGATTTTGGCGATTCATTTATTTCCATACTTTTTCTAGCCTGATGTGTAGTAGCATTAAAAGTCTCCGACGAAGATCTGCAACTCTGATTAACGAAGTCCTGAAGATGCTGTTATTTTTCGACCCCCAATGGGACAATTATGATACTGAGTACCACAGATTTGAAGGATGGACTCATCCTGGTACTGTAGCGATGTGCCTAGATGTCGACAATAACTATGTTGTGCAAATCTGTAGTAAAAGCAGCGAAACAAGTTCATCCAACATATCTTAAAACCTTATGGAAACAATGGCCTTTTCTCTTTCATCTTGTGCAATCTATGTACAGCATTTGACTGTGTAGCTCATGCAATATTGCTCTTCCTGGAATTAGAATACTTCGGAGTGACAGGAAAATCACTGCAACTTATTCGTATTTTCTTGCTTCATAGAAGAAATACAGTATGTGGAAAATAAAGCATCAAGTGCTTAGACTAATGGAGTCCCTCAGGAGTCCATTCTGTGTCCGTTTTGTTTCTTGTTGCCTTACATTATGTCCAAATAACATCGCATTAATAAACCACATGTAGAAAGAAACTTAATACGACAATTTAATGTAACAAACGAATTTTATTATTTAAGGGTTTTACTGATGAATGAAACATAGATTTGGGCTTTTCAGATCAATTCACAATCATCGAAACTGAAATTCCGTCGATGATTTGGAAACTATATCTATCGATGGTCTCTGAAATAAATTATCTAGGTTGATATTTCTAATTAGAAATTAGATTATAATTAGATTCCGTCCAGTCTCTCTTACCCATTGAGCTACTATGGCCAACGTGCCGTTATGACATTAAATTTTCCAATTGACTCATATATTGTCATATATTTTCCCGGTAGACCCCTAGGGGCTCTCGTATCCGAGATACACCGTTTGTGGCGACTTACTACTGTAAGTACTAGAGTCCCAGGCTTCATCGTTAAACGCTTATTATTTTATAGGAAACCAGGAGATTTGCGGTTCAAATCCCGGCCATGGCGTTGCATTTTTCAGCTTGACTCTATCTATCCAAAACCTTAGCCTATACACGGCTAGTATGAAGGAACGATTACTTTCCATCAATTAAGTTAAAACTGGAAAGAAAGAAAAAAGGTGAAGAACACTTCAATAAAATGACAAGATCGGGTTCCGAAACTATTAAATAAAAGAAACTTGTAAGGCATCACCTGTTTTTGCCCGCCTCTGTAGAGGTCCCATGTTCGAATCTCGGTCAGGGTGAATTACCTGGATAAGGTTTTTCCCGGGGTTTTCCCTTATCCTGAAAGACGAATGTCGGGTAACTCTAAGCTCCATGAACCCCGGAAGCATTGAGCATCCTTTCACCCATTTCATTAATCGTCCTATATGACTAAATGTTGGAGGACGTAAATAAAAAAAATCACATGTTTGGAAAGTGTTCATTAAAAAAAATCACCTAAGAAAAACATTAAAAACCCAACACAGTTAATCTAGTTAAAGAACTATAAGGCTCTGTCTGTTATGGTAAAATAAGACTGTACATGTTTGTTGAACAAAGTAACAAACCTAATCTGTAAGTAGTCTTCAAACATACCTACTCTTAATGTTTCGATTTGAGGTCACGAAATAATAAGGACTATTCGTTAAGCTAGATTAAAAATTAAGAGAGATGGTGCTTTCTAAAGGTTTAACATTCGAAACCCACCTAAGCGTGTTACGGATTAATTAAAGGAGAGTAATCAGTAATGATGCAAATAATTCTGTGCTGAGGCGAGGCTGGTGAAGGAAACTATGTAG
This sequence comes from Mantis religiosa, assembly GCA_030765055.1. Classification (NCBI taxonomy): domain Eukaryota; kingdom Metazoa; phylum Arthropoda; class Insecta; order Mantodea; family Mantidae; genus Mantis; species Mantis religiosa. The sequence continues at coordinate 145,353,635 of CM060955.1, read as the reverse complement.
TTGTGGATGCGTGCTAGTTCGTAGCAGCTCTTTTGTTTCTGAACCAAGGACGGCTATTGAAAACATTTCCCATAAAACCTATCGCAGTCCTTGACACGTAAGTACGACGTAAAGGATTCCTAGCCGAATCAACTCCAAATTCTTCCTAAGTACTACAGGAAATATGAAGAATGTGCTGATTTCATTTTAGTGCTTTGTTATCACCGATAAACGCGAGTGAAGAATTCCAGAGTGACGACAGAGAACAAGATCACCAATAATTTGTTTTCTTTGTGAAATACACAAAGGTATTCCCGTACATTAATGTCTTCATTACCAACAAAAAAAACTTAATTTAAAAGTAATGCAATGCGCAGGACAAAAATATAACATACTACTAAACACTTATTGTTTTCCAAAAACATTCATGTTAACTTTGGTCTTATTTAAGGAGAGATCTAAATAAATAATGTCAAAGAGCGTAAAATTTCTCCTAAAGTTTTTATTTGCTAGCTTATACATTTGAAATAATGTTCCCATAGATTTTGTTTGTTTTTCTACCTCTTAAGTTCATTTAAAAATTTAAATACCTTGCCAGGCAAGAGTGCCACGCCCTTTTTAAGACAGGTACTACTATGTTTATTTGCGTACGTCAATACTGTTATTTGTTTCATTAAAATTGTAATTCCGTTTAAATATTATAAGTGGTTTAATACAAATGAAGCTAAAAATCGCTATTTAGAATGCAATCTTAATTTAAAAAGTAATTATAGTAATATGGTTCGAAAATTTACAAAACAGTTTTGCTGGGTATTTCCACGTTATCATTCAAATATGTTGACAACAATTAGTATTTAACCTGGTGTCACCCTGACCAAATCCACAGGCGACATAACGGATCTAGCCACCTACTATCAATAGCATACAAGTATACCACAGCAAAAAAAGTATTCGAGGCCTAAGACGCAGGGGGGTTAGAGAAGGTTCCCACGTCCTCTCTGAATAGATTTAGGACACCCCATGTCAGTTCAGTTGCAGAACATTCAAAAGCATTCTGACATCTTCTACTTTTGTGAGTAAATCTTCTCGATTTTAGTATAACGTCTGTTTAGTTATCGCGTGTGCAGTTCGGTCGCCTCTTTTGACGAACCCTTATAATAGTTTTACAACAGCGGCCCTCCTTCTCCCAGTCCTTTCTGCAAGGTTGCCACCTTTCTCAATACATCATGTGTACCGTACGAGGTTTCGTCTAAATAAATTATCTTATGTCCATTACTGCGAAACTTCCTTAGTTTTAACACACACACACACACACACACACGCACACGCACACGCACAGGCACACGCACACGCACAGGCACACGCGCACGCACACGCACACGCGCACGCGCTCGCGCACGCACACGCACACGCACACACACACACACACACACATTCTACTGGATTCCATAATAACCCTTATCTTATTCAAAGTGCAGTATTTGAAACCCAGCTCCTTTAGGAGACTGCGGAAAGTGCACTGCCCATAAGGAAAATCACAAATTTCTTGCAAATGAGCAACCAATTCGTCTAAGGTTGGCGCTCTCCCTTTTGCATAGAATCTATAAATTTCTCGGCGAATTAAATCGCATGTGAAGTTATCGAAACTTTAGAGAAACGTTTCCTTTTGTTTTCACAATTGATCGGCGTCTTTGGCATTCCTTTCGTCACAATTTTTCTTACTGTATTTCTGTGAATACCCAGAATTTATCAGGTTCATTGCATGACCCCTTACCAAGATTATTTTTCAGTACATGTTTATATGTGTTCAAAACAAGCGCTTGAATTTGCTTAGAAACAGTTCCCGTTATATCTTTGTTTTTTGAGGCTTTTCCAGTAATGTAACTCGGCCCAATTATTCACACTATTGTCATCACTTTGATTATTTTCATTTGACTAGAAGTAATATACTACTTCATTTGCATTTACCACTGCATTTCCCTCCCACGGTTTCAACATCGTGACACACAACGAAATTCTGCACGTAATGAAACAGATCAACTGGAAGTTTGAACTTTGGCAACTGAGACTCCACGTGGAGTAAACATGCGACTGCCATTTCCAGAAAATCAGAGTTGCTATTGGTCCTCAACGACAGTGTTACATTTCGAAGTGTCGAGATAGATTTATGACGGTCATTAGTGGGCGGTAGGGTTCGTTTCCTTTGTGAGGCAACTGCACTCGCGTTGATTAGACAGTTTTACAGAGTGAATAGGGCGGATGTTTCTTTAACAGTTCTACTTCTTGTGTAGCATGCGTTCTCTGTCACACACATTCGCTGTCCCTATCCCACTATGTAAGAGTGGCACTGGGTGGCACATTCCTCTCAGGGACTTAGTTTGCGTTGGTGGACAGAGCTTCCGGTCCTGAAATGGAAAGTGTTTTCAGGCAGAGAGCTGTTCGACTGTACCAAAGTACTTGAAGTTTCACCCGCTGTACAACATTTACAACCTTTCTCGTACACCTGCCATATACAACTAATTTAAAGTAAACTAATTTGAAGTTTTTATACACAAGTATGCAATCAAAAGTTATAACATGATCCTAAACACTTTCTAAACATTGCTCCTAAACAACCATTAGTATAAAAAAACAGTGTCTGGCATTTCAATTGTTTTGTTATAAACTTGTATCTGTTACAAGTGGTACCACTGCAATGTATCTGAAATTTATAAAACACTAACATGTTCAGTTGATAGCAACTTTTCCAAAACATAATGCATGTGCATGATACAATGTAACATAGAAATGTAACCGATAGAAATAGGATAGAATCTGCTGAAGCACTTGGACAGTAAAGCCTTCACACTTTTTACTAGACAGAGGAAGAGAAGCTAGTGTATACATCCGAAAATATACCCTCCTCTGCGGCGTGGTGGTATCCTTATTAGGTCGGTAACTTTTCGTGATCTTTTATAGGCAATACCAAAAAGTTAATGAATTGAGTGAAATGGTGCAACATTTCGATTTCTACGCTTGACAGCAATATTTGGCTTGTGTTAAAGGTTATCTCTGCTTTGGTCGAAATAGGTGCGCCATTGTAGAAGAGTATAAACACACACATACAGATAATGAATGTTATATAATTATATAATTAACTTTGATAATACTTCCCGAGGATATACTGCTTTTCGATTTGAATGTAATAATTTTCAAGCAGACCTTAAAAATGTTAAGTGGTTGCTCTTATGTTTCTCAAAAAATTCATATAAAGAGTTCGTGTGCAGTACCAAGGCTAACAATCACGTGCTAGTCTTTAAACAGTTGTCTGTCATTTATAACTCTTGTTTACTCCTTTGTACCTACGACAAAAGAACATATATGTTTGTTACATCATTTTGTTTCGTGAAATGTGCACATGATTAGTGTTATACAACTGTCTAATGATAGGAATACTGGTAAACGGGTTGCATACTTATATAACTTGAAGTAACTATACATTTATTCAGAAACTTTAGACCGTAGAAGACATATCAAGGCCTCTAAAAAATTAAAGCAAGGCAACTTTGGCATTACTACAGGAGAAAAATCGTATTATATTTATATGACGTTCTATTCATAACAGTATTTGTTTTTATAAAGTTCTACAAACCATTTCATGTTAATCATACATACAAGGATAGAGCAAACCATAACATTTTTTTTTTTTTTTAATTTACGTCTTCCAACGTAAGTCATATCGGACGATGAATGAAAGTGGATGAAATGATGCTCAATTAAGGAAAAACCCCGAAAAAACCTTATGCAGATAGCATCCTGACCGAGATTCCAACTCGGGACCTCTTGAACGTGAGGCAGACATGCTAACGCCTACGCTACAGAGGCGGGCAAACTGTAACAATGGCCAAAAATTTTAAACCAATGGGCTACTTTGGTCTTGACATTCCACGCTTTTTTCATGATACCGCAAGAATCAACACTTCAAAATGATAGACGCATTGAAAAATTCAAAATTCAGAAATGGTTGATGCCACGAAAAGTTATTTTAAATAGTGTGCTTTTAATATATCTATACTTTCATTATACTATTTTCGTCGATCTCTTATGATTTATGATTTAATCTTCTGAATGAAAACCCCAACATTTGAATTTGGTTCTCATGTAAATATCTTAAACATATGGTATTTTAATCAAACACGTTAGAGCCATTTTTATAAATGTATAAAATAACCAACGACTTTCCATGTAAAGAGTAGTCTAAGCCGAAAAATTTTGTTAAAAATCTTTGAGTAATGTCAAATTTACTTTTAACTAAACGAAAATCCAAATGAAATTAAATGTTTTTTCGACAGATGTTAAACGCATTATCTCAGACTGAGACGAAAATATTTTATGTAATTATTACTTACGTAAAACCTATATTTAGGGGACGTATGAACATTTATGAACGAGTCCATTAAAAGTTTCACATATACACTTGATATATATACAATAATTTACTGTTTTTTTTTCAATGGGATATGAGAGAACTTATAAAACACACCAAAATCCAAAAGACCTACTCATCCCTGACTAATCTTAAAGGCATTTACTTATTAGAATGCACAATGTTAAGGTATCAATTTAAATATTTATTGTTGCGGTTAAAGTTTTCTTATTTTAATAACAACAGCCATGTGAATTTTCAGACGTAATGTTAGCGTAAACATGTTTGCTTATGCTTCCTCTATTATCCCTCCAACACAGTATATGAACTGGTAAAATAAGAAAAATGACCGCAGTAACTTTTGAAATACCTAAATATTATTTGTCATGCTAACATTTCTAACACATGTATATTATACGTCAAGTGTAAGTAAGCGAGAATATGGATTTCTGAATATGTTCCTGCTCGCTTGACCATTATACTCGGTTTTGTTCTGCAATGATGGTTCTTTCCATTTGCCATTCAACTGTTTATGTTTCAATTTTCATAATTTCAAATATGCCTCAAAACTATTGTCCAATATTGTCTTGCCCAATATTTACAGAATTTCAAAAGTAAATAAAACAATAAGCAAAGCTTTCCTCCATTACGTTATATTCACTACTAATTCGAGCCGTTACCAAAGTAACGTCAAAATAGTAAAGAGTGCACTCTCAGTATTTGCTAATTTCAAGGCAGTGTAGAGTACGCGATGCGTGAAATAAGGGGGCGTGGACAGTACTCTTATAAGTTTTCGCGGTATTTTATCCGTAAACCATTTTGTTGAAGTTTTTGACTCCCTATTTGTTTGTTGTTTTTTTTTCTTCAATCATACCGCTACCTAAACTACATTGGTTGGAAGAAAGAAGCATAAACAAGGGAACGGGGTATTATCTACATTCACCTTTTTACCCGAGAAAAACAATTGAATAACTTTGATAACCTATATTAAGAGAATCGTTACTATACGGCTTGCGCATGTTTGTGAAACCTAACGTAAAGTTCCTTGTCAACCTACCCTTAATCCTTTCCAGCATTTTCCTCCCTTAGAATAACATGTTATCTCTCAGCGAAATTAAATTAGACGTAAATTATTTGGGTTGAAAATATGTCATCGCATACACTCAAACAATAACATATGTATCGGAGAAAAAATGCAGGTGATGTTTCCAAGTGTAATAAATGACAGGTGCGTGCGTGATACACACGGTTAGCACCGCACGACAGATGGTACAAGTACATCCCTTGTGTATACAAATACTAATACCTCGCTTCAGCCATAGAGGACTCTCGAATGTATTTTTACTTCTTCGTAAATGAAAAGTAATCACAAGCGTAAAAAGTACTTACCCGAACAAAGTTTGTATCTTTCGGCTTCTTGATCTCGTCTTTACTCTTAACCGGTGTCGTATCTTCAACCGCATTCATTGTTGACACATTTTAAACACCTTCAGTAATTTATTGTCGAAACTCCACTTGAGAAAAACAGAAATCAAACACTTTTCACTTGAATATGCACACCAGCCCGCCGCGCACACGAACGTCAAATCACCACACGAGACACGGAACAACCTATCTCACTTCGTCATCGTTTGTACTCGTGCCGAAAGCAGTTATGCCTCTAGCGAGAAATGCAAGACGCCTCCAAGTTCCGACTTCCGCCAGCAGAGGTCACTACTGCTTTACATGCGCATGAATGGACCTTATTGCCTGCGCACGACAAAAACACACGTGCAAGCGATGTGCAACCTTGGTGGCATTCGCGGATAGTTGGATGTCCTGTGCCCGCAGCTTCAGTTGTGTATGATATAATTGGCAGTTAGACAATCTGTAACAAACCATGACCAACCACATTGATTTTCGCCAGGTTAAATGCATACACAGTGCTGGTGTCGTATTTTATAGCCTTCTTCTCCTACGGGGATTTTAAGTGAGCAATAGGTAATGTTACCAAAACATCCGGTATTGAGTCTATCGAACCCTTGCTTATTTTATTGAAAAGAATTGCACCTAGTCCACCCCCCCATTATATATATATATATAATGTTTTATACTTTAGAAATGACAATGCAATTAAATGACCACTGAAACTTATATTTCTGCCATGTAAGAAATTTTAGGAATGAATTTCCTTTAAGTTAATTGATGGAAATGAATCATTTCTTCACATTAACCGTATACAAGCTAAGGGTTTTGTACAGAGTCATAAAACATGCAATGCCATGGCCAGGATTTAGATCCATGGTTCAAATCCTGGCCATGGCATTGCATTTTTAATGTCAACTACCTGTATGAATTTATTTATTCATTTACTAATTTATTTACTTATTTATTTATAAACAGGTTTATAATGTAAAACATTTTCCTGTATCAAAAGTTCAAGCTTTTATCCTATTCCTCCACTCTTCTCTATCCTTCTAATCAAATTCCTTCAAACCTAATTCCGTCATTACTCTTTCAATATTCTCCATCCATTTAAGTCTAGGTCGACCACGTCATCCTCTTCCAGGTGGATTCCATTCTAAAATTTGTTTTAGTAATCTTATCTCAGGCATTTTGCAGTAATCTATTTCTTCTGAAATCTATTTCTTCTTCCAATAAAATACACTGAAATATCAAGTAATAAATCTGCAATTTTTTATATTTTAACTTTCCCTTACTTTGAAATCATTACTGGGGTAAACACAATTAAGTTACTTTGATGTTTATATGTAAAAGCTTCAGATCTTTTATCATTATTCTCTATGCTAGAACTTTTTGGAAAAGTTTCAGAGACATTTCCATCATCGATCTTAATTCACTGGTGTGTTCCGTCCTCTGACTTAACAGTGTTTTAGCTTAACATGTGCTGATGATATCATATGGAACATCAAACAAAGTTCTGCTGGTTTTCTAACAGCCTTTAGGTCTTTTTCAGTTACTCATCTATGCATTTTTAGTTTCATGCTTTGCACCAGTTTTTATCTTGTGATGACCCATTCATATTTTCTGGCATTTGCTATTGCAGAAACTTTCAAACCATCCCTAATGAATGGCATACTTGTTAAAACTAGAATTATTAAAATAGTAAAAAATGCAGTAAATAATATTGTTTGCACTTTATTAAAGGGAAAAATAAAAAGTGTACAATAAACTAGTGTTCAACATAATTACACAACTGAAAGAAAACAATTTCACACATTTTATTCTTTTAATAAAATTACAATTTCATTCATTTTATGCTTTTAATAGAAATACAATTTCATTCATTTTATGGTTTTAACAGAATTCCACAATCACATTCAATAGTATTAGATGTTTCGTAATTCCCCTGCAAAGTAACGTTTGAGATAATACAGCTGTGCCTTGCTTTCCATCTGAGACAGTTCTTGAACAGCAGGAGCCATTTGTGCAACATGATTTTCATAATTAGATCCTGTAATCAAACACATAGATTTAATTTCAACCCAATTACCATCTAAAGCCTATGGCTAAAAGAAAATTGTAAATGCACCCCTTTAATCAGCCAAAAAGTTTAATCAAAAAAACTTGTTTAATTATAAAACAGTTGCAAAATTAATATACTAAAATAGATACTATATTTGTACCTATTGTTCCCATTTTAAATAATTGTAATTTATATTTTATTTTAATTTGATACTTGTATATACTAGGTCTGAGCATCAAATAGTTTATTAATTTTTCTGAAGCTGTTTTTTAAAACTGAAGCTTAATATTAACTTGAATAAATTTTAGTCAGTTGTTAAAATTTACTTCACTTGTCCTTTAGATGTTCTAATTACGAAGATGTCTTTTTGGGTGCCATTGCATCCATCCTCAGCTGTTTGGTGAATGCCAACAGTCTTTCTGCTTTACATTATTTTCAACTAATTTTGGTTGCCCTCTGGTGTTAGGTTGGCAAAGTTTAAGTAGTTGACTTGGAGGCAGCAATTCAAAATTCATAAACTCCCTTTATTTTTGTAGATAAAAATCTTCTCCCAAATGTCAAGTCCCGAGTTCGAATCTCGGTCAGGGTGAGTTACCTGGAGGTTATTTCCGGGGATTTCCCTTATCCTGAAAGACGAATGTCGGACGCATTGAGCATCATTTCACCCATTCCATTCATCGTCCGATATGACTAAATGTTGGAGGACATAAATTCAAAAAAATGTCAATATCCAATTTTAGGTTAATTGATTTTAATAATTACATAGAAAATGAAGCTAGCTACAGTGAAGCAATAAATATTACACAAATATAAATATTTGTTACTAAGGCTCCACTTATCTTAAGAAATTGGTGTTAATACTTCTTTCTAATGGAGATCGATTTGTTTGTGAAATAGATCTCCATTAGAAAGAAGTATTAACACCAATTTCTTAAGATAAGTGAAGCCTTAGTAACAAATATTTATATTTGTGTAATGATTTTAATAATTTGATGTTTTTCCTATTTCATGGTTTTCCTTCCAGAAATGGTAAGCTTCAGCTGATTTTTCTGTGTATTTATATTTGATGCTCCTCTGATGTTCCTTTGATCTAGATTTTAGGTTTCTGATGGTTTTCCCTATGCAAAATTTATCAGTTTTCACTATTTATTTGATTTCCTCCAGACTTCAAATTTAAGGGTATGGTATTTTTAACGGTTTATTTAGTAAGTTTTCAAATTGTATGTTTTCTGGAGCATGTTTTATATTTAATTTATTAACGATCTTCTCAATGACGGCCGAAAAGACATCTTCCTAATTTTAACATCTGAAAGACAAGTGAAGTAAGTTTTAACAAGTGACTAAAATTTATTCAATTGAATAGTTTGTTTGTAGCATGTTTCAATTGCCTATTATTGCTAAAAATTTTAATCATTATGAAAGAATAATTTTTAAACCAAGGCTATCATAATAGGACTTCACTGTTGGAACACACTTCTTGACCTTGGAATTCCTCCGGTGTATGAGATGGTTTTTACTTTTTTTTTTCTCTTCTCAACGTAGTAGAAATCCACAAAGCACTGATAACACACATAACTGTTAAAGTTCTCATTTTTTAAAAACCATTACAGTCGATTTGTTTAATACTGAATTATAACTAGAAAAGGCAAATTGAAATTAACACTGAAATAACGTAATAATTAAAAATTACGTAATGAATTGACTGAGGCACTCTGTACTTCACATTACATAAATTTCAACACGTTTCACCTTCACTTGAAGGCATTATCAAGAAATTGTCGACTGGCTAGAACTTTGGTGCTCCAGCTGATGATTCCCCAAAAAAGAGACATCTGGCAGTGATTCAAAGAGGCTAAGTAAAATATTTTCTTCCAATGGAATGTCAAAATTCATTAAATGTGTTTCAAATTTCGTTATATACATGTTTTCCCACATGCTTAATTCTGATTCATGTGGACTGGTTATAGCAGTTGCATTTTTTGTTCTATGTTGTGGTTGTGATCCCAGAAATGTGCTGCTACCAAGGACTTCTGTTTTCTCTTGCTTGATGTTCCTAAAGTGTTCTTTTAATCTGCTTCTTAAGTTATATTTCACCTTTCCTATCTTACTGCAGTCTAAGCAATTAATTCTATAAATGTTGAACTTCTTTTCCAGAGAAATTTCTATTTTCGGCTTTATTATGAGGTTTTTTGAATTAACATACTGATGGATGATGAAAAGGAATACAAGACCCAATATACCAAAATAATAAAAATGGTGACAACAAATGGTTTCAAAAAGGTGGCAGACATGAAAATAAAAGGTTCAGTAGACAAAAACAATTGAATGAGGACAACATCCTAATAGCTTTAAGAAATTAAAAAACATACAAGAACTTCACATTTACGACATAGTTATCCTGCTGAGAAATAGATTAGCTCTTCAGAATAGCTTGGATAAACTGGGTGCATAGGACTGAACCAGAAGTTAACGCAAACAAATCAAAGTTAATGAAATTTAGGCAAGGAGGAAATGTAAACAAGGCTCTTTAAAAACAGGAATGCCCAACTGGAACTTACCAACTGCTACAAATATCTGGGTATAACTACTCTACAAGTGATAGGAAAGTCCTTCACCAACCATAGCCAGGAAAAATGCATTGCAGCAATAAAGGCCACTTTTGATATCAAACACGTTGAAAAGCCATCAGTGAAAACTGCAGTAAGACATTACACAGATTTCCCTAATAGCATGCTATGCAATTGCCACAATCAGGACCCAGTTAAATGCTGAAAATCTGAAAAAAGTTGAAGCAATCAAAATTTCCTTCCTGCAGAGAGCACTTAGGATGCCTAGATCAGCAAGATCCAGAATAGTTTATCATCTTGCCAACACTGACTTCTTCATAAGGGAAATTGCGTCAATATACAATCTGTAGAACACCCCAGCCTACACAGCACACACAAAAGAGAGATCTGAAAAAGCTGAAGATATAAATCAAAGATTCTTCTTGACCCCAGAAATGAATTCTGAATACTGGAAGGAGCCTAACTTTCTGTTGCAACACATGTATACGAGGACTGCTGCACACAGATTTCACTAAAGAATATGCATTCAGGAAGGGTTTCATCTTGCATCAAATCAGTGTCATCTCACTATGTGGCAATCATGTGATCAGTGCCATTTACTTGACTGTACAGCAAGAACAAAGGTCATAAATATTAAAAGCAGAAGCATTATTAACAGTAACTCAAATAAGAACAAAGGTGTTTAAATTTTACACAGATGATAATTTCCAATGATTCATGTATTCTGTCTAACGTACACAGTATGTTCAATAATAAATAATATCACCCATGAACAACCAGAAAATTTCAGAAGATTTTCAATGACTTTAACATCACCCTGATACCAGTAAACAAATTCAATATAGAAATTGCCAAAAAAGCTACACCAATATATAAGCTAGTGTGTTTGTGAGCAAGGATATTGGTCTACACTTCCTGGCTGTAGAAACTTATAAGGGTCATTCACAATGAAAACGCAAACGTTAACGGAAGGATGCAAACGTATATTGTAGCCATAAACGTAGAAAAGCATTCATAATGGAAAAACGGAAACGTAATTATGGCCAATCAGAAATTAGATGATTTAAAATAACTCCTGAACATGAAGTAACATTCATGCATGTTCAAACAGTAGCCAATTTACTCGGTCTACTATATTTGAACAGAAATCGATCGTCTCGGCGTAGAATCAAAGAAGTTTATCAAGGAGACTTTCATAATTTACTTCGAGAAATGAGAGATGATAATCCACTGCAATTCCAAAGATACATGACAATGACTCCTGCACAATTTGATATCGTACTAAACCTAGTTTGCCCACTAAAGCAAGTCGAAAGATGATATAGTCAGAAATTTTTGTTCCAATATAAATATATTCTTATGGCTAATTTAGATAACTAAAAAACCAAAATTTAAAACACCCGAAATAAAATATATTAAATAAATATACTAAATATTAAATATATATTAAATAAATATATTAAATATAATATTTATTGTGTGTCTACAGAAACACATTGTGGAAACAAAACTTAAGTAAACAAGCACAACATTTGGGTTAAGTATAATCAAAGAACACATGTAGTTGAATACTTCTATTTATTGCTTCACTGTAGCTAGCTTCATTTTCTACATAATCAGTACTTCTATAGTTATTATTTGTTCCCATTTCAAGTGCAATTGACGTCCAGATGTTATTCTTCAAAGCTACATCTTTATAAGATTTATCTTTTTTGTCATACAGACACGCATGGCTCTGGTACAAAGCAATAAGCTTTTGATCAAAGGCAGCCATTTTCCCGTTTTCTAATTGGTGGATTTATTCATTCCACATAAATGTAAATGCAGAAGCTTGGAGTTTGCCAGAATTTGCATTTGCGTCTGTGAAAGGAGTTTCCGTTAACTTTCGCGTTTTCATTATGAATGGCTCTCATTAATTTTAGTTAATTTATGGAAATTAGTACAAAAGTGAATCGAGAATATATTGACACATTGCTTCACTCACACTGTTTATTCACAGGACATGTTTCAAGAGCTCTCGCTCCTATCATCAGCTGATACTCGACTAGTGCAAGTTGTAGTGGTTTCTTCCTTCTCCGTATTGTCAATAGATGGCGTGATGTACTTGTCAAAGATGTCCGGTGGTGGAGTTTCAAAATTCATGACTCTATGAAGATTTTTGTTAATGAAGATTTTTTCCCATACGGAAAGGTCTATGGGGTGATTAACGTATTTTATTAGAGATGTTTCCAAATTGATGTCATGTCTAGTATTCAAAAAATGAAAAGCCACTGCTGATTTTTCTGTTTCACCATTTTTAATGTATGGAAAAAATCTTCATTAACAAAAATCGTCATAGAGTCATGAATTTTGAAACTCCACCACCGGACATCTTTGACAAGTACATCACGCCATCTATTGACAAAACGGAGAAGGAAGAAACCACTACAACTTACACTAGTCGAGTATCAGCTGATGATAGGAGCAAGAGCTCTTGAAACATGTCCTGTGAATAAACAGTGTGAGTGAAGCAATGTGTCAATATATTCTCGATTCACTTTTGTACTAATTTGTGCTTCACTGTCCCTACGCTTCTTTCAAGTTTATACTTTTATGGAAATTAATCATTTCTTCATACCAGCCGTATATAGGCTAAGGTTTTTGACGGATGGAGTCAACATGAAAAACTCAATGCCACGGCCGGGACCCGAACTACGGATCTCCCGGCCCCCATCCAGCCGCTCCAATGCACCAAGTGGGTTGGTCATGGTGGCTCGGTGGGTTGGAGCGGCTGGATGGGGGCTGGGGGATTCGTGGTTCAGGTCCCGGCCGTGGCATTGAGTTTTTCATGTTGACTCCACCTGGCTCTCATTAAATTAGCTGGTTGCAAGCTTTTGTGTTTATGTTGCAGTTGTGTTTACCTTTCATTGTGAATGATCCCTTAGTCCATATTTTACATTGATAACATGAACTACATATAAAAATGTTACAAAAATTACAAATATATCTGAAGCTATAGAATGAGAATAATATAAACAATTTGTGTGAAGCAGTTGGTTTTAAAGTCCACTTGTCCATTACTGAATCTTTGTGCCTATTTACTGTTATTTGCTAGAGGTCACTAGTGCTCAATCAAAATTTGAATTTGACTTTATGCATTTTGTTGCACCACAGTAAATGGTCATCTGAACACAATGAAGGACACACACAGATAAGCTCTAGCCTATCATAACAATGTACACCAATTAACATGGACATTCAGTCTGTAATCTTAAGATACAATGTAATGCAATTGATGTCCATGAGGAAAATGTGTAACACATTGAATCTATCCATAATCTGCCAACAGTTATACTCATATACATTTTACAGGCAGGTCTTACAAGTTGCCAAGCAAGTGTAGTATATATAACATAATTTGAATATACAAATCCCTGGATTATTGTTTGCAGATGACTTGGTGATTGGTGCTATTACTGTGAATGGGCTAAAAATATCTTTACAAGAAATAGATAAATATTGTGCAGCTTGGGGCCTAAAGGTGAATAGAGCTAAAACCCAAATTGTAGTTTTTAAAAAAAGGTACTAAACTGAGTAAACATGAGAAGTGGTACAAAGAGGGAATCGAATATAAAGTAGTACGTGAATGTAACTACTTAGGAATGAAAATTGATGCAGGAGGGAAATGGGAGAAGCAAAAGAAATGTGCACTGGCAAAAGGGAAAGCAGCAATGGCAGCTGTAAGAGGATGTTTGTATAAAACACCTGAAATGGAAATGAAATGGTTAGAAAGGGATATAATTCAGTGGTTGAGGCACGAATGCTATATGGTATTGAAATGTGGGGGCTGGAAAAGGGATGGGAAGTTTTAGATTATGTACACAGGGGGTTTTGTAAGGAAGTTCTAGGGCTGCCAATATCAACTGAAATTTAAGTAGCTCTAATTGAAATGGGGAGAGTTCCAAGAAAAGGGTTAGTTATAGAAAGGGCACTAAAATATTGGTATAGGATATTGAATTTAGAGGAGGGCAATATACTGAAACAATGCTTGAAGTATCAAGAACTAAGTTTACCAAATAAAGGATGGATAAGTAATTTACGAAATAATTTGGAAAATAATGGTATGGGTGATATTTGGAGAAAGAGAGAAACTAATTATAAAGGTTTTTGGAAAGGGGCTAGAATAAGATTTGAAGACATGGAGATCCAGAAACTGTTTAGTCAAATAGCAGAGAAGAGATCACTTGTTTTCTATATTCAATTGAAAAATAGTTGGGGGAGGGAGAGGTATATAGATAGCACTAACAGTGAAGAAAGAAAGGGGTTAGCATGGATAAGAGCAGGGATATGGAGACTAAGAGGTCAAAGAAATGGATACCCGCAAGACGAGTGCCCATTGTGTGGGGATAAAGAGGATATAAAACATATATTGTTTGATTGTAAGGAAACAGAGATGTGGAGGAAAGAATGTCAAATATCAAAAATGAATAGGAGAATTAGCTTAATCAAGGTTTTAAGTAAAAATTATAAAAACATAGGTCAGTTTTTAAGTAAGGTTAAAAACAAGTGGGTGTGGACTGTAAAAAGAGAGAAGGAATAATAAGTGACTATTCTGTAATAATACATATTGTAACATGTCTGTAAATATACTTAATGGACTGTCCTGTGTAGCAGTGGCTTGGGCCAAAACAGAGGGCAGTCCAAAAATTGTAAAAGCTTGGTACCTCAATAAATATTACTATTACTATCAGGTTTAAGATATGTAAGTAATGTAAATCTACAACAAAAAATATATATATAAAACATAATTTAAGCCCTACCATGCTAAACAATAATAAATTTTGTTGTCTCATTTAAAAAGTTAAATAATATATAAAATAAAATTATTTGTCACCAACTTCACTTATCTTTTAAGAAAATTGATAAAATTTCCACAGAATTCAAGAGACTATTTTGCAAAAATCTTTTCAGTGGCTAAAGATGCAGTCAGGTAGACTAATGACTTCATTGTCATCTGCTGGGTATTAGAAAACACCATCCTCATTCAATTATATATTATTATAGTTTATTGAATTATATTTGCTTCACTATTAATAGTTTCAATGTTTTACTTTTATAAAAATATTATTCATTTCATTTCTTTGTTTGCAGGGGCTATATTATACACAGGGTGCTTCAGATGATTGAATTTAGTGATGGAATATTAGCGAGATTAACACTGAGTTATGTGTAACTGAGATTTGTTTAAAATGTTAAATATTTCCAAGTGTTAGCTTTTTTATCCCAGGTTTTAATGGATTATGTCTTATATGAATAAGTTTTGGTTCTTCAAAATAGTTTATGCATATCAATTATTTCACTACACTGTTCTAATCATGATTTTAAATGCACTTTGCAAACTGAAAAGAAATTACTCTCCGATTTTTAATGATGTGCCTCCACAACCTTTTACATACTTCTAATAACACAAGGACATTAAAATGATGTAAATAAATTATAAAATGTAGCATTATGAATATAAGTATACACAAAACTAATTTTTGTAACTCACCTGATTGCTGACGTTTTTGACCATAAACAACTTTTCCATCAAATTCATCCATTGGAACTTTCAAATCAATATCTACTTGCTGAATTGTGATATTCAAGTGATCTTCAATTTCAGCCAGATACTGTAAAATAAAATTATCATATCTACTTATACAAAATACTCCTTAAATTAGGAAAATGTATAGAGTGTAGTAATTGCCAATAAATAGAAACTAAGTTAAATATACAATACACAACTTAAAAAATGTTATAATGGGACATGATCAGAAATGTTTACTTTCATCAACAAGATACTGAACCACGGATCTTTAATATACTACCAATGCTTTCATAAATTAGCATCTGATTTATTGTCCTCTATCTTGACTAGCCTCGCTAGTCTTAACTTAAATGTCTGGATCACTAAGCTGTTTGATTAAATCTTAACATAATTCCTATATTTTCCATCTATGATGTTCTACTCATAAACCCTATAAAACTTCTTTAAGCTCATCACATTAGGTACAGTGGAAGTAGCTTTAGGGCACACAACTGCAGTGGTCATCAGCGACCAACATAGTTACAAAAAATCTAATTTCATCCCATCTTGACACCAACTGAATAAGCTATGTGCAATAACAGATACATTTTTACTTTACCATGTACCTAGTAGGTATGAAAATGCGATCTGTTTAGACCATAACATTTTGAACAATTTCTTTTACGTATCTACCATATCTGAGATATCCATTATTAATTTCGCTTAAATGAATGTTATTAAATTTTGATGTTCCATATGTAAAAGATCTCTTTGTGGAGTATGTTGACCAGGAAATGCCATTTACAAGTCACAGGAGGGTACACAACTATTAGTCTATGTTGAACATGAGGACAATTTCCTTTGCTTAAATGAATGTTATTAAATTTTGATGTTCCATATGTAAAAGATCTCACTGCGGAGTACGTTGCCCAGGAAATGCCATTTATAAGTCACAGAAGGGTGCATAACTGTTAGTCTATGTTGAACATGAGGACAATTTCCTAAACACATTTAGGAAGTTTGGTGTAAAAGGTGAAGCTAGAGTAATTAAAATTTGTGCCTATAAATGCCATTTATTTCTTTATCATTTCAATTTGGGCACTTTTTCTCTCTATCTCTCCGTTTTCCAAAAATGATCTTTTTGGACATATGGGGCCCCAAAATATTTATTTCCAATAAAATCTTGATATTGAATTTTGGAAGAAACACTATACACAAACAGTAGAGAAAAGCAAAAATTATAGAAATATTCCATGTGCAGTCCACTATTACTAATAACAAATTTAATCATCCATTTGTTATGTCCCCTAAGGATTAGGGGGGGAAAAAAAATTCAACAAAGGAAACGGCAAAATCATTCAATTTACTTAATTGATACTTTAAGCTATTTGTAATACATGCAGCAAGACAACAAAGCATTTACATATTGTTGCCTATTTTAAAATTTGAGGAATTGCTCTAACTTAAAACATCAGTTTAATTGTACTTCATATATATGAACATAACTCAATTACATCTTGTTAATCTATTGCTTTTAATGGGCAGAAAACTTTTATGCTTAAAACATACTCTTTGGTGACATTCAGAGATTTAAAAACATTTTTAGAATGGAGAGAGGGGTAAACAATGAGGTTATTAATAAATTATAATAATTAGTAACTAAACTTTACTTCGCTTTGATAATATATTATAATCATCATCACACTGCTGTCATCATCAAAGGTAAGTGTTAGCAGCTAATTATTACAATTTATTGTATCATGGAGATATTACTGATTGTGAAGATCCAATACTGATGATACCCAATGAATGAATTTCATCACCAAATACATAAAACCTACAAAAAGGCTTATACCAGTAAGTCAGTTGCACCAGTATTCTAGATATCTATGCCCTTTCTGTTTTGTATAGCACTTGCAGAGTTTAAACCAGAGCAAATTTGTCATTATTATGTTCCTTTTATTTCACATACCAGTATAAATGTTATGTGAAGAGGTACAGCCATATTATAAGTTTCTCCTGTTGTTCTAACATTACCTACTCGGTTATTAGCAGTGCTAGTTCCAAGTCACAAGAAAATATACCACAATTAAATATATCATTAGCAAAATAATAGGCACTTACTTATCTTCTTTTGTCAGTGAAAGGCAAGCCCCTGAGCAGGACATAATACAACCATCCCTCAATCTAATTATAATTTCAGAAAGGAATTAAGCAAAAAAAGCATTGTGTTCTATTAATTAAAATTCAAAGTAATTTACTGACAGTGACTTCCAACTTATGCTTCTATTAAACTTGTTTGGAGTAATTTAGTAACAGTTATGTCCAAATTAAATGAAAAAAAGTATTTGTAGTCAGTTTTTAACACTACGTCACATACATTTTTATTTTTTGAGGAACTGTTTGGAAGCCATTGCTCTTTTTAACTTTGTTCCACAAAATTTTTCCATAACTTCCAACATCAGTTGCAAGTTGCATCCTACAGGAAACCACAAATATGATCCAAAAACCACACAGAAAAAATGTTTGCAGGATGTAAAATAAACATACAGAATTTTTGGGGGATAACCCCTTAAGTCCTTTTTATTCTGAATGACTTTTGGATATTTTGTAAACCATAAAAGATACATAAAACCTTAATACACACAAAAATGGAAATCTCTTAAAGCACATGATCTGTCAAATACATTTGTTGTGGAGTTGTTGGACATATTTCTTATTATTGGTTTGAATTTTCAAATATTTATACTTTTCTAACATAGGAAATAATTTTTTTTTTTTTTTTTTTTGTTAGCCTTTGGCTATGTAAAGAGAATGGAATTTCAAAGTCATCCCATAGCAACCACTTCTTAAGACTTGATTATCACTTAAGACCGGACCTTGAAGTACTTACGTGTTGTAAGTCACCATTAAGGAGTTCTCATGTGTATATGAGAATTTCCTAGTGGTTTACCGGGATAATGCGAGTCAGTTGGAGAATTGTCATACTGGTCTTTTGGCCATAATAGCTCAATGGTTAGAGCAACCGGATGGAGACTGGGAGATCCTTGTTCAAATCCTGGCTATGGCATTGAATTTTTTAGTTTGACTCAACCTGTCCCTATTGTGTTCCTTTATTCCCCTTATACCTGCTAGGAAATATACAATAATTGAGGATCTGCAAATCAGGATGATGCTGCCAATAACGGAACCACATAAGGATGTTGCAGAGAGATGAAAACATAAGGAGAACGAGATAGAGTAGGAATTCTTCGCAACAGATGCCATGACGAACAGGGTGTAGACCAGGAGCAACCAACCACAAAGATATGCTATTACCTATAGGTTTGTTCATGCACGGATTCTATCATAAACTGTGAAAGACAAGGAAATTTCACCAAACAGTGACTCGTGTGAGTGCAAGTTATGTGAACAAGGGTGCAAAAGATATCACTTCAAACATGTAGAAAATGGATGGGGTCACTGATCGACTTGATGAAGCACAAACTATAATGCGTAATATTAATGCTCTTTCCAGCGCACTTTAGTTATTAATTGAGATAAACATTTCTGCAAATTAACATAGTTTTGAGACAAAATAGTACTCAATGCACCATATATTGCTAGTATTTACCTAGGCATTGAGTACTAATTCAACTCAAAATTATATTAATTGTGCTTCATCGTATTGTCACCCGAACGTCGGAACACCCTATAGAGCGGGCAAGCAGGAGACGGTCGGCGTTCGCCCTGCCCCCTCGTTTGTCTTATAGCGTTAAGGAGGGGTGGCTGGGACAAAAAACATCACTGCGCCGTCTCTTTCTATTCCACCTGTGTTCTCGAACTTACGGGATATTTCATCTAATCTAGAACCTTCCAGATCGGCCAGCTGACCCTATATAAGCAACACGTCGGGCAAGAGGAGAGAGTCAGAGTTCTTGGCGAGCAGCGAAGCAGCGTCGTGCTAGTGTACGTGCGTCGGAGGAGTTTACGTAATTGCGAGTGCAAGAGAAACTGCAACCGACGAACTGGTGAATCGTAATTGTGTGCATTACGTAATCCTATGTAATTGGCAAGTGTTCAACTGTAAGTCGGTGGAAATAAAGAACGTTTTTGAGTGGTGCAATTGGACTTTTCATTTCACGAACCCACAAAGTCACAGTATCATAGCCCTTACTCATTACGAATTTCTACAAATGTCTATCTCAATTAGTATGCACTAGATAAAAATATGAAGTAAGAAGAAGTTGTACAATTGTAGAGACATTAATATAAATGCAACATATAAGTTTTTTGTACTTTATTAAAATACAACCCATTGTAAGACAAATCTATGAAAATGGGTAAAGTATTCTACAAGACTACATTTTGTTTTACGCAGGTTTTACTGTACTAATATTTAATATGTAGCACTTGAGGAAAATTATTTCAGCTGCTCTAAGTAAAATTTGGCACTGTTTGAACAAGAATGATTTCTTTACTGTAGAAAAACTTATGAATTCAATAATTCTATGCTAAAATCTGCACTTTTGCTACCTACTGAGAATAATCAACACTGCAATGGTTCTAGTGTTGATAGCATTAATACAGCTATTCAATAGCCTCAATTTTTCTTTTCAAAAGCTTACCACTGGTTCATTGAACCAAATGCAGCAGCCACCCTCATCTGTCAGCCTTGTATTCCAGCAATTGCGTCCTCTTGAGGAACACCATTCTCCATGATACCAAACCTTTTCAGGAACAGTGGATACTAGAGAAATGGCCAATCCCATTCTTTCAGCTCTTCCAACACGGCCGATACGATGCACATAATTGGACTTATCATCAGGCAGAGTGATGTTGATCACTGAAAACAACATAATATTCTAAAAATAAAATGAATATATATATATATATATATATATATATATATATATATATATATATATATATATATATATCAAATTGTAACTGAAACATGCAAGCTAAGAAGTAACAGTCAGATTCAAAAAGAACACCTATTGTTAACAATTGTCATCAGTTTCAAAATCATTGTTTATATAGGAAAAGATGATCTTTTAGTAACAATACCCTGAAAACAAGAAATAGAATGCATATCATGACCATAAATAATTCATGCTGTAACAGCCTGCATGTAAGCCAGTGCCTGCCAACCCGACTGCTGCCTCATGCCCACATATGCAGGGCAGAGATGGATAATCATCCAGCCAATATAGGGAGATGTGCTCAGCATCATGGCACTCCAAACCAGAAAGTTGGCTTTCTTGACCACGATTCACAACCTATCGCAGCTCCTGAAATTCCTCATAATGCTTAGTGGGCACCATCTTACACCCAGGACTTAAAATATGCATCCCAAAAGGTGGAGTCGAACCCAGGTTCATTCACTGGCAGGGCACCAAAGCACAACACCCTAGCCCACTATGCCATGGCTCAGGACTATCAGGACTGTATCTAATGCAAAATGGAAACTCGGATTTTGCACATCAATTGTTTGCAACTTTATGGCTGGGGCATGCCGAGATGCTGACCACATCTCCTCCTCGTATCAGTTAGACTATCACCCATCTCTACCTTGCATATGTGGGCATGAGGCCGGCAGTCGGGTTGGCAAGTCCTGGCCCTACATGGACTGTAGCACCTTGGGTTTGGGGTTTTTGTTTGTAACTGACCAATGATATTTTTTCACCTCTTACGATTCAACCACAAAAACACAACTTAGCCAACATCAAAATTCAAACAAATATTTTCTATGCACATCCATTAGTATTTCTAACTCCTCTATTTCATACTTCCATTACTTTATTAGAGTAGCTGTACTCCCATAGAAGCCCTGCATTTAAAGAAGCTAAGCTTAGAAGCAAGTCCCACACAGCTCAGTGGGTATGGTATGAGGTGTAACGTTGGTTCTCTACTCGATGAGGATTGGGGAAGCTCTGGGATGTCATCCAAATCTTCTGCTTCACTCGTGTAAGAAACAATAATCTCACGTGATGATTTCTATTTATGCAAGCATTGCCTCATGTCACCAGCTTATCCCCCTTAACTGACTTCCTGCATTCCATAACCACAAAGAGCTTGGTCCCGTACAGTACTTTACTCGTCTGTAACAGGTATGCGCATGTAACAGCTGGATAGCTCGCCTACTAGAATCACCACCATTGCCAGGGACTTTATGGAGGTATGGCTACTCTAAAATCCATTTAAGCAGTTTGTCATACTTCATCACATACCACCAAATTCTTGCTATTCTTAGTATACTCTGTCAACAGATGGCACTTTAACAAGAAGAACCAATGCTAAACGGATCTGGTGAAGTTAGGAACTGTGGTTAGTATGTACATTTGTTAGAATTTTCTATTTAATTTTACCAGCTTGTCACTAGAGAGGACTCTAAGAGCTTTTACATGTCATTGCTGCCTTAAATAATTTCTACAGTAAAGAGTCTAACATGCACAATGTAGACCTAATATATCTGGGAACAAGAAAGTTAAAATTTGACAAAGTCTTCCTGTTCCCGGGATATTTCCATTAATTGTAAATGCTCATATTACAAGACATGTATTTTAACAATATGTGTATTTCACAGTTAATTTATGCAGAATTTACATTGCTTTAGACTGAGTGTATGATTAACAGATAGGATGGCAATTACTGGTATAATATTAACGTACTTTATTTCATCTCAAATATGATTTCAGATTTCTTTGTGGTTTACTATGAAAAATGTAAGTAAATTGGGGAATTTAATGTTGTACCACCACATTGCTATTGCAGGTAAGTTGCTTTGAGCTGATGTGCACAGAGTTGAAGATCCAAGGTTCAAATACTGGCTATGACATTGCATCTTTATCTGATTCTACATTTCAATTCTTGTCCTATATGGCCTTTTGTGAAAGAACAATACACACAAAAATGTTTTTCATCTGCTAAATGGCAATATGTGATATATATTTGCCAGAAAAGCACTTTTGTATTAATTTATAATATTTTTATTATAGTCTATGTTTATTATTCTATCTTCTGGCAACTTCATAACTGAACACTAATAAATAAATGGGAAAAGCGTCTGTCTTAATGTGATATATTTGATGTTTAAAATAAACCAATACATACTAAAAGGAAGTCCTGAAATATCAAGTCCTCTAGCAGCAACATCAGTGCAAATTAGGAATTTGGCCTCTTGTCTCTTGAATTTCTCCAAATTAGCCTTACGCTCAGGTGGCTTTCTGTCACCATGTAAGCACACACATGAATAGGGATTGTTACGACTGTTAGCTCCTCCACCTGAAAGAAAAATATTTGATTGTATTATTTTTTAAACTACCATGTAAAGAAACTGTGATGATAGTTGCAACATGACCCATGTCTGTGAAAAAACATGTGCCGCAACCTGTTGACTATCAGTTTAGAGGGCCCTTCTTATCCTTTGTCATATACTTGAAAGCAGAATTGCTAACTGTTAAATGGATTCAAGTTTGCCAGCAAAAGAGTGTTTAGATTCAAACCACTGCTCCTCTCAACTGCATTAAGTCAATAGTACAGAGGGCATAATTAAAGCAGCAGCTTGAAAATCTCTGGTGTCTTTGGAAACAAAACTAACCAGGCTAATGATGACTGACACAGCAAAAGTTTTCCTAACAAATGTTGGAAATCTTTTCAATGTGACTGAAAAATTATGAGACATTTGTCCTGGAAAGTGCTGGAAGGATTCCATTTTTGAAGTAGCTAGACCAGCAGCTGCTTCTTTCGGGACATCTATGTTTGCAAAATGCAAAGAAAATAATTAAAAAGGGGGAGACTATTAACCTATTTGATGTGATCCTCCGTATCTAAGAAGACCACAGCATATTTGTTGAGTACTTCATTATGATACTGTGGTACCTTTCTTGAATTTGGACAGCAAGCATACAATTTCTTCTTATGGAAACATACAACTTTAGGACCAAGAGACATTAGACATAGAATTAAGTGTATACTTTGTTTCAAAGCATAAATTAGATTTTGTAACATCAAAACAAGTTCAATATAAACACATTCTTCCAAAAAGAACCTAGTTCTATTATTTTCTGTCTTATGTATCTATAATTTTTCTTTCCTGTTTTTCTTTGTGTAATGCTAAATGTAATTTGTTATAATATAAAGTATTAACCGGGCTTGTGGGCCGTGGTCTACTGAGCTCCTTCATCTTCCCAGACGTTTTACCTGCAGCTGTGGCAGACATCTTCAGTGGCAGTGCAATTGAAGTGTCCTGGTGGAAGTCTCAACAGCAACTGTGCTTTTTGTTCTTTGGGTTGCAGTATATGTACCAGGGGCTGGTTGGAGTGCTGCCTGTGATTGGATCGGGTTGGTGGTGGGCTGGATCTGACAGTGGGCGGTGCTTCGTCCTGCTGACGTCTGATTGGAGCGGGTGGAATCCTTGGTTTTAGGTTTTGTTAACGCTGTTGTCCATATCTTGTTTAGTTTTAGGCCTTCTTCTTTACAATTCATGTTATTTTCATGTTTGTACATTTCAATGGCTTCACGGTATAGACGAGAATGATAGTGTGAAGTTGAAGCCAATATTTCCATGTTATCAAACTGAATGATGTGCTCCCCTTTTTCATGAACTGGGTGCTCTGCTATTGCGGACTTCTCTGTCTGGCCCAAGCGACACTTTCTTTTATGTTCATTGATACAAGTTTTTATGCTTCTCTGTGAGGTTCCAATGTAAACTTTG
The DNA here is from genome assembly GCA_030765055.1 of Mantis religiosa. NCBI lineage: Eukaryota > Metazoa > Arthropoda > Insecta > Mantodea > Mantidae > Mantis > Mantis religiosa. The sequence continues at coordinate 145,328,972 of CM060955.1, read as the reverse complement.
CTGCATGAACACGGTATTCTGTAAACTCCTGCTGTTAATAGTGGGTCCCTGGAATCCTTGGCTGAGCGAAATATGTTTTGGATTTGTTTAGTAGTCTTGAAGACAGTAGCGATGTTGTGGCATAGGAGTAACTTGCCAATGCGGTCAGTGACCGATTTAATATAGGGGAGGAAACTGTCTTCGCTTCTGATAAAGTAGCAAGAGAAGGGTTAGCATGGTTTAGAACAGGAGTAATATACTTGAGAGGTATAAGGAATGAATATATTAAGGGAAGATGTCCAATGTGTGAAAAAGAAGATAGTACTTGGTAATATATTTTTTATTGTCAAAAAACAAAATATTGGAGAAATGAATTTCTTTTGCATAAATGGGAAAACATTTCAAATGAAATAAGAGGCAAAAGAATCTTGAATCTAAGATCAGAAGAAAACATGATAAAGCTGGGAAAATTTATTGGCAAGGTAAGATAAAAATGGCTTTGGAAAACAGGGAAGACTAATGAGAAAACTAGGGAAATTAGATAAGGTATAAAGGGAAACAAAAATATAAATACCAAGTTTTAAAATGCTTCATTATTTACACAACCTGGGTTAATTATAATGGGGCATGGGAATATGCAACTCCAAAATAAGCAGTATGTAAGATATTGTATTTATGGTATATTATGTTATATATGTATGAAGTTGTATATGCTACATATTGTAAGAAGAAATTGGAAATAAACTAACTAAACTATTATGAAAGAGGGGAACAACATAGTCCGCCTCCATGTGGTGTTCCCTGCATAACGCTAAATGGACGACAATGCAGGCATGCTTTCCAATACAAAAGAACAGCACTTTTCAGCGCTGTTTTGGAATGCTGGGGGAATGACCCAAAGTAAAAAGACCATGTTAGATAATATGTTTATAAAATACACTGCATACCTACACCCAAATGTACTATCTGTAAAGAGGATGTCATCATGAACAAACACCATTTGGACAAACGTAATGGTCTCAAAAGTGGGAACCTACAGGCTTTATATTGGGAAGCTAGGGGGAAAATGATGCAAATCAACTAATCCCCAGTGCCATTAGTCAACAACTATTATTAAAGAAATTGTTAATTTTTTAGGTCATTTTTTTATATTTTATGTGCATTTTTTATATTTTAAGGGCATTTTATAGCTCATTTTTAGAAAATTTTTAAGTCAACTTCCAGGCCCTAATAATCACTACACCCAACTCAGAATTATAAGGACAGAAAGTGCATTATACAAAAAGCTTATTAAAAGTTTTGTTATACATGCTATAATAAGCAATATTTTTGTGAGTTTTAAACTAAAGCAATGAACATTAACACACAAAATACAATTTTTACTTACCTAACTGATTCAAATATTTTTCTAGGTTGTCACAATCCAGTTTAGTACGACAGAAGATAATAGCACGATCCATTTTATGCTCATTAATGGCTCGTACACAATATTCACCTTTCAGCATTTTTACTGCCTCTGACAGCGTTTCTATAAATATATAAAAACCATAAACTGATTACATAATGCAATAACATAGTTTTATTAAGCATTTCAGTTCTGTATTATAAATTAGCCTAAGAAAGTAGTGATGTATTTTACATGAAAATGAGATCAGAAAGTAGACTATTCTGTAGAACTTTGAACTATTACTTAGATACTGTTGAGAAATTTACACTGACACCTTATTAGGTACTCTAGTCCTCTGCTCTTTTAATGCTTAAACATCATAATTGACAGTCAAAGCTCTAATACAAATAGCATATGAATGTGCAGAATGTACCATTTTACTTTGGGTTTTCCTGAGAAATGTGATTTCTACTTTATGTTCATGCCTACCAAAATATTAAAGCAAGACGCTGGTTATTATGCCTATAAGTTTTCTTATGCTGAAAGCTACGGTATTACAGGAGATACGCTAGCCACATATTGTTTGGCAATATTGGAATATTAATCAAAAGAAATTCTAATAAAAAAGGATGGCTCATTTTGGCATTTAACACTTGAACATCACATCCATACTGCAACAAAATACTTCTAACATTAATGTGTCACAAGATCGCTCAATAAGGTTATACAGTTTTCTGTATCATGGTATAAATAAGTGAGTACTCTTACCATCCAACACTTCTACAACATACTAAATTAAAGTCAACCTTGTATAATTTCTAAACAATCAAAAGAAATTAAAAATATGTAGTATTCCTCATTATAAAAAACAGAAAAAGAAACAGAAAAAGCTTTTAAACAACATGACAAATTTCAGGCTAACTTGAAAGTTAATTGCTTATTATGGATAATTGAGTCAGACTGAAAAATTCAATGCAATGGCTGGGATTTGAACCACTGATCTCCCAGTCTCCGTCCAGTTGTTCTCAACCATTGAGCTACCATGGGCAATATGCCGCCATTTAAGTAAGTAATTAAGTGTCCTGCGCCGTGGCGTAGCGGGCTAAGGCAGCATGCCTTGGTCCGTGGCCACGGAAAGTGGCCCGCGTTCGATCCCACCCATGTGGTGGGCATTTTAAGTCCCGGGTATAGGACCGGTGCCCACTCAGCATCGTGAGGAAAGTGAGGAGCTTACGCTAGGTAAGCGGCCCTGGTCATGAAAACCAACATTCCGGCTGGGGGATGCCGAGATGCTGACCACCTCCCCGTATCGGTTGGATGATCGCCCACCTGTGCCGTGCGTTAAGTGGGAGTGAGGCCGGCAGTCAGGGTGGTAGGCCTTGTCTAGACTGTAAGAGACATAACTTTTACCAAGGGGGAAAAAAAATATTTACTTTATTACACAAATACAATTATTTACCACTAAGGCTTCGCTTATCTTAAGAAATTGGTGTTAACACTTCTTTTTAATGGAAAAAATATCTCAGAAATATTGTAGTTTCCATTAAAAAGGAGTATTAACACCAATTTCTTAAGATAAGTGAAGCCTTATATTTGTATTTGTGTAATATTTGTTGCTTCGCTGTAGCTACCTTCATTTTCTACGTAATTTATTTTATTATTTAATTTTACTTCTTAGAAACTCATCTGTTGTCTATGGCATATTTTTAGTAGGATATTTTTTACAGCTTTTCTGAAATTTTTATTATTAAATTTTTTAGCTTAGCTGGGAGTTTATTATATAGAATGATTCCTTTGTGAGAGATGAAATCTAGACTCAGAGTGAGGCGATGATGATTTAAATGTATATTTTTACTGTTCCTTGTATTGTGCATGTGACAATCTGAATTACTTCTAAATTGTGATCTGTTCCTATGTATAAAAGAAACTACTACATAAATATAAATGCATTGAACAGATAGGATGTGAAATTCTTGAACTATTGGCTTGCTTTCTGTTAAGGGAACCTTTCTAATTATTTTTAATATTCTTTTTTGCATCTTTTATACACAAGGAATTGGATGTAGACCCCACAGAATAATTCCATATGTAATTATAGGTTGTACATATCCAAAATATATTGTTTTTAATACCTCAATGTTTAGTATCTTTGTCAGAATTCGGAACATGTAGCACAGTCAACTTAGCTTTTCAGCAAATTGCTTTATATATGATGCTCCCAATTTAGACTGGAATCAATCCATCCATATTCCCAAAAATTTTGTAATCTGAGTTGACATTAAATTCTCCAACACATTCATATGTTTCCCAGTAAACCACTAGGGGTTCTCATATACAATGAGAAACACACCTTTTTGTGGCAATTAGTATGCTGTAAGTACTTATGTCCCAGGCTTTATAGTTACCACTATTAGGTTAATTGATGAAATTTTATTTAATTTCATTTCATAATTTCATTTCATTTTAAATTTTATTAATTGCTTATTATGCTTATGATACACTATATCTGTGGACAACATATAGTTTTAAATATTAAAATCAGAAGCATTATTAACAGTGAAGTATTCTTCATATTTGAGTTTGATTCCTTCCTTTAAGGCCTTCCCACAGATTTATAAATTTTGGTGGAGATATGTTGATGATGTTTTTGCTATCATTCCGGAAAAACTTAGAGAAGATTCTCTAAAATTACTAAACCTGCAAGATAATCACATCCAGTTTACAATGGAAGTAGAAAGAGACAACACCCTACCCTTTTCGGACCTCAAGATAACTATAAATCGTCATGGTGTAGATTTTGGAATATACAGGAAGCCCACACACATAGATAATTATATAAAGAAAAATGAATACAACCCAGTTTCTCATCAACTAGCTGCCTTTAGAAGTCTAATTCACCGGTTATACAACATCCCACTGAGCAAGGAGGAATTTTTGAAAGAACAACAACGCATTAAAGACATAGCGGTATTAAATGGATTCAACCCAGCCATCATAAGGAACATGAAGAGAAAGGAAAAACTGAAGATAATATCAAAAAATACCAGTCTCACACCACTTAAAAACACAAATTGGCAATATAGAAAATTCACCTACCATCCATGGGCTTTTAGAAAATATGAACGAATCTTCAAAAGACTAAACTAAAACTAGCACCCCAAAATAAATTCAGTCTGAGGAACCTGCTAAATAAACCACTAAAAAATTCAATCCCCAACAATTTGAAATCAGGAATTTATCAGATTAATTGTGAAACCTGTGAAAAAAGTTACATAGGAAAAACTAAGAGAAACTTGTTAACCAGGCAAAAAGAACACCAGAGGAACATTAAGTTGAAACAAACAGAAAAATCTGCAGTTTCACACCATTTTTGGACAGAAAACCACAACATTGGCCACAACTTTAAACTGTTAAAATCTTTAAGTACACCCATACAATTGGATATTTGGGAAAAAATATTCATAAACAAAAACCGTGATAAAGTTATAAATTTTGAAATCCCGCCATTAAATGAAGTATTAAAACTTAGTGCCCCTAACAGAGATGGCCTCAGATGGCAGAGTGATCGGAGCTCCGTAGTAGTGGAAGAAGAGGAATGTTCATTTAGTCACCAAACAGCTGAGGATGAGATCGAATGATCTTGAAAACGTTTCAATTATACATATAGTGACTCATAAATCAAACTCAAACATATAGTTTGTCTACATAAACATTATGTGAATGTGTGTTTGGAGGAATTTAGTAACAGTGACGTCAAAATTAATATAAAAATTATTTGTGGTTGGTTTATTGACACTCGTCACTTACTTTTTCATATATTTATGAGAGACTAGTTTCAAAGGCCCTGGCCTCCATTTTCAATCTCTTCCCAACTGGCAACTGTTGTTATCTGCTCTCTCTGGTGGTGGAACTATGAACTTTACTTTTTCATATATTTATGAGAGACTAGTTTCAAAGGCCCTGGCCTCCATTTTCAATCTCTTCCCAACTGGCAACTGTTGTTATCTGCTCTCTCTGGTGGTGGAACTATGAACTTTAAAAGTTCATAGTTCATAGTTCCACCACCAGAGAGAGCAGATAACAACAGTTGCCAGTTGGGAAGAGATTGAAAATGGAGGCCAGGGCCTTTGAAACTAGTCTCTCATAAATATATGAAAAAGTAAGTGACGAGTGTCAATATACCAACCACAAATAATTTTTATATTATGTGAATGACTTTTTAGGCTTGTTTTTATCACTACTAAAATATAATATCACCATCTTAGAATCTTGCTGTAATTATAACTTTGAACCCACAACCTCAGGAACCAACAGCTAGCTTGTCACCCCTAGACCATGGACAACATTGTTTCCATCAATTTATCATTGCATTAATGGATGATTCCTGGTGCATATATATTATACAATGGGCTTGTATGAGAAAACTATTAATTATAAGAGAAGGATGCGTTTTAAGGAGTTTTCTTTCAACAAAGCAAGGCTACCTGGTTGTGAAATTACCTGCTGTGCTGTTTCCAGGGCGTACATTATCTTTAGCATGAACACCATCAGTTTGTATGTGTCTTTTTAGGTTATGCCAGCTGGTGTCCTTCTGTGGGTCAACATTGCATACCACATGATGCACTGTTTCAGGGACAGCATCTTCACCTTTCAAGTCTACCCAAGTAGGGAAGTGCATCAATCGCTCCTGTAATTTCACATTATTGAAAATTATGCTATTAATGGAGAATAACAGAAAAATTTACAAGTAGGGATAGAAAAAATTATTTAAACAGCACCAAAAAGCGCTGCAGTAATGAAAATACAAACCAACATATCCTTGATACTTCAAAAAAATGTAAGTTGCTGAATGATCAATATTCCACAAAACTTACTCTTAGGAATGCATCAAACTCTATAGCCAAAGAGGTTGTAGTGCGATTACAATGTCCTTTTTTATTTAAGTTAATTGACGAAAATTAATCATTCCTTCATACTAGCAGTGTATAGGCTAAGGTTTCGGATAGAGTCAAATAGAAAAATTCAATGCCACGGCCAGGATTTGAACCACAGATCACCTGGTTTCCGTCCAGTCGCTCTTACCCATCAACCTATCATGGCCAACGTGCCATCATGGCATTAAATTCTTTAATTGACTCATATATTTTCCCGGTAAACCACTAGGAGCTCTCGCATTCGAGATACACCGTTTGTGGCAACTTACTATTTTAAGTACTTAAGTCCCAGGCTTCATCATTACACTTTATTATTTAAATTAATTGATGGAAGCCAAAAAATTTTATCTATCCAAAACCTTAGCCTATACATGGCTAGTATGAAGGAACAATTAATTTCCATCAATTAATTTAAATAATAAGAGTTTAATGATGAAACTTGGGACTCAAGTACTTACAATAGTAAGTCACCACAGATGGTGTATCTCGAATACGAGAACCCCTAGTGGTTTACCGGGAAAATATATGAGTAAATTGGAGAATTTAATGCCATGATGGCACATTGGCCATGGTAGTTAGAGCGTAAGAGCGACTGGATGGAAACCAGGAGATCCGTGGTTCAAATCCCAGTCGTGGCATTGAATTTTTCAGTTTGACTATCTATACAATGTTCTTGTTTATATTGCTTTGTTTTCATTTTAATTCTATATAATGTGGCATGACTGGGCATTCTTAGGCAAACAAAAATGTAAAACAAAAAGTGATCCACAAATCTTTAATTATTTTTCTAATTTTTTAAAATTTGAAATTCTTTAATTTTTTTCAAAATTTTAATTCTTTAAAACTAACCATCTCATATTCCAATAAAATGAAAAATAAAAAGGTCTAATACATGCTCTTTAAAGACTAAAGACCAAGCAGAAGGCATGAATGTATTGTGACTTTGTGGGTTCGTGAAATGAAAAGTCCAATTTCACCACTCAAAAATGTTCTTTATTTCCACCGACTTACAGTTAAACACTTGCCAATTACACAAAATTACGTAATGCACACAATTACGATTCACCAGTTCGTCCGTTATCGTTCCGATGCACGTACACAATTACGTAGTTGCTTCCGTTGCACGGCGCTACTTCACTAGCACGTCCAGCACTAACACTGACTGTCTGTCTCTCTGAAACCCTTTTTATAGGCATCTCGCCGTATTCTCGGCTTTTCTAGTTTTCAGGCGAATATTCCCGGTGATGGGAGAAGGGGAGAGAAACATCCAGGGACGGGTGACATTCCTTTAACCACCCCTCAGTTAGTGACAGAGACTAATGGGAGGCGTGGCTCCACTCCTTTTTGTTTCCTCACAGCTGTGCCGTTATACCTTCCGCTAATTGGGTGACAATGCTCCCTCCTCAAAGCTGGTCGTCCCGAACAGCACCATCGTAGCGGGCTAGTCGATCCAGGTGTACCACCAACATCTTTCCTCGGGGAACCTTCTGGATGCGGTAGACCACGTCGTTAATCCTCTTCACCACCCGGTACGGTCCTTGCCATGGCTGCTGGAGCTTCGGGCAGCGTCCCTTGATCCGGGTAGGACGGTACAACCAGACCAGGTCACCTTGCTGGAACCCTTGGCTGTTGGCTTGCCTGTCATACCTGGTCTTCATGCGGTCGCTCGCCTTCTGGATGTTCTGGCGAGCCATCTCGTGCATGTCGTGGAGATGGTCCACCAAGCTCTCCACATACTCGGTCGCTGGCTGTTTCGCTTCCGGAGGGCTTCCAAAAGCCAGGTCACAAGGGAGGTGTAACTCTCGGCCGAACATTAAGCTGGCTGGCGTCATCCCAGTTGTGTCGTGTGTAGACGAGCGATAGGCCAGCAAGAACAGTGGCACCTTGACGTCCCAGTCTCGCTGATGGCTGGCCACAACTTTCCTCAGGTGTTCCTCTAAGGTCTTGATGTACCTTTCGACCATGCCATCCGATTGGGGATGTAGAGGCGTAGTGCGAGTCTTGTTCACCCCAAGCCTTTGTAGTGCCTCCTTCATTAGGTTGGACTCAAAGTTGGTACCCTGGTCACTGTGTAGCTCTAACGGCACCCCAAATCGACAGAACACTTGCTCCACGAGGCAGTCTGTGATTGTCTTTGCCTCTTGGTTTGGGATGGCATACACCTCCGGCCACTTGGTGAAGTAGTCCACGACCACCATCAGGTACTTGTTGCCTCGGTCGGAAACTGGGAACGGTCCAGCAATGTCAACGGCGATCCGTTCGAATGGCGCTCCGACGTTGTACTGCTGCATGCGACCCCGGCTCCTCGTCTGGAGGCCACGACTCGCCGCGCACACGTGACACTGACGGCACCATCTCTCAGCATCTGCTCGGAGCCTCAGCCAGTAGTAGCGCTGCCGTAGTTTGTCAATCGTTCGGTTCGCTCCCAGGTGTCCTCCCGAAGTCCCGGTGTGCACTTCCTCCAGGACTTCCGGGACCTTACTCCGGGGAAGTACCAACTGCTCTCTCTGCGTCTTCCCATCGGGTGATTCCCATACCCGGAACAGCATGCCCTCTCTGGTCTTCAACGAGTCCCATTGGGCCCAGTACGACTTGTAGGTGGCGCTCCTCGGTGCGATGTCCTCCCAGGTTGGTCTCATCCCTGCCTCCACTTCCCTCAAGAGTGGCCCCAAGTCTGCGTCCACCAGCTGCTCCCTCCTCAGGCCTGCGCTATCCCAGCCTTCAGCAGGCACTGCCACAACTACTCGGACTGCTGCAGCACGCTCCTTCTCTTCCACTCTTGTGCACTGGCCGCACTCTTCTGGACAGGGTCTTCGGGACATGGCGTCTGCGTTACCGTGGCTCTTCCCTCTACGATGTTCCGAGGTGAAGTCGTACTCCTGCAGCCTCTGGACCCAACGTGCTGTCTGGCCTTCCAGGTTCTTAAAGGTCAATAGCCAGGTTAGGGCGGAATGGTCAGTCCTCAGGTGGAATGGCTGACCGTACAGGTACTTGTGGAAGTGCTCCAATGTCTTTACTACCGCCAGTAACTCCCGTCGGGTGACGCAGTAGTTCTTCTCTGCCTTGGATAGCATCTTGCTGTAATAGGCTATCACCCACTCATGGCCGTCCTGGATCTCCGACAGGACACCTCCAATGCAATGGTCGCTGGCATCGGTGTCCACAATGAAGGCGCCACCCGGTTGTGGGAAACCCAAAATTGGAGCACTGCACAGGGTCTCCTTTAGGTGCTGGAGAGCGTTTTCGGCGTCCTCTGTCCACACATAAGGCCGGTGTTCCTCCGTCAGGCGGGTGAGGGGTTTTGCGATGTTGGAGAACCCCTTTATGAAGCGGCGGTAATAACTGCACAGCCCCAGGAAACTGCGCAACTCTTTCCTATCCTTTGGGCGAGGCCAATCTCTCACAGCCTGTGTCTTCTCCGAGTCTGTGGCCACTCCGGTTGCCGAGACTATGTGGCCCAAGTAGTTAACTTCCTTGCGGAAGAGCTGGCACTTCTTCGCGTTCAGCTTCAAGTTGGTCGCTTGCAGTCTCTGTAGCACCTTACTCAGATTCTCGAGGTGATCTTCAAAAGTCTTCCCGACGATGATGTCGTCCAGGTATAGCAGGCAGGCATCGTAAGTCAGCCCTCTCATCACTGACTCCATAAGGCGCTGGAAGGTAGCTGGTGCGTTGCAGAGGCCAAAGGGCATAACCGTGAACTGCCAGAGCCCTTGGCCCGTCGAGAATGCAGTCTTCTCCTTGTCTCTCGGGTCTAGAGCTACCTGCCAGTAGCCCGACTTCAGGTCCAGGGTCGAGAACCACTGTGCACCAGCTAGCGTGTCCAGGGTGTCGTCAATCCGGGGTAAGGGAAAACAGTCCTTCCGGGTGACGGCGTTCAATTTTCTGTAGTCTACGCAGAAGCGCAGCTCGCCGTTCTTCTTTGTCACCAAGACTACAGGGGAACACCAAGGGCTGTCAGACTCTTCAATCACTCCCCTGGATCTCATGTCCTCCAGCATGTCTCGTACCGCCCCTTGCTTCGCCAGCGGAACGCGTCTATGTGGTTGCCGAATAGGCCGGGCGTCTCCGGTGTCGATGCGGTGAAGCACTTTGTCCGTGTGGCCGTAGTCACTATCGCCTTGGCTGAAGACGCGCTCGTATCGCCTCAGTAGTTGTCGAACCTTCTCCAGCTGTTCTACGGTCAGGTGGTGGGCCGCCCTCTCTAGTAAGCCTTCTAGCCGGGGCCCCAGGTGTTGCTTCGGCGCCGGCTCCTGTGTCTTGTCGATTGCTGTTACGCTCACTACGGGCTCGCACGTTCCCAACTCCGTCCCGGCCTGGACGTCGTGATCGGTGTCCGTTGGATTTAGCAGTCTCACTGGCACCTCCTCTCGGCACGGCAGCAATGTCCTGGCTACACACAGTCCGTGTACAGGCGTCTTCTGGTCCAGCATCATGTTCCTGGTTCTCTGGCCCTCCAGTCGCGCCGTCACCACCACCTCGCTCCTCGCGGGAACAACCACGTCTTCGTCCAAGACGACCCTGCACATTCCAAGGCGCTCTTCGGGTTGACGGAGTATAACCTCTTCTCCGTTAAGCCGCAGGACCTTCTTGCCGACGTCAACCGTCGCCTCATGGCTCCTGAGGGCATCCAGTCCCAGGATCACCTCCTCAGCCACCTTCGCGACGAACACCCACAGACGCACGGCACTCCGTCCCAAGTTCAGCTCCAGCAGGGCCTCCTTCTCCACAGGCAAGGTGTCGCCCGATGCCGTGACAAGCTGGTATGGCCGGCTTGGCTTCCTTGTCGGTAAACCCTTCGCCACGTCAGGTCTGATGATGGTCACGGCCGCCCCGGTGTCCACTAGCACGCGGCACGGCTTCCCTCTTACCCAACCGTCCGCGATGAGGCTGTCATCCATACGCCGGCTGACGGCGCGCAGTGTCAATCGAGGGGATGGTGGTGATGGCGCCGACGTGCCCCTCTCCACAACGGCCCTTACTCGTTTTCCGGCTGCTCTTCCTGGTGTGGGCAGTCTCTCTGCAGGTGTCCGGGCTGTCCACACCCCCAACACAGGCCACTAGGTGTTCGCCGGCGTCCCTCAGCTGGTCTCCTGTCTCCGGCGTAGCGGACACTCCTCGTTCTCGACGTCGGGATGGATGTTATTTTGGCCGCCTCCATCCTTAATGCCGCTGTCAGTGCCTCGTGGATGGTTTTATATTCCCCGAGCATTAGGCGCTGACGAATCTCCGTGTCCCGTACCCCGTCGACAAAATTGTAGGCGGCTTCCCGGGATACGAACTCCAGTGGCAGGTCAACCAAGGCCTTGCTAGCCAGCTGCTCGATCGCAATAGCGAACTCCTGCAGCGTCTCCCCCGGCTGCTGTGACCTTGCCTTTAGCTGGCTGCGGTATGCTGCGGCTAAGCGGTGGTTCCCGAAGCGATCCTCCAGGGCTTCCCAGATGTCCTTGGGCGCCGCCGTCGTCTGCACCGCGTTTAGGACTTCCGCGGCTCTTCCCTGGAGGCTGGCTATTAACTGTGTGGCCTCCTCCAGTGACCATCCGTTGTGCCTGGCCACTGTGTCGAACTGGCGGCGGAAGACCTCAAAAGTTGACGCGCCGTCATACTTGGGAGGTTTGACGCGCGGCGATGTTATGTCGCGTCCCGATGCGTCGGCCTTCAAATCCTTCAACCTCCTGCCGACGACGTCATCCACCATGGCGCTCAGGGACTTGGCGCTGTTGTCGGCCTTTCCTTCCAGCTCATTAACGCGGCTCGCGAGGTCTCCGACGCGTTCGTCCACCTGGCCGATCCGCCTGCCGAGTCCCGTGACGTCCTCCCTCACGCCGGCCAACTGTTCCTCAAATTTCGTGGCGAGGGCCTCGTTCGCAACCTTCATTTCTTCCATCTTCTCCGTGAGGTTATCGTTAGCCGTCTTCATTTCTTCCAGCTTTGCGGCCAGGTTGTTATTTGTAGTCTCCAGCTTCGCGGCCAGGCTGTTATTTGCCGCTTCCGTTTTTGTTGTTAATTCGGCCTTCATTTCTTCCGTCTTCGCTGTTAATTCGGCCTTCATTTCCATCATCTTCTCCAAAATCTTTTCCAATGCCGCGTCCATGGCTGTAATGTTCGGTGCTGTTGTCTTCCCGCTTCCTGACACCAGTGTGACTTTGTGGGTTCGTGAAATGAAAAGTCCAATTTCACCACTCAAAAATGTTCTTTATTTCCACCGACTTACAGTTAAACACTTGCCAATTACACAAAATTACGTAATGCACACAATTACGATTCACCAGTTCGTCCGTTATCGTTCCGATGCACGTACACAATTACGTAGTTGCTTCCGTTGCACGGCGCTACTTCACTAGCACGTCCAGCACTAACACTGACTGTCTGTCTCTCTGAAACCCTTTTTATAGGCATCTCGCCGTATTCTCGGCTTTTCTAGTTTTCAGGCGAATATTCCCGGTGATGGGAGAAGGGGAGAGAAACATCCAGGGACGGGTGACATTCCTTTAACCACCCCTCAGTTAGTGACAGAGACTAATGGGAGGCGTGGCTCCGCTCCTTTTTGTTTCCTCACAGCTGTGCCGTTATACCTTCCGCTAATTGGGTGACAGTATTAACCATGCATTTAAACATGACACCAGTTTGTAATATCTAAATAAATCCTTTAATTTCAAAAGGTAAATTGGTATTAATGAGGTAATGCAATAATTAAACTTATATCTAGTCTTACCATAAATACTGTCACAAACTTTTGAGGGTGGCTGTACCTCCAGCCGGAGAAGCCGGCACATTCCAGAGCGGTAGCAAGTAGCCTGAGTCATTGATGGAGCAGCTGTGGAAGTGTAAAGTTGTATTGTAAAATCTTCAAGATGGAATGGGGTGACTATGAAAATCGTGTGACTGTGATAGCGCTATATAGGAATCACCAAGTGAGATTTTCAAAACGCTCCAGAAACTGAAAATCACAAAGAGGTTTGTCTATCGCACTATCCAGCGCTTCGATCAGACTGGAGATGTGAAAGATCGCCCGTGGGAAGGAAGACCACGCACAGTTCGGACTCCAAAATTAGTGAAAGCAGTGGCGGCTCGTGTGCGGAGAAATCCTGTAAGAAGGCAGTCGGTAATGGCTCAAGAGCTAAACATTTCAAAAATGTCTATGTCTCGCACATTGAGGAGTGACTTGGGGCTCCATGCTTACAAACGACGCAAGGGACACCTTACAAATGAACTGAAGCGCCAGAGACTCCTAAAATCAAAGCGCTTGCAAAAGCGTTACGCTGCAAATGGGCACCGACGAATTCTTTTCACTGATGAAAAAATTTTCAATGTTGAGGAGACTTTCAATGCCCAAAATGGCAGGGTATATGCTACGTCATCTAGAGAAGCTGGTGAAAAGGCTCCAAGAAACCAGAGGGGTCATCATCCTGCGCTCAGTCATGGTGTGGTGGGGTGTGAGCTACGAGGACACAACGGAGCTCCATTTTTGTGAAAAAAATGTGAAAACAACTGCACAAGTGTATCAGAACACAGTGCTTCAACCAATAGTTAAGAACCTCAACAACACACTCTTCCTTGGACAGAGATGGACTTTCCAGCAGGATTCTGCCCCATCACACAAGGCTGGTTCAACCCAGGAGTGGCTGAGGTCAAATGTTCCAGACTTCATTTCTACTTCAGATTGGCCATCTGCTAGTCCGGACCTAAACCCTTTGGACTAAAAATTGTGGTCCAAGCTTCAGGAGATGGCTTGCAAGAAGAGACATCCCAATATTGAAAGTTTGAAGCGCTCTCTTCTGAAGGCAGTTGCCGAGTTCCCTCTTGATGTGGTGCGTAATGCAATTGATGAGTGGCCACAAAGACTTAAGGACTGTGTGCGTGCTAATGGTGGCCATTTTGAATAATTATATGTGATTTCAATTCTCTATAAATCTATGTAACTAGTGGTATAAGGATATTAAAATATCTCCAAGCATTTTGTGTCAGTTGAATTAGAATGTTGTGACAGTATTTATGGTAAGACTAGGTACTATGAGCTTGACTGAGACACTCTGTACTTCACATACCACAAACTTTCTTTCAACGTGTTCCTCCACTGAATGCAATTATCAAGAAATTGTCGACTGGCTGGAACTTCGGTGTTCCAGCTGATCATCTCTTCTCCGGAGAACCATGATCAGCTGGAACACACAAGTTCTAGTTCACCGCCCCCCCTCTCTCTCTACTTTTTTTTTACAAACTCACTATTAATCCTTGCTTGCCCCATATCTCTTAACACTCACGTGAACCAATCATCTCTCATTGACTGCTGTCATGGTACAACTGTTGTGTGGTAAAAATGAGTTCGTTATTCAACATGATATATCTTAATCTGTTCAAAGAAAATTGTCAAATTTAAGACAATTGAATTAAATATATTATGTAACAGAATTAGTTTATCTGGAATGCATGTTAATTCTCAAAATGAAATAAAAGAGGAGGATCTTTTGCTTCAAACCTGCCTCTCTAGATGACACATGATAGATAGCATGTGCGTTTATTGGTAGTCATGACATAGTTATTTATATTCCTTTTACTGCTGACCTTGCTTTGAACTGGATTTACCATACATTATCATTCAAAGATGTGTTGTGCCAAGTGCGAGAGCTAAATTATTTTAGTGATTGTTTATTGCATGTGTACTTATGATGTTTACTACAGGTTTCCACGTGGTGTGAAAGCAATGCCTATGGCACTGACTGCATTAACCAATTAGGGAAAAGGGGAAGGCAATGGTATGCAGAGGGATACATGTCAGCAGGGCAACATTATTTGAAACAAAGATTAACTTTGTAACTGCCAAGTGAACTTGACAGACCCCCAAGTGAGCTGAGTTTCCCAAATAATCCGAGATATGTCAAAAAAAAAAAAAAAATTGATGGAGCTCAATGAAAGTGATAACATGGCTACCAAAGTGTTCTAAAATGAAATGTATTGTAATAATGAAGTATGTACAAATCAATATACTTACAGCCATCTTTTTCACTTCAAATGCATGCAAAGTAGCTGAGCATACTATCATCTGTAGCCTACGTCCATCAGATGTTATTTTTGGTATTTGTCTGTGTAACCGATCAATCAGTTCTGTATATCCTTGCTTTAATAGTCCATCAGCCTCATCCAGAACAAAGAATCGACACTGTGTCAGAGAGAGATGTCCAGCAGAAATTAAGTCCTCCATTCTTCCAGGAGTGCCAACTACAATATCTACCTGTAATAGAAAATAGGTATGCAGCAATCTTATTTATGGATGTTAGTAAACATGGCTTTAAGCAGGTAATACAATGAAGAATGAAGAAGCTATATCAACAACTGGAGGACCTGAGTATATAGGGTCTGATAACATAACCAAATGGAAAATGTATGCTCCTCCAAGAAATTGACAAGGAAAAGCAGGAAAAAGTATAAACTTGAAAGAAGCATAGGGACAGTGAAGCACAAATTAGTACAAAAGTGAATCGAGAATATATTGACACATTGCTTCACTCACGCTGTTTATTCACAGGACATGTTTCAAGAGCTCTTGCTCCTATCCTCAGCTGATACTCGACTAGTGCAAGTTGCAATAAACAGCGTGAGTGAAGCAATGTGTCAATATATTCTTGATTCACTTTTGTACTAAAAGCAGGAAATATTGTTCTGTATTCTCCTGGTGTGTACGGTGTGGCAAAAGCAGCACAGTGTATAAGCGACTGCTATAATTAGCTAATTATAATTTATAATTAACAAAAGATGGTTATCAATGAATAAGATTTAATTGGCTAGTATTTGTTAACAAATTATATTATAATAAAAAGAATAATAATGCACATAAAATAGTGATTACACCTGCATTAAACTGAATTCAAGGTTGGAAAAGAAAGAGTGAATGCAGCACTCACCTGCGATCAAAGGTGTTAAGAAATAGACCGTGACCAACAACGAGTTAATACCTCAAATATTTTCATTGTATAAAAGCCTTGCATATCTATTTTAGCCATTTAGAATTGAAATTAATGTATCATACTTATGGATCCCAAATTTTTACAAGAGGTTTACATATGAAAGATGTCAAAAAATTAACAATGAAGGCCTTTAATCAGTGACAAAACTTCTACCTGCTTGACATTGAAAACACAAGACATGCTTTTGATATGTGCTTTTATGGTTTCACAAGACTTAAAAATTTAATTTAGTCAAATGCTTTTTTTTTTCTTTCTTTTTCATTTAATCCAAGACATGTAGATACATAAACTCACTTACCCCTGAATTGAGAGAAGCAATCTGATCTTTCACATTCACACCACCAATCACAAGAAGTTCACGCACTTGAGGATTTTCTAAATATTTTTTAAACTTGATGATCTGATTGTAAGTCTGTTCAGCTAACTCTCGTGAAGGCTGCAAAAGTGCAAATAAAAACAATGGTAATTATTGGGTGTAATATGTTCATATACAGGTAGGAAACATATCCAAGATAATAGGCAATTGGCATATAAATTTAAATTATTATTAGTAGTAGCACTTGCAACAATGTCATACTTATCTAGTTTCTTAAACTTAAAACCATTAAATTTTCCCTCCTCCAGCAAAGCATAACTTTAAAATCACATTAAATTTAGAATGCATAAAATGTTTAGGGTAGTATATGTGCGAACCTTACACGTAAAATAAATAGCAACTTCGCAGAATCTTTAAAAAACTGGGAGAACTGCTTGTTTCTGTCACATATGTATCCAACCAAAGGCCACTTCCTGAATTCTGGTATATTTCACACTTCATTACATTAACATAGAACTGTCACAAAAATTGGGAACCTACATCTCACAGCCACATAACATGAACAGGAAACAGTTTATGTGAGAGAGTTAACTTTACAATTCACATTGTTCAACACCAAATGTTTTTGCTCATATTCTGCTAGTGTGTTTGGTCCAATCATTGAGCAGCGCTCTAGGACATTCAACACGTCATACAGAAAACAACCCTCACCAAAGCAACATAAAACACTTTACTATATGCGTGCCATAAGAGGAGTGATATCGGATTCCAAATCCTCATTTGGTAAGTTTCGTTTAACTCCATAAACATAGATGACAACTTTGAAATTTGAAATGCGGTATACACTGACATCTAGTGGCTAATATGCTAAGCTTTATCATGTCTGCCATATTTCGTTTTGATCTATTTCGAGGTTAATTAGCTAACCAGTTTACAACAATCATATGTTAGAATTAGAATTTTAGTTCGTCCTTGGCAACATACACATGTTATGAGACACGTCAAAATGTATAAATACAGTATATACATAAAGTCAAATTGATTACATACAATATACACAGTAAGCAGCTTTTCTCTGGTTTCATGTGGTATTTGCATAGACTAATTTACTACAAGAAATGTCATAATATCAATATTACAGGTTTGTGACTGTACTATGCTCCCAGTGCTCACTTATATGGTTATAGTTCTAAAAATTCATTAACCGTATAAAATCAGTGTGCATGCCAAAATTTCTGAATCTTATTCTTAAAGTGATTTAATGATGTAGCTTGTTTAAATGAATTTGGAAGTTTATTATATAACATTATCCCTTTGTAGTTAAAGCTTCTTTCATAAATACTCGTTTGGTGCGCTCGAATTGTCAGTTTATCCTTGTTACGAGTGTGGTGGTAATGCACATCAGCATTTACTTGAAAATGATTTATATTTGTATAACATTTGTGGATGTTATTTCCTATCTGCTGGACCCACTACACAGAAATATTGCAGAGCAAGAGAGCTAATGGCTTCATTGCCAAAGCCTAGCATTTGAAACAACAACATGTAACATTTTATCAACTAATACTACTACACATAATATTATACAATTACTTATCCAAGAAAAATAGGTCAACCATTTGTTTATGAAGATAATACATTAAACCAAATACAATGATATATTACCTACATAGTGCAGGACATTTTAACAATCATCCATAAATTCCTGTACCGAGTAATAGGCCTTGCCGCATAGTTTTTAAGAGTAGACTCATAACTTTTCCGGAAGATAGTAATTTTGAGTATTTTGGAAGTGCACTGAATATTCTGACACATTCAAAACAAACTCCTTTCTGGAAACAAGTCAATCTACCATTGGGTTTACATAAATCCATTCTTTGTCTAGTATTTATGCTATGTATATTCACATTTTGTGTGAAGTAGTCATAAGGATAAAGATATATTCATAAGGAAGTGTTAAAATATTCAGCTTTTGAAACAGATACTTACATGAAGCTGTAATGTTAATGCCACAAATCGCTCTGATGGCTCTCTTCTTTAATATAAATTCTCACTTACTCTCCACTGAATTACCCAAGAATATCAAACCATATTTCATTGTAGAGCAAAAATATGCATAGTATACCTGTTTTAATGTTTGAATTAGACAAAAAAGAGTTCAATGACCTAAGCACAAAAGTAGCTGATCTCAACTTGGATATGATACTCTCCATAAGAGATTTCCAATTAAGATTTGCATCACCCTCTAAACCCAAGAATTTAATGAGTGAAGTGGTCGAGCACAGCCTTATGAGTGCCTATGTGCAGAAAAAGATTTTCTGAACTGTATGCCTCAAGATACTCAAGATCTTAGTTTTCTCAATATTTAATGTGAGTTTCTTCGCCTTACACCAACTGCATAAAGTGCTAAACACATTATTCAGTTTTAGTGCAGAATCATGTAAGCTGCCGCTAGTCACTATTATGCTAGTATCATCAGCAAACAAGACAGCAGTTGCTAAGATTTTAATTGCTAGGGAAAGATCGTTGATATAAATTAAGAAGAGTAGTGGGCCAAGAATTGAACCTTGCAGAACTCTATGCTTAATGATCTCCCATCAGAACTCTGCCACTGATGAGAATTATTTCAACCCTTTGCCTCCTGTTCCCCAAATATGACTTAAACCAATTAAGATGCACACTATTAATTCCATAAAACTTTAGTTTTTCTATCAGAATTTCATGATTAATACAGTCAAAAGCCTTAGTCAGATTGCAAAATAAACCTCCAATAAGCATAAGCTGACCAATAAGCTGGTCACTGTATGTCACCAGTAATGCAATGCCTGCCTCTGTAGGTTAGGTGGTAGCGTGTCTGCCTTACATTCAAGAGGTCCCGAGTTCAAATCTCGGTCAGGGTGAGATATTTTATATAAAGTTTTTTCCAGGGTTTTCCCTTATCCTAAAAGATAAATTTATAACTCTAAGCTCTATGGACCCTGGGCTCATTTGAGTATTATTTCACTCATTTCATTCATGATCCAATATGACAATGTTGGAGAACAAAAATTAAAATAAAAAACTGGTGCAGGTTATGTGAAAGATAGATACATAGATAAACTCTGGTTGATCATAACACTGTGTACCAATAACAGCCATTTGTTCAGGCTAAAATCTTCAGTTATAATTACAATAGAATTAAATGCTTTGTCCTGTCCATCACAAAAATTTGAAACACTTTGAATTTGTCAATCAAGGTGTAAAAGTCCCTTCTCCGCTGAAAATGTCAATAAAAGAGCTCCACTCCTTAATATTTTATGGACAAGCAATATAAGTTGGTAAGTATGCAATATACAGAATTTTCACTTACCTCTATGATGATGGCCTGAGGAGCATTTCTCAATGGTTTGCTCTGTGTTGTTGAACCTCCTGATCCTATTTCATTTTGCTTGATAGAATCCTTTGGAGCTTCACATACTGCTATATATCCAGATCCAGATTCTGGAGGGTACTTGAAAGGTTGTGCTCCAAAATTGAAAGACATCTCTGCATTCTAAACAACCATCACTACCATTACACACTTTTCTTTTAAGTTAATCTAATAACTTCAGAAGGAGCAAAATAAAAATTAATTCTTGGTTCTGAGTTTATATGTAAATAGTGCATGGAAACTTCACAGGTAACATGCAAAAGAAATTTTTCTAATTTTAAAATTGCACATTCTACTTAATTTTTCTGGTGTACTTGATACACAAGAAGCACCTTGCTCTTTATTCTACAGATAATAAAACAATGCCAACAGTAGATTTCTCTTCCCTTTTTTCTAACATGCAGTTCTCATGTTATATATTGTATTTTTATTTATGGCATTATCTTTATTTTGTCATTAATGATTCAATGAATTTATTATTAACAAGTTACTGTATTTCCCTAAAGCAAGACTTAGTATGCCTTTGAAAAGTGAACTTTCACAATGACATGTCAAATTTCATGAGTGTGATGAAGGGAATGAGATACATGAGGGAAAATCTATTAGTTATTATCAAGCCCATTGTGTATCAGTGATTTCTGTGTGTTTCATTTCATGCTGTTAAGGATTCTGCTAGCAAGATCTGCAGATTTTGTACAATATTTGAGATAGAAAGATATTCACTCACCAGCAGAAAAGTTTCTTTAGAGTCAACATAGAAATTACAGGATTTCCTTTTTAATTGGTGGTTTGGCAGTAACCATGTCCTCTATTTACTGGCTCTCCAACCACTTCATACATTTCTTGTCATTTTTTAACAATACATCATATCTGCACAATGACTACAGTTACTGGCTTCTTAAGGAATTTTAAAGAAAATCCAATGCATCATAATTCATCAGCATCTTCTTCTTTCAGATTATAAATTTATAAGATAATGGAAACAAAAGAATTATAACTTACACATAAGTTAAACAATGAACTGGATGAACAAATTACGTGGATTTTACCATTGTCAGTGCGTATGCAAGATCAGATTCCAAAGTGAAACCCACAGCTACAGATATATCATTGTTTAAAAAATATATTATGACTTCATGGGTTGGTAGAATCAAAAGTCTTCTTTGCAGAAATTTAAACACTCTTTATTGCAGTAAACAGAAGCTTTGGACAACCCTTGTAGCAGCAAAAAGACGTGACATTGACAAACAGCAGTTTTCAAGGTTGACTCAATGGTCTGCTGCACGTAAACGAAAAAATCACTGCGGTACAGTTCAACTGTCACAAATACCAGCACATAACTCAACTACACAACACAACTCTGCTTCTCACACTTTGCCGCTATTTATACCTCCCAGTCATTGTTCTAGAATGCAGTAGACCATTCGATAACTTATCACGACAGCATCAGAAAAACGGAAAATTCCAGCCTTTTCTCTGTCTCTTTCTCTCTCTCAGTAAAGCGTCTAGCTCTGCACGCCACTATCCATCTCTTTCTTTCCTACCACACACACAGCTCTGGCTTTGCGGCAGCTCCAACAAAATGTGATCGATGACAATATCATATATTCTCGTCTTGAAATTTTTGAAGCTTACAAAATTAAATCTGATGAATGAAAATGGTCATTAAACCTTCAATTGCATTGTACATAGCTACACAGCCATAATACCAGAGAGGGGATGGATATTCATATGCAAAGAAGCAATACAATGCTCATCATAATATTGTAATAAATTTAGGAATATATTTTTTTAATAATTTATCTATGGTGAATAAAACTATGTGTAGTTTTGAAATATTTAAAAAGATAGTTTTGGCATACTTGCTTCATAGCTTTTACTCTGTTAACGAATTCATGGAAAACTTTTTTTATGATTTTATAATCTCAATGTAACAATAAGATAATTATGTGTATATAATTGTTCATGTAACCTTTTAAATAACTATATTGTCGCGAATCCCTTTTTTTTACGACTGGCAACGTACGCGCAAAAAGGGTTCACATGGCTTGTTTACACAAAGGAACTGATAGGCAGACAGTGTGGTAATAAAGAGCTTGCATAAGCAGTTAAAGATTGCGTGAGATAAAAGTCTGCCGAAACAAACAAACTGAGATAAATGGAAATTTCTGGTGACACCTTGATTGTTAGAGATTATTCTGTTTCTTTATTGTTCTGGAATAGTCTGGAATTATCAGATGAGGTATTTAAGGAAACGACGACTCACCAAGAATCAGTCGTGAACAGATGTAACAAGAGCCGATGTTGTAAACAGGTGTAATCAGAAGTCGTGGTGGTCATCGACCTTGGTAGATTGTGTATGTGATGTAATACTGCTTCTGTGAGTGTATTTCTACGGAAATAAAGAACATTTGGAATATCTGCAACTCGGACTTTTAATTCTACGAACCCACAAAGAAACAATATTGTACTTCCTATGATCAAGATACCAACAGAGACGTCCCAATCGCCTTCAAGGAGTTTACCAAATCAATATTCAATAGTTGACATTAGCTGAGGATGTTAGGAAGGTCCTAACGAAACTGTTCTAGGTAAACACTAGTAATATATGGAGCACTGAATTCTAGTTTGACTCAAAATTATATTGTACTTGTTTTTATCAGATGCCTTTTAGCTCATAGATTATTGCAAATAATAGCTGTAAATTAATAACTTGTCCTTTACCACGGTACCCATGTAAAAATATGATTCACAGGATTCTAATAAATACCTTAAATACTCTTAATTAGTACGGACTATGACATAATGAAGCACAAAATTAATATAATTTTGAGTCGAACTAGTACTCCATGCTCCATACATAGCTACTGTTTACCTAGAACGTGTTTCATTAGGATCCTCCTTGGCTAATGTAGACATTAGTTAAGGTTAAATATGAGCTGAATCTTTCCTGGCGGCGTATATGTTCTAGACGTTCTCGGGCTTCGAGCCAGGTAAGCAGATGTTGAGACATCGACGTTTCGGGAGCGTACATCT
Source organism: Mantis religiosa (assembly GCA_030765055.1). Classification (NCBI taxonomy): domain Eukaryota; kingdom Metazoa; phylum Arthropoda; class Insecta; order Mantodea; family Mantidae; genus Mantis; species Mantis religiosa. The sequence continues at coordinate 145,305,949 of CM060955.1, read as the reverse complement.
CTCCCATCTTCAGGATATGGGTCACCCCAGCCCTAAGTCATTCAACATCCTGAAGATGGGAGAGATGTACGCTCCCGAAATGTCGATGTCTCAACATCTGCTTACCTGGCTCGAAGCCCGAGAACATCTAGAACATTAGTTAAGGTTATGTGTGATTGGAGAAATTTAGTAACAGTGACGTCAAAATTAATCATAAAAACTACTTGTAGTTGGTTTCTTGATACTCATCACTTACATTTTTATATTATTGAGGGACTAGTTTCGGAAGCCTTTTGCCTCCATTTTCAACCTCTCTCCAACTGGAGAGAGGCTTCCGAAACTAGTCCCTCGATAATATAAAAACGTAAGTGACGAGTGTCAATAAACAGATTACAAATAGTTTCTACGATTACTTAAGGTTGTTAGGAAGGTCCTAACGAAAAACTTTCTAGGTAAACACTAGCAACATATGGAGCATGAAGTACTAGTTTGACATTCAAAATTACATTAAATATATTTAGAACAAAAAATATTAGGGAGTGAGAAAAGTGAGGATTGTTGTTATACAATTAGGAGAGAAGGATTTGCTTGATGTAATCTGGAGCACTGTTTCAAAGGATCTGAAAGGAGATGAGTACCTTATTTATAAAGGAGCTTGAAGGAATATTTCATTATTTAGTAGAATGTAATATATGGCAAAGAGACAAGGGAGGGCATATGGAAAATAAGTACAAAACAAATTACAGAAAGAGATTATCACTTAAAATGATGACTGATATGGAAATAAATAGGAATAAAATGGGAGAATACTTACGAAAAGTATAAAAGAAATGGTTTAGAACAGTTGTAAAAATTATAGAACTGGGATACAACGAATAACATAAAAAATAATGAAATGTACAGAGACTTTATTATACAAATAATCTTGGATTGTGTGTAAGGAAGCTTCATATACATTGATGTTATATGCATTAGATTATAATTGTAGGTTAAACATTTGAATTGTGTCATAGAACTAATTTAGCAAAGAATAGTGCACTTCATAATGGTATAAAACTATATAATAAATTACCAACAAATATAAAAATTATCAAAGATAAAAAGTATTTAAAAAACAGCTTGGGTCATTCCTATTACATAACTCGTTTTATTCAGTGACTGAATTCCTAGACATGTAATGTACAGTTATTAGTTTGAATCTCTTACCAAATCAGGAATCTTAATTTTAAATGTATTTTAGTAAATTGTATATTAATCATTTTAGTAAATTGTATATTTATCATTTTAGTAAATTGTATATCAACTTGACGAAGCCATGAAAATGTAAAAATGTTTTTCAAACGGTGAATAAAGAATACAATAAAATATATATATATATATATATTTTTTTTTTTTTTTTTGGGGGGGGGGGCGGCATTTGTATATTCATGAAATTGTATTAGGATGTGTATAAATAATAGTTAAACATACCTTCAAGACAACTGCAGGAAACATAGCTGCTGATTTTATTTGCTGTGGTATAGAAAATGCCTTGCCCAAATCAACACCATTCTTGGAGAACTTTATTTCTCCAGCACCCAGATCCAAATAACAACCTATTACATCATGCATTCCAAAAGCTTCTCCGTAGTTATCAAACTGCTTGTTGTTAGATTTCTTGCCAGTGCCACCAAAGCCAAATCCAAACCTATCAGTGCCTAAATCCAAGTTAGCCTGAAAGTAAATAAGCAAAACACTTGATACAATTTTTAATTTAACTCCTATAATAAACACAGCTGGAAAGTTATGATATAGTGGTGCAAGGATGCAATGAACAGACAGAAAATGATAGCAAAGGCATTATACAATTATGAACTATTTTACTTCAATAGTCTTATTATAGGTGTCTGCAACTAATTGGACAATTTCGTAAGGCTGTATTTTCACCAATAAGTAATTTATAAATTGTCATACCAATATTCGATGGAAGGAAGTTTTTTAAGCTTTGTGTTGTACATCTGATTTTCCTTTGTCATCAAGTGAGAAATGCATACCTTGTTTTGGAGTAAATGGCTGCTTTACCGACCAATTGTAGCAGGCATGTGCTTGAATTTGTGCAAACCAATTGTGTTTTAGCAATTATGCATGATTGGAGGAATGAAGTACAAGTGATGTAAACTTTAATTTAAAAAACTATTTGTAGTCAGTTTGTAACACCTCATCACTTTCATTTTTATATTATTGAGGGACTAGTTCGGAAGCTGTTGCATCCATTCCTTGGGAGTTGGACCAAGGTTGAAAATGGACACAATAGCTTCCAAAACTAGTCCCTCAATAATATAAGAAAGTGACAAGGTGTTAAAACCGACTACAAATAGTTTTTACAATTAGTGCTTTAGCAGTTAGATGGGCATTCAGATGGCAATTTGGATGTCCTGCACCTCCTACGTCGTCAATCCATAGGTGGTACAAACAATTTCCTGACAGAGGATGTATCTGTCATCAAAGGAAAGGATGCATGGGAAAGCTGAGTGTAAATGAAGAAACGAGTGACAGAGTCCACAAAAGGTTTAACCAGAGCCCTAAAAAATCAGTACGGAGAGCCAGTCAACAGTTGCAGATATCAACTGTGTGGAAGGTTACACAGAAGCAAATGAGGTTATTTCCACACAAGCTGCAGCTGCTACAAAAGCTGCAGCCTGACATCCAGGAAAGAGGTTATCATTTTGTGAGAAGATTATAGCTATGATCGAAGAGGATGAGGGTTTGTCGAGCAAATCATTATGAGCAATGAAGCAACATTTCACATATCTGGAATAATCAACAGACTCATTGTCTGAATATGGGGATCTGAGAACCCCGATGCTGTAATTCAGATAGAACATGACAGTCAAAAAGTAAACATGTTTTGTGCTGTTTCTAAAAGACATATGTTTTGCATGTGCGTGTGTGCGTGTGTGTGTTACTGAGAACGCTCTAAATGGAAAAATGTATCTGGACATGTTGCAAAATTAATGCCACAGCTCACGGATGAAGAGGAACAGGGATTCATCTCATCTTCCAACAAGATGGGGTCCCTCCACATTGGCATAGGAATGTCCATGGATGCCTCAATTGACACCTACAAGGTAGATGGATTATTCATGTAACGGCTGCAGACAACACCTTCTGCACATAGCTAACCCATCCACCTGATCTTACAGTGTGTGATTTCTTCCTGTGGGTTTACATCAAAGTGACTCCACTGGGGACTATGTGAACTTTATATGCAAGACATACTTGAGAGTTTGTGGCATGAATGAGATCCCCGGCCAAATGTCTGTCATATCACATGTGGTGCTCACATCAAGTGCATCTAAGGTGAAAACAAAATTTCAAACTTCTTCCTTTCAAGTGATGGTATAAATGGTTTATTTGCATGAAGTATTAGTGAAAATATAGCCTTATGAAACAGTCCAATAATTCGTAGACACCTGTATAATACCTGAACAATCCTTCTGATCTATTTAGAAACAGTCTATTAATTGTAACTTTGGTGCTTTGAATGAAAATGCATGGTTTTATTTGTTAACTAATGGAGAGATTTTCCTAAGTTAACCTCAGAATCTGTCTCTCAGAATTCAAACACATAATTTTGAAAATGTATTTACGTGCTACTAGTTATATTTTCGGAGTGAAGACCTGAAAGATCTAAAACTGGTGAAAATTTCTAAAACGGAGGAAAGCAGCCACAACTGAAATTATACTTCAGTCACTTAATCATATACTGTTAGATTATTTACAATGAAACTTAGACATAAGCATAAAAATTAGTTTCATGTTATCTTGATGCAGGCCCTCACATTGGCTGACCCTGACAAATACGGCCATAAACTTATAAGCTCCAAGTGTTCATGTTTATGTATACATCAAATAAAGAGCCTTTCAACAAGAATCTTTAATGTGTAGATGCCATTGCTACTGAATTACAGCAGTCATTTTTTTCATGTGGTTACAGTTGTTGACAAATAGCCATGAAACATAGCATTCAGCAATACATAGAAATTGTGAAAATTTATTATCAAAATGGATGATCTGTTCACCAAACCTTCTGTGTATTGTATGAACTTCACAGTGTGCATAATCATTCCTACAAGAGAACAACTCAGCGTTTCATCGATAAATTTGAAAGAAGTAAAATAAGACCTGACGCTTTCCTGGCGATGAATATGTTCAAGATCTTCTCGGGAAACAAGCCAGGTGAAAAGATGATTAGAAATCTGTTAAGACTGGTGAAAGACAAACTGGACTTCCAAGTTACGGGAGTGTATCGCATTCCCTGTGAATGTGGGACACCGTATATAGGACAAACTGTAAGGACCATCGCTACCACAATAAACAAACATGAACAGAGAACAAAAATGAATCGAGAAGATATTGACACACTGCTTCATTTTCTTCTCAATTCATTTTTGTGCTAAGTTGTGCTTCACTGTCTCTACGCTTCTTTCAATTTTATACTTCGGATGCACAGAGAAATTCGTTTAATGCAACCTGAGAAGTCTGGACTGGCAGAGCATTCCTTTGATGACCATAGAGCCAATTTTAGGGAGAGGACCATCTTGGTAAAATGCAACAGATACTGGGAGTGGAGAGTTAAGGAGACTTGGCCATTTCCTCCAAGAAGAGCACACTTAATCGTGATGCTGGATTTCAGTTCAGCTCCTCTTGGAAACCGGCCTTAAAATGAAAATCAGTCACCTTAAGAAGCACACATCTAAACAGCTTGATCATTAAGTAGTTATGTTTCTTTAACCTAATTAATTTTCTACACTCATGCCATCTCCTTACCTGGCATTTAATTTACTGCAAACATTCTTTTGTTCAGTGATGCGAGTATGGTAGTGTTTTGTCTTTTTTGATATTTGTGTATTATCTATTTTGTGGTTATAAGATTTCTTAAAATATCCTGATGGGAGTGATGTATGTTCCTGAAACATTAATTTCTAATCGTCTTTTCACCTGGCTGTTTCCTGAGAAGATCTTGAACACACTGAAAGAAGTGGTTCTGTCAGTGATCAAAGAACACATGTACGTAATCGATGTAATCACTCCAACAAAAAGATAAGCGACGCTCATGAGAGTGTACGTGAAAATGGAAACAAATCAACTGCTCGTCGAGTGCAAGAATTGGAGCTTTCTTCAACCACAGCTTGGCAAAATATGCATCGGAACTTGAAGTTGCATGCTTACAAAATGGTGTTAACTCAAGAACTAAAGCCCAATGACTATAGGTTGTGCCTTGTATTCACTGACTGGGCTATGGAGCAATTGGAAGCTGACCCGGATTTTTGTCAAAAAATAATCTTCCGTGACAAAACCCACTTTTGGATGGATGGTTTCATTAACAAACAAAATTGCTGCTAATTGGAGCAATCACAATCCAATGCAGATTCAAGAACGACCACTTCATCTTCATTAGGTTACTGTGTGATGTGGATTTTGATATGGCGGAATTATTGGTCCATATTTTTTCCAAGACGAAGACAGAGAAGCCCTAACTGTCAATGGAGAAAGATACCAGGCTCTTATAAGGGACTATTTTTTGGCCTCAGTTGGATGGTATGGATCTCAGAAACAATTGGTTCCAGCAAGATGGAGCTACATGTCATACTGTTCTCGAAACAATCTTTTGAAGGAGAAGTTCAGAAGTTTCATCATTTCCTGTGGTGATGTTAACTGTCCCCGAGATCATATGATTTAACCAGATGGATTACTTCTTGTGGTTTTATGTTAAATCTCAGTATATGTCAAAAAACAGAAACAGTAAATGATCTTATGAATAAGATATCACATGTTATTTGTGAAGTTGGACCTAATTTACGTTCTTCTGTCATTGAAAATTTGGTCAACCATATACATGCAACCCAACGAAGTTGCGGTGGTCACTTAACTAATGTTCTCTTCCACACATGACATTAATTATGTTACAAAACAAAAGAGATGTAAACCTCTATCATTAACAGAACTTTTTTTAAGTTCAAAATAGGACACTTGCTGAAAGACCGTTTATAATTAGCCAATTAAAGAATGATTCTCAAATGTGATTACTCAGCCTCTTAGATCAGAATTTTCTGTCGTGTTGGCTAAATAACTGCCATTCTGAGCACGGCCAGTTGCCTATAATCATGGAATATCTATGAAAATCACAGCAAAGCAAATAAATAGGAGAGATAATGTTTTCTTACAAATTTAACATCATTTAACCAACTCTTGTTCATTTATATAGCTGTACATAATTTTTTTGTCACATATCCTGTTGATGGTCACTTTGAGATCATTCAGCTCCTCCTGTTTTGCTGTTTATGTTTTGTTCATAGCTATTAAGCTTTACTCAAGTTTTATGCCACTATGTTATTACTTCAATTTTCATTGAAATAGTTCCTTTGAAAGCACTAAAAAGTAAAAATAAAAGTGGTGGTCAAATATTACCTGTTGTGTGGACCAGCCAACTCTACATAAACCTTCATCAGTCACTGTAGCTTCATAGTAATATTTTCCTTTCCCTTGAACACCTTTTGTTGCACGACACCCATGCCATTCTTTTTGTTCACGGGACTGACAACGTAAACCATCCGGTGTTACGGCTAGTGCAGAGCCTCGGTCAAAGAAACTTAGTGTCCAGTGAGGTGCTAAATTAATAAAACAATAATGGTTATAATACAATGTCCTTTACTCAAATGATTCAGATATTAATCAACTTACCCACACAGAAAGTTCAGTGCAACAAAAAATTAACCATACAATGCTGACCAAAGACAAGTTCTACTACTTGATCCATAGTAAACATACTGATCTACAGTTCAGTCAAATTTTATACAATGTAATCAGTGATGTCCTAGAAATTTTTTTTCTTAACCCAGTGCAGGAGTGAAGTCAGTGGAAACTCAAAGCAGATTTACGACACATTAAATAATCTCAAGCCTATTAAAGAGACTTCTGAACAATTGTTCAATTTTGTTTTAATTACCATATGAAAGAGTCATAGTTATACTGTAACTATACATCATTTGTAGTATATCTTTAAATAATTAACAACCATGTAATATATGTTACTTCAAAAAACGAATATACAAGGTGTGTTCGTAAAATAAGGTACCCAAGGCGCTGGAACCGTGATGAACGCTACTACACGAGATCCGGCAACACTGACATGTAGTTTAGTTTCATCCCTTCAAATCCCCACCACAACGAACCCATTGCAATGATTAGTCTTGGCTGGGTTGCCGTTTGCAACAGAGCTTCCTATCACTTCTGCCGCCAAGTGCGAGTTGCATGCAGTGATCCGTTTTTTGAATGCCAAGGACACTACCCCCATTGAAATTCATCAAGAGTTATGCTAAGTCTATGGGCCACAGTGTATGGACGTCAAAAACGTGTGAAAGTGGGTCAGAGTGTTCAAAGACAGACATACAGACGTCCATGATGAACAGCGTTCTGGTTGGCCTTCGGTTTCAGCTGAAACAATTGCAAAAGTGGAGCAAGAAATGCTTAAAGATCGGCATGTGACAGTTCGTGAGCTGTGCGAACTTATCCCTGAAGTCAGTAAGACTACCATTGACAAGATTTTGACCGAACATTTGCATTATCGCAAGGTGTGTGCGAGGTGGGTCCCCAAAATGCTCACCGAAGACCATAAACGGCCCAGTTTGGATGAGACATTCTCACCCATCCCCCCTACAGTCCAGACTTAGCACCTAGTGATTATCATCTGTTTCCTGAGTTGAAGTCACACCTGGGTGGAACACATTTCCAGACCGACGATAATTTGAAAAACGAGGTTGTGCACTACCTGTGCAACTTGGCGGGAGAGTGCTATGACAAGGATATACAAAAACTGCCACAGCACATACAAAAGGGCATCGATCGCAATGGTGATTATGTTGAAAAATAGCTGTAAGTTCCACCTTTTCATCACTGTAATATTCATTGACAATAAACAAGTTTTCTATATTAAATAAAATTGGAGATTTTATTTTACGGACACGCCTTGTATAAATTCAAACCCAATGTACTATAATTTTAAAGAGCCAGTTATTATAGTTTTAGAATAGTTGCTTTCCAATACGAAGTTATTGCCTGATATTATTTTTAGTGACTTTCAATTAATATCATTAGTGTTGAGAACCTTCTTGCCTCTAGATACATTTAAAATAAATTGTTTAATACTAAATATTGGGATACTTACACACTTGTGCTATAATTTTACTCCCTTTCCCAGCTTCTAGATCTTTTAGGGTTTCCCATACTATCTGAATAATGGGAAGGCAAAAAGCGCCCGTTTTACCACTTCCAGTTTCAGCTGCCATTAAAACATCTCCACCACCCAATATAAGTGGAATTGCTTCTGCCTGTACATCTGTTGGTAGCCTGAAATTAATAGTTATTTAAAATAATAGCCAAGACATTAATAATAATTCAGAAAATAAGAGTATAAATGAATGAAAGCTTACATCCAATCCATTTCTTCAACCGCCTTGCCTATCTCAGGCAGAACACCCATTTCTGAAAAAGAAAAACGAAAATTATGAATGAATTAATATAGGTATTTACCTACTAGCAATAAGTGGAGCATTGAGTACTGTTCGACTCAAAATTATATTAATTTTGTGCTTCTTTGTATCATAGTCCTTACACATTGGAATCAAGACATGTTTGACGAGCAACCCTCTGTATAAGATGAATGAATTTTATAGCTTAAATATACAATATTGGAGCCGAAGCTTTCCTGGTGGTGTGAATATTCCAAGTTTTCTCGGGCTTCAAGCCAGGTGTAGATGTGGTGATGTACCGACGTTTCGGGAACAATGCATGCTCCCGAAACATCGGTACATCACCACATCTTCACCTGGCTTGAAGCCCGAGAAAACTTGGAATACATACAATATTGCTTTTGGTTTGTATTTGATGTAGCTATGCACACCAATTTTGTCAGCAATAAATTGGTCTATCTATCCGATTTGCTGGTGTCTTTGATATACTTGCACCTTAACTTTAGCACTTCCTCTAAATAGGATTCACATGGTACTTTGACAATTTGCTATATGGTGATAACATTCTTTACTTTTTTACCACTGAAACTGCTTGTCAATGCTCACCCAAAATATTTCATTTTCGCATACTATGATAAGTTTCCGCAAAGTCCTCATCTTGGCAATTAAGAAGGTATCTTTTTTCCTATTTAATGAATTATATTTTCTTACCTATTTAATGAAAAAAGTTCCTAAGTTCAACATTAATAACTTAAAGTGATATATCAGCTGCAACAAATGCTCTACATAAATCTAAATAATATCGGGAACACTTTGATTTCCTACACTTGAAGAAGCCAGTTCACTATGAATAATCGACATGAATGCTCACAAGTTGCAGCAGCAAATTCTTAGTAACAGACAAATGAGTCATTGTGATTGTGTCCGCACTTAGTTTTTCAACAGTGTTTGCAAAATAAAGAATTTTTATCCATAAATTACAATTTAAACGTGATACATATGGCTCTAGATGAATCTTTTTAACTTGTAACTTCACTTTCAGCATTTTCTCAAATAAGTGCATGTACAAATTAAATATGTTCTTAATAATTGAAGAAGGAATTCATTGTATCACTGGAACAGAGGGAATATCACAGGAAACTATAGGATCCAATACAATGTAAGTGTCTTTATTATCCTATCTCACATCCACACACATTTAGTCAGGAGCACCAGCCACTAACACAAAGCAATAACTGACCAAGATCAAGCTGTGAGCAAAATCATTTTTCTTTCCCACACATACGAAATGGAATACTAGAGTAAATTACTACATTGTACATGACTACAAACATGCTGTATTTATACTTTTGCTGGATAAATAACAGATAGATACATGAGAGACTACTATATAAGGAACTATACATTTACAGAAAAAAATTATAAAAATAGTTTTTACATGATTGCTATTCAAAATGAGTGCCTTTATATAAAATATAATAAATATATAAATATAAAATATATGTTGATGAACTTCTGTTTAGAGTTTCACATATTTTTCTGAGAATTTTTGTGCTTGAAAAATATTTATATAAAACCCTATACCAATAAATATATATAACAATAATTTACAATTACCTTCAAAAGCTGTCATTTTTATGCTTTAGTTTGTCTTGTCAATAAATCTATATCCAGTTTTATCAATCTTCTGGCTTCAGGTTCTGTAACATTAGAAAACATAGAATAAAATATTACTAAACCTTATCTAGTATTTTAATTAACTTAGAAGAACCTATAAATGCTCACTTTTTTTTGTTAACTTTGGAAAGCATATAAAATTACAAAGTATGTCACATTAACAGAAAATCATGGCTGATATAACTTATTTTTCTAGTTAATTGAAATAAGTTTTTGCAGGAAGTTTCATTATGCATTTCATTGTGGATGCAACAAAGTATTGAACAATTTACAAAATACAAATATTTTATATAAGCAGTACCTAGTTTGGATAGGAACAGTTCCTGGAAATACGAACTTAAATACTATTCTTTAAGTGTTTGGGCAATCAATTAACAGGCTTTTGTTTATTGTGCACGCATAGAGTGCCGTATGAGTTCGAGGCTTTTACAGCACATGCAGTGAGGTCCCTGGAAGGGGACAGTGGCCTTGGGAATTCATCTGGCTCTGTCCCTCAGTTACTGCCGAGATGTCTGAGAGAGAGGTGCATCCAGCTGTTGCACAACGAGTAATAATCAAATTTCTTGTTAATGAAAATGTCGGTGCAGCTGAAATTCGCTGTCGGTTACTCCCACAGTTTGGGGAAACAACCCTTTATGGTCCAGAGTTAAACATTGGTGCCATGAGTTTATTGAAGGACACGATTTGGCCACAGTGTTCTGGGACTCGAACGGTGTCCTTCTCATTGATTTCTTCGAACAACAGGGACAATGACAACGGACCATTAATGCTGCCTACTACTGTGACCTCAGTGAAGTTCGAGTTGCTTTCCGGTCAAAACGTCGCAGTAGCCCTATCAGAAACGTGTTGATTCTGTAGGATAATGCCAGACCACACACTGCAGCAATTGGCTGAAATGCACTGGACTGGCCTTCCACATCCACCATACAGCCCAGACCTCTCACCATGTGACTTCTTCATGTTTGGTCCACTCAAAGAAGCTCTTGGAGGACATCGTTTCACAACCAATGAGGAAGTGAAAGACTTCGTGCACAACTGGCTCTGCACACATCCTCGTACTTTCTTTTAAACTGGCATTAAAAAACTACCTGTCCGTTGGAACAAATGTATAGAAAAGGTAGGTGAATATGTAGAAAAGTAACAAAAATGTTAATTTGAATTATTCTTCATGAATAAATTTTCTGGAACGAAAGGCCTGTTTATATTTGATTGCCTTAATACTACATGTGGCACCATAGGCAGTGGCACTGATGATACATGAAATGAAGATGGAGCACCGGTGGAATGAGATCGTGGGAGGAACTGGTGTGCCCGGAGGAAACCTGCCTCAATGCCACTGTGTCCATCACAAATCTCACATGCAGTCATCTGGGATCGAACCCAAGTCGCTTTGGTGAGAGTCAAGTAGTCTAACCACTTGGCCACCTTTGAATCAAATTAGTACTCCATGCTCCATATAGTGTTCACCTGGAACACTCATTAGAACCTTTATGGCCTTTAGGTCCTTAAGACCTTCCTAACTTCCTCAGCTAATGTTGACTGATCAACAAATTAGGTAAACACTAGGTAAAAATACTAGCTAAACACTAATTGCTAGGTAAACACTAGCAATATATGGAGCATGGAATACTAGTTCGACTCAAAATTACATTAATGTTGTGTTTAATTGTATTATACTTCATACTCATCAAGAAAACTATTTTGTTATTTATTCATCTTTTTGTTATTGATCAGGCTGCTTGCCCGCTATACACACACACATATATATAAATGGTTGTGCAGACTTTTTCTAAATGCTGTTTTAATTCATGGAATCCCAAAAATTGTAATTCTGGTGAAATCTTAGTATCAAATCATTAGTGAAATGCACTACATATTTTAAAAGGTGCTAGAGAATAATAAGAAAGAAAAGCACTGCAGTGGAATGTTGAAGTCAAAGATGAGCATTATCTTAATTTTGACAAAAATTCTTTGTGTAGTTTCAGACTGTTTTTATGGGAAATAATCCCTATGTAATGAAATTTTTGCATTTGTGACTTTTTTAGACTTTTAGCCATATGAAAAGGAGTATCATCGAAGTGACCAGAAATCACATTTTTCAACCTGCGGTCCCTGTGTACCATTAGCTTTTGTCATTGGGATGCCTCTTTGTCCTGTTTTGTTAGAAAGTCAGTGACTGTTGGAGTGTGAAGTCCGTCGTTGTGACAGTTCCACAAGAGATTCAAGATGCCAGAACAAAAGTGTTTTCCCTGCCGCATTGCAAGAAAAGTAAGTAATCTTAGTCTATGGTAACTTGCAATTTATAGAGAATTTTAAATTTACTAATGCGATAATTGTGCATAAATCAACAAATGCTGAATCTTTTTACTTAAAGTATAAGTAAAGGTGTGCATTCATAAAGGAAACACGGTCCAATCCTGATATTCAATGCACTATTTGTAACAGTTATGCATGTCTAATGGAGGGATGAGCAACATTCAGCAAAATCTTAATCCATGTAAACATAAAAGGGCAAAAATTTCTCTTGCATCATCCAATTGTGTAACTTCACTTTTCCGGCCCATTCAGCACCAGACTGTGAATTGCACTTGGCTACAATTGAAGGAGCCTGATCTTACCATGTGGTTGAAAATTAGTTTTTGCTTAATTGACTGTGCTTCTAAATTAGTAAGAAATTGGTTTGAACAGAAATTCACTTGCAGTCGCACGTAAACTGAAGCTGTTGTTGTGAATGCATTTGTGCCTAATTCTTTGGAATGTTGCAAAAGGAGTTGCAGGAAGTGAATGTCAGTGTTTGCAGATGCTTCCAGTCACGGAAAGAAAAAAAATCCTGTTATGACTAGGTATTTTTACCGCTACAGGTTGTCTGTGTGCTTATTTTGTAATTTGATAGATACCAGCAAAACAGCAGATATTATGTGTGTTTGGAGGAATTTAGTAACAGTGACGTCAAATTTAATCGTAAAAACTATTCGTAGTCGGTTTATTGTTGGGAGAGATGTTGAAAATGGAGGCAATGGCCTTTGAAACTAGTCCCTCGATAATATAAAAAAGAAAGAGACCAGTGTCAATAAACCGACTACAAATAGTTTTTACAGCATATATTATTACCAATTACCTGACTGAAGTGCTTGCAAAAGCAACCTAGTTAACAAAATAATCGTGTTCTGTGGTAATAATACCAATAACGACTGGTGAAACAGCTCATAAAAGAATACAAAATATTCTTTTACAAACTTAAAATGGCTTTGAGTCATGAAATCCTGGGTTGTATATGCAACCCATATGCAGTGCACAACATTGCTGCAACTTGTTTACCAAACTGGAGTTCCTAAGAAAAGATACATAATAGATATACATATATGATGAAGATATGATGTAACAATGGCTGTGCCTGCATCGGTAGGCTGTGCCCCACATTCAAGAGGTCCCGAGTTCAAATCTCGGTCAGGGTGAGTTACCTGGATAAGGTTTTACTGGGGGTTTTCTATATCTGAAAGATAAATGTTGGGTAACTCTAAACTCAATGAACCCTGGGCTCATTTGAGCATCATTTCACCCATTTCATTCATTGTCCGGTATGACAACACTGGAGGAGTAAATTAAAACAAAAAAATTATTGTTCACAAAATTTACTCATTTTCACATATACGACATGTGAATGGAATCACTGAACGATTTTTGCAGTTTTACTGACAATGAGATTGAATAAAGGAATTTATTAGATTAGCAACAATAGATGATTAGTGTTAAACTTGGAAGAAAATATGACTGAGAAAAAAGGAGAACAATGTTATCCCACATGTAAAATGTGCTCTGCATGAATTACAAGATGAAAGTGAAGTAAAAGTAGAGGATTTCCAGACAGCAGCATGTGTTTTTTTACTGGTTCATGCACTGAATATCTAACAGTCTGGACTGACAGATTTAAAGTGTATGTGTAATGTGTATGGATCTTACTTAACAATGTCCTAAAACGGAGTGACTTAAAATATGTATGTCAAAGATTAGAAATGCATCTGGTAAGTCAACACATCATAATGCCATTCTCAGCAAATATCTATTTTAAACAATTTGCCACTGCAGGCAAAATATCATACAGAAACAATGAGGGAAAAGAAGATAATTTAGATGGATAGAAATGTTTCAGTATTTATCCTCACGAAAGTTATTATTCTGTGACTTTTCTAAGGTAGTAGAATTTGGATTATCACTGCAGGTACTAATGTACCCATAAAGAGGGTTTGTAAGCATAGATAAAATATGGACATGAGAACAAAATGCAACTGAAATTTTAAACAATGAAAACATTGCTGCTTTGAGTTTTTAAATTACTTGAAGCAGAATGAGAATTTTCTGAACATTGATTCTTAAGAAAAATGTGTCCAATAACAAACAGTTTTCATGAGTTATACAACATAAGCATTTTTCTGTTTATATTTTTAGAAGTAGTATTGTTATTTTGTGTATGTTATTTTGTGTATTGTAATAAAATTGCCTTTGTCATAGTGAATAGTTAAGTACTCTGATAATTATATTTTGTTTATTAGTAATAATAATTAGTAATAATATTATTAATCCATAAGCTTCTACAACACTGAAATTTGTCAGTTGACCTATTACTGAGATAAATATGTTTAATTATTGGAAATTATTTTTAATCAATAAAAGATGACAACTTTTGCATCTGACTTGTTTTCATTTGACTGCCTTATAATTAGCCACTTTTAAGAGGTGTCCAATATATTCAACAACATTGTTGCAATATATTACTTTTTTTCTCCTTTTCTTTAGAGACTAAAAGCCTTTTCAAACATCATATAAGAGGTGAGAAGAAAATAAGTATTTTTCGAGACCTTTTGTTTAAAAGCATAAAATTCTCATTTTGATCCCGCCATTTTATACAGTGTGTCTTTCTTCCAATACGGACAAAGGGCTTTGGACCTAAATTATTAAAGATACTTGGTAACCCTAACTATATAAATGCCATTTTACTTGATAAGAACAAGTGCAGGTAGCCTGGCCTTACAAGTTATAGTAAAAGATACTGAATACAAGTTTGTCACTTCTTTGTTTATTTTAGTATCTATTACCAAATATTTATTTGACGAAGAAAATGTCCGAAATTGCATTACCCTAGCATAAATTACAAAAGCATTACAAACCAATTACAGTCAGCACAGAAAGAATTTGTACACCACTAAAACTTTAAGGAAAATGAATACTATGTAGAGTATTTAAATGATAAAGTTTAGTGACTTCAAAAGAAGGCATCCTCAAAATAATTTACATTTTATACGAAAATAGCAACAATGTACAAACAAAATGCCATTTCTATAAAAATACAATTAACTTGCAAATTTTTCGGACATAAAACGTAACCATACACTCACAAAAACAATACACAGAACAATAAAAAAGCTGCCATTCAGTACTTCGTTGAGTACCCCTTAGCTTTAATTATAGCCTCTAGTCCCCTTGGTAAGGAATGGACAAGTTTATTAACATCTGCCTTTGGTATTCAGTTCCATTCTTCCAAAAGAGCAGTTTTCAATACTTATTTGTTGGAAATTCACCTTTTTCTTACGCATTTCTCCAGGATACTCAACTCTTGTTCGATAGGATTACTATCTGGAGATTGGGGAGGAGTATGAAGCTATTTTGGAACATTGTATAATATCCATAGTTGTGTATTAAAGTGCAGTATGTTTTGAATCATAATCCTGCATAAACATCCAGTCTTCTTGTAGGCCCATTTTCTCCACACGAATATGCAACTCTTGCTTAAGAATGCCCATGTACTTCGTGTGATCCATTGTACTAGCCTCAGTCATTGTATAACCTTGATAACATGCAGATTGCCCGCATATGATGCGCTTATACAATCCCAGACAAGGGCAGATTTTTTGGCTCCAGTTCCATATATTTTCCTCCATACTTTGCAACTGCGATCTGCACCGAATACCTTAAACAGGCTCTCATCTGTCCATAAAACTTTTCCCCCAGAAGTCCACGCGAATTATAGGCATTTTTTCCCCTGTTCTGTGGGATAACCTAGAATTTCTTAAACATTACTCTGCTGTTATACCCTTTCTTATTGTAAACTGCCCTCACAGTGCTCGCTGAAACATTAATTCCTGCCTTCTGCAACAATATAGGGAGTAGTCATTCGTGGATAATTTTCAATGCAGCGAAGAATGCTGCTTTCATCTTTAGCTGTGACACTTTGGGTTAACCTCTTCTGGGTGTATTTAGAACAAATTTTCTGGTTCCTACTCTGTCATTAATGAACTGAATCGTTGATGGTGGTATCCTCTTATCTGAGATATCTCCGAAAGTGTTTTAAATTCACTATGTAGTTTAATCACTATTTTTCTCTCTTCTGGCATAGTTTCTTTCCATCTTGGGCCCGTTACCTCTGTTGGGTTACCTCCGCAACCTACTGTTTTCGATGTCAGACATGTGCATGCAGACCACTTGCTTTGAAACAACTGAATGCCGACTATCCAGAGAGGAGAGCTAGATTATAATATAACTACAATATTCAATCTAGATACCGTTGGTGTACGAATACTTTTTGTACCAAATTTACGGTACCATTCAATATTACCGTAGAAAACTACTGATTCTAGACAACTTCCAGCAAAATTACGGCAGGAATAAGTAAATAAATACAGGAACGATATAATTTTACAAGTTTATTAAGTTTCATAAATAATGTTGCAACAATATCAGTTGTTTCTTCATTTCGATGGTGTACGAATACTTTATGGGTTGGCTATATATAATTTTAAATATCCACGCCTTTTTATTTATCACTATTTTGAAAATATACCCAATGCAAAACTAATGAATATAGTCTAAAATGTAGTTGTCTCTCATGTGCACAAACTCTCGGATTGAGTACGTAAAGGCATTTAATTTTCGAGGTCGTTATGATTATATTTTATTCTGAAAGTTGGAAAGCAAAGCATTAATTCGAATTCCAAAAATCTAAAATTTTAACTTCGTTACTAACAGTAGTAATCGAGAACTTCAGTACTTAGAAGTTAACCTCTATGCTTACGATCAAACGTGTTATATTTTATATTATTTCTATACAACTCATGAAATTTCTAATGTATCACCTGCATATATGAATTTGTTTCTCACATTTTACTTTAACTTCGTTTCTAACAGTAGTAATCGAGAACTTCAGTACTTACAAGTTAACCTCTATGCTTACGATCAAACGTGTTATATTTTATATTATTTCTATACAACTCATGAAATTTCTAATGTATCACCTGCATATATGAATTTGATTCTCACATTTTAACACTTGTAAATATACTATTAAGCATTAAAACAGAATTTCACAGCGAATTGCTCTGGTAGGAATTCGTTACCGGTGTCCTAATATTAGAATCTACCCTGAGATAATACAGCAGATGTAAATGCAAAATTCTTACCACATCTAACGGTTCAATACGCCAATTCTTACTTGCCTTGTCCGCGTATTCATTAATTGTATAAGTTAATCATAATTGAACTACATAAGTTTAACCGATTTGACTGCGATTGTCTGTCAACCACTGGTAAACCACGTATTTAACCACAGCCATAGAACATCTATGCATACACAGCTTTGATCATAATCCTTATGTTAGAGCGCGCCCGTTTAAAATTACAAGAGCAACGGCACGGTGTATTTTGTACGCAGTGCAGATAAACTGTTACTATTTATTACACTACTTTGTAATACATCTTTCACTGATTACAAATAACATCTAATGTTACGGTTAACAATATTTTCATTATACCTACTTATACGCCCTAATACTCTTCGATCTCGGATGGACGCACACTGCATTTTTCACGTAGGACTGTTATTTAAGAATGATTTTTGTGAGCAAAATCATTACATAACGTAGTTTCCTCCTTGTTCTATAGGTAACATACCAGACTCTGATTCCCGAAGTTGGGGGTTCAAACCCGACGGATGATGATCAATTTCTTCCGGCGTTAAAACCCTATCACGACTTCCTTCGGGAGGGAAGTAGAGCCAATGGTCACGTGTCGTAGATTTACGGCATGTAAAAAGAATCTCAAACCTGGGAAAGATCTTTGAGAAAAATTAAGTGGTCTTTCACGTCCATTATGGAAGGAGACTGAGAACCACAGCAATAATTGAGCTTCCATAAATAAAGCTAAATGTTAATATACTATATGATGTCCTACTCTGATTGTTGTATGTCCTTCCACAGCTACTTAACTATCTTTTGCCTTCCTCGGCTGCTACCGAACGAGATGACGCCTCTGTAACGCATTCAGGAGGCAGCGGATTCGATCCCACTCAAACGTGCACTCTGACTTATGCTTTCCGTGCTTTTTCCTTATGACTTAGGCAAATGCTGGAATGGTTACTTACATTTCATCATTTCCCTTCATTCCATTTCTTTATCATTTTGAGATGTGCTTTCAAGCTCATGGTGTATGGATAAATGGTTTGTACATTTTAAATACTGTTTTTAGAACTGGTGAGCCTTGTTGACTCTGGACGGGGGCTGCACAGCTGTTCCTGGACAGGAATGAAGAACTCACAGCACTTGTTAGGAACTCATATGCCTCTCTGCATCCTTTCATGCTTGAAAACTTGTGGATTTCCTCACTTCGTTCCTTCTTCCTTAGGGGTGTTAGCAACAATGGGTTTGTGTGCAGGTTGCAGTGTGCTATCTATTCTCTACCATTTCCTTAACTACTCTTTTATCTATATCTCTTGAACTTTGTAACAACGCAGGTTCAAAGCTATGTCTTCTAGCAAATCTGGTATCCAAGATCTCTTGAGAAGTGATGTCATTAGTTGAAAAGATTCTTTAGAAAAACTCAACCCAACAACTCGTTCATTTTATTTGCTTAAACCATACCAGTGGTTTGCCACCAGCCAAGTTCAACAATGTGTTATAGCCATTGTCCACCTTGTCATTCATGTTATTGAACACTTATTGCACACTAGTCAACAGTATCGTCTGCATTTTTTATCATGCTAAAACTTAAGTATATGGTAATGTGAAGTATCTTAGTGTCTTCATCTACTTTCCTTAATTGTGCATTAGGGAAAGGGTATACAGATTTGATTTGTTTAGGCATGTACAATACCATGATAATATCCTTCTGATATCCAAAAATTGCCAAACTGGTTTCTTGTTACTGAGCAAAGGCTCAACCAGATTTCATTTTTATCTCTTTTTAGGGTTTCTATACAAGTGATTTTATTTTGTAGCAAACAGAGAGCCAGTAATATACCTTGGTATAATCCTTTCATGGAAAGGATAACCCAACCTTACCTAGACTTTATGGCTTACCCAAAATACACAAACCATCCATAACAATGAGACCTATAGTTAGCAGTATAAATTCACCAACATACAAACTTGCAAAATGGCTAACAAACAAATTCAACTCATTTCCAAAATTCGATAGCCTAAGCATCAAAAACACCTATGAACTTATAGAACACATTAAGGATACTGAACTAAATGAAGAAGACACACTAGTCTCATTTGACGTTAAATCACTGTTTCCCAGCATACCAGTTAAACAACTCCCAACATTTATAGAAAAATGGCTCAAATCACTTGGAATGTCATCACTTGAAATTTCAGATTACATCGAACTTACCAAATTATGCATAGAACAGAATTTCTTCCAGTTTCAAACAAAATATTTCCATCAAACTTCTGGTTTAGCAATGGGCAACCCCTTATCACCCTTCCTGGCCGATCTGTACATGAGTGCACTAGAAATAAGGATCACTAAAGGTTTCCCATGGATGTTCAAACTCTGGCAAAGATATGTAGATGACATATTTGCCATAGTGCCAAAAAAAACACTTTTAAATATTCAAGAAAAAAGCATCAAGTTCACTGTAGAAGTTGAAAAAGACGAGTATTTACCATTTTTAGATCTAAAAATAATCAGAAATAAAAATAGAATAAACTTTAGCATTTACAGAAAACCAACACAGACAATTACATAAAAGCTAATGGCTACAATCCAAGATCCCACAAACAGGCAATCTTTAATAGTTTAGCACACAGACTGGTCAACATCCCTCTCACAGCAGAAGAATACAAAATAGAATACAACAAAATTATTGAAACAGCACAGAAAAATTACTTTCCCAAATCACTAGTAGACAAAAAAGTGAACTTAGCAAAAAAGAAGAAACTACTAAAGGAAACCACAACCCTCTCAGCTACAGAAACTAAAATGATCTTCAAAAAATTCACTTACCATCCATGGGCCTTTGATAAATTCAAAAAAGTCTTCAAAAAACAAAACATTCAACTAGCTCCAGTGAACCATTACTCCTTAAAAAACCTAATTTGCTCAAACATCAAAGATGCCATTCCATCTAACAAAAAATCTGGTATATATCAAATTGAATGCTGTGACTGTAGTCAAATTTATATTGGAAAAACAAAAAGAAATTTAGAAACAAGAGCAAAGGAACACTTTAGGAACATAAAATACAAACAATTAGAAAAATCAGCAGTTGCCACGCATTTTTGGGAAAAAAACCACAACATAAATCCAGAACCAAAATTACTAAAACATACAACAGGAAAAGAAGAACTGGCCACATGGGAACAAATCTTTATTTCAAAAAATAGGAACAAAGTATTCAATTTCGACATCCCCCAGAAAGATTTGTTTAGCAAGTTCCTCGAACCGCCACCAGAGGAGACCGAAGACAAAATATTGCCAGCTACACCAATGAGAACTAGTCGATGTCCGGCTGAAGATAGAGGGAAGGCCTCAGAAACCGGTTCCGGGAAAATTTAAAAGTGAGTGTTGTTTTGTGTTATTAATCGACTCCCAATTAACTTAATACCTTGGTATGCTTGTTATCTATTGCCAAATTTTTATTTTTTCTCTTCATTGGCACAGTTCGTTTATATATGAGTACATTATCAAATACTTCATTAGAAACACAGAATAGTCCTAGCTGTTTTCCACAATACACCTCAAACAAACCATGTAGAATGACATGGAGAGTCATGGAGAGTAAAACTTTAATGACATAGTTTAGCTGGTTTTGGGGGGACCTGTACTGTATGAAGCTACAGCAGCTTTGGCACAAATTTAGTTTTTATCAACTTAGCATATCTCTCCATAGAATAATTTTTATAGCTATTTCCTATGAATGTATGCATTTGTAAAATACACAATTTTATGATTGTATCAATACTGATTATTTTATGAAAGGGTTCAATTTAATCTGCAATATCTTGCTACTATTTTACAGCCTGTAGAGATTTTGATAGTATGTTTGTTGGGGCATGGGATCTTTTTATGCATATCAGTTAACATCAGTGCATTTGACCTGTTGATGCTTTAATCACTGTGATGAACAAAATGGAAACTAAACAATAGCTTGAAAGGTATTGACAATAAGATATGGTATTTTTCAGCTAGAGAGCAAAATGTAAATGTAGTGTATAAGATACACCAGCATGCCTATTCTAGAGTTAAATGGAATGGTGGATCTACAGGCCATGCTTAAAAACAAAAAACAATTTCAAAATCTGTACTTTTTGGGTTTGCAGTCTTTCTTGCCCAGAAAGTCAATAGTTTTTGCCTTCTCAGTACTTCTAAGCTTAATACAAGAGAAAATAAAATGGCAATTGACCTAACAGTACCATATTAAGATTTTGATGGAAATCACATTTTAAAATCTATGAATAAAAAGGAATTCTCCAACTCTGAAATAAAAGGTTAGTATAATGAGAGATTTCACACTTAAGTCAGCATCTTATAAGCAGAAAAGTGGAGTTTATTTAAAATTCATTAGATACCTCACACAATCCTTGATATCCTGAAATATTTTTTTTTTTATTTTTAGTTTCTCAAAATTGCATTATCACTTTTTTAAAAACATTTGTTTTAAGTAGGTACTAGTTCACCAATTACTTTTGTTTAAATATTATGTAAATATTACCTGAAGTGCTTTTAATTTCAATTAAAGAATATAATTTAAGGCAAATGACTTACTTCATAGCATGATCATTTCAAAACATGCACATTGAGTAACTTGCCCAGTTTTAAGTTCACTAAATCACTTTGCAATAAGAACAGTTATTTATTCTACATTTTGTTTATACTATCCAAGCCTTTAATGTATACATTAAAACCATCTGTAGGGAGATGTACAATATAACTGGAATAAACAGAGGAATCATCTTTATGTGAACACTGTAAATAAGGGTTATGTATGCTTTCAGACAGTGAACAATTAAACATCTAATTTTAATCAAAGAAAGGCTGTAGCAATGCCACAATAAATGCGCAATTTTTTCCTTTATTTTTTTAATATTCTTTTAGGAGTATTTATATTTGTATAGCTTCCTCTAACTCATATGGGGGTCTGTAACTTATATACATCACTGAACTGTTTTTTATTCATTTTTGCTAAGAAAAATGTTCAGACTCACTCCCATGTCCACACTTCCAGATCTGTGGATAGTAGGAATGTTATTAATAAAAGAAAAATTATGCCACTCCAGCCAAAAGCCAAATCCAGGACCTCAAGAGTTATTTCTAGTACAGATAAATTTCCCCCCAAATTTATAAGAGATAGATTGTTTATTCACCAACTGTAATAGTTTTACAAGGTTTCATCATGTGAAGTATACATAAAATTAGTTACAATGGAGAGGTACTACTATCTATATTTACAATTTTGACTCTACAGTTTTAACCATTATTTGTTTTTGAAATTTTTATATTCTTCTTTTGTATAGAAAGCATTCTTAATGAGACAAGATTTTATTTATTTTATTTTAATTTGTTCTTTCCCTATTTCCTTAATCCAGTGAGGTAAATGTATAAATATTTTGCCTTATTTTCAATACATTTATTTTGTAATGAGCCTCTTAGTCTATTTCTAAAGTAATTTTAATAGCATTTATTTATTCCTGCCTAAGGTTATGTTCTACATAATGGAGAGACATGTTTCAGAAAACACTATTGAGATTATTAAAGCATGTCCAAAGGCTTTTGAAATTCTGTATGTGGCATTTAAATCAAAGCATAGAGATACTGTACAAAATTGTAAATAAGTAAACTATATCATTTAAGACTTTAGAAACCTCAGCCAGCCAAGGGTAGCATTTATCTTCCTTGTTATGGCAGGTAGTAGAAACAAATGGAGAGAGGGAAAAGGAAGTAAACTCACTCTGCCTGTCTCAGTAGCATATGTGGTAGATTGTCTGCCTCATGTTCATGAGGTTCTGAGTTCGAATTTCTTTCAGGATGAGTAATTTGGATAGTTTTTTCCAGGATTTACCCTTATCCTGGAAGATGATTGTCAGGTAACTCTAAGCTCTGTGGACCCTGGGCTAAATTTGAGCACCATTTTACCTATTTCATTCATCATCCGATATGACTTAACATTGGATGCTGTAATTAAAAAAAAAAGCTCACATTACATTAAATTGAAATTCAACAGCTGACATTAGCTGAGAATGTTAGAAAGGTCCTAATGAAACACATTCTTGGACCAGCAATATATGGAGGATAGAACAGTAGTTTGATTGAAAATTACATTTACACACATTCCTGTTTAAAATGTTGGCAGTGATACCATTAGTGGTAAACACTACAACAGTATGCCTAAAATGTAAAACAAACATAAATCCCCAAAATATATTACATATATGACAAAATTGCTGATAAGAATATACAGTTGTGTTACAAATTTAAAAGCATGAAGAAAGTCATACCAAAACAAATAAAAAAAAATCTAAGGGTCAAACATCTATTCATACCTACTCCTTTAAAGTAGATAGCAATAAAGTTATACTTATAAACACAACTTCAAATCTATGTTTTCAATTTCTAACAATGGAATATTAACAATTTTAAAGAAATTCCAGAAGATTATGGTTCAATGTAATAAAAGGTGAAAGCAAAGAAACCAGAAGAACATAGAAAATGAAGTTGCTGATGGTATTATTGACCACATAAAAAGCTTGCTTAAAGATACTTCTCATTACTGTAGAGAAAGAACATCAAGAGGATATTTACATGGTTTTTAAACATAAGAATGTTGTATCATTTGTATATTGAGACAAAATGCATACTTGAATATGTTTTTAACTCAACCTTTCCTTTTATAAACTAGGAAAAGACTTGTGAACACACTATGATTAGCATGGAGATAACAGCTGAGGTCCAGAGTGAGAAAAAGAATAAAATTGATAAATACAAAGTCACCTTTCTGTATCAGAAAAACAAGCTGACAAGCAACATTTAGAATAAAATTACATCATGGTGTAACATTTCACATAAAGGCAGTGATATCTCTCTGTAAAAGTGGCACTTCAATCATAGTTTATAAAAGGAAGTTAAGTATTTACAATTTTAAGAAAGAGATTTGTTATCTAAGGGATGAAGGTGCTACTCAAAGAGGAGTAAATGAGTTAACCACTTCTGTAAGCCATTCTTAATGCACTGCTTGACCCAGTTTGCTACCGGACATGGGAAATTTAAGATTCACTTTCGAAGATTCCATATAAACTGTCCTGATGGATACCTATGTAAATGCGAAGGCGTTGATGAAAGTGTTGAACACTTAATATTTAGATGTGATCTTCATTCCAAAAAAGGATATAATCTTATTCAACATCTTTCATGTTGTAATACAGATCTCCAAGCACTGTTGATTAATGTATTCTTTAAAACATCTGAAAAAAAATTAATGGTCTCTGCTGGGTTTAAACCTATAACTTCAAGAAATTTTTCTAATAGCATCCAGTTACTGGAAGAGAGACACTTAGTAATGAAGAGCAATAGAAAGAATGAAAACCTGAAAAACAATTAACTTGCATACTCACTAAATTATACCTATGCTCACACCTGTTTTCTCATGAGAGTCTGATGGCATCATCTTTGCTCTAAATGGGTCTGTGTGCCAAAAATCAGGTAAAGGAGTATAGCTGGAAGTACACAAAAATGAGTCCAGAATACTTAGGAACATGTAGGCAAAACACAGCATTGTACGGGAGGGATTGCTTACTTCTTCAGACAGCACTTTACACATGGCATAGGTAAGGAGCACCATTTTCCACATGTGGCACAGAGCTGACGGGCGATGTCTAGCAGCTACTTGCAACTGGTCACATGTGGAACTTTCCAGGCTTCAGTTTTGGGCACTGCAGTTCTACTCTGCAGCAGATTTTTGGTGCATATGGTTTATATACAGGAGGCATTTCACCATCAAATTTTCAGGTTCATAGTAGTGAGTATACTGATAGTTTCCTTGTCAGATTACAACCTTACCAAATCAAGTGTACTTATTTTTCCTGTTTTGATGTATGCTCTCTAACAGATCACTCAATTACTTTCTTTTTAATGAAACACTGAGACTTTAAAAATATTTAATTTGTAAATTAAATTTCCTTGAGAGACAACCACAGTAGTAAAAATGTTATACTTACTTATAATAACCCACCAAAATTCTAAATGAACTTCAGTTGCTAAGCTAAAGTATACAAAACAAAAGAAACTAGCCCACCTTGGTAGTGTAGATGGTAACATGTCTGCCTCACATTCAAGAGGTCCCGAGTTCGAATCTCAGTTACGGTGAGTTACCTGGATAAGGTTTCTTCCAGGGTTTTCCTTTATCCTTATAGACGAATGTACAGTAACTCTAAGCTCCATGGACCCCGGACACATTTGAGCATCGTTTCACCCGTTTCATTCATTGTCGAATAGGACTTAACGTTGGAAGACATAAATTTAAAATAAAAAAAAAGCTAAAAAGGTTAGTTATTAATATGGTTTTCTGGAATATTCCATTGTTGCACCCAGCTATTAATATGAGCCCATGTGATTTTGGCCTTTTTGCAAAAATGAAATTTTCACTTAGAGATCACTTTAGAACCAGATATGCATTTATAGCTATAAAGCAGTTTGTTCAGGCAAGACACTGTGGATAGCATTTGATGTCTCCCTACTGTGTATGGCAGGACTTCCATTTTGGAGATTACTTCTGAGCATTGCAACAATGTGCCTGTTACAAAAACATTTTCTTTGTTCTTAATTCAAATGACTGCCATTAATTACTGAATGACCAAGTAATGTACTATGGAACACATCACCAGCATAATTATGTTTAACTCCTGCTCTTACTACAAGGTCTCATCAGCAGACCAAGTAAAATGGCTCCACAATAACATGTGAGGCTCACATTCAATAGATTCGTAGTTCAAATCCTGCCAGGACTATGTCTTTCCAGGTTTTCTTCAGTTGTCATAACTAGCAAATATTGAGGAAGTACTGTATACTTAGGCCTGGAACGTTTCCTTCTAAAATATCATTCATTACACTGCATTATCATCAATGTCCACTACCTGTGATAGCATATGAAGTAAGGATGAACAATAAACACTATTAAAATTACCACAAATGACACTGGTGATACATGAAATCAAATTATGATTAGGAAAGGAAATTTGTAAAAGAAATGTTCTTGGCCACAATTTCATGTACCTCCATAACACTTGCCAGTTATGAGGACTGAGGAAAACCTGGGAAAAATCTCAAGCAAAGGATAGCATCTGGGCAGAATTTGAACTGTTTAATTTTAGGAATGGACTGTTTAGGTAGACATGGACTGCATTTAAATAGGAAGGGAGCTTTTAAGCTTGAAAGTGTAATTATTAGGTATACTAAAGCTGCCTTGTCTATACATATATGAATGTCTAAAATATGTTGTAACTTCCCATAAAGAACATAAAATACAAATATCCATGAACATAACACAAAAACAAAAGAAAATTACTTTAGAAATAGACTAAGAGGCTCATTACAAAATAAATGTACTGAAAGTAAGGCAAAAGATTTATCAATCATTTACCTCACTGGATTAAAGAAATAGGGAAAGAACAAATAAAAATAAAACAAATAACATCTTATCTCATTAAGAATGCTTTCTATACAATAGAAGAATATAAAAATTGCAAAAACAAATAATGGTTAAAACTGTAGAGTCAAAATTGTAAATATAGATAGTAGTAGCTCTCCATTGTAACTAACTTTATGTATACTTCACATGACGAAACCTTGTAAAACTATTACAATCGGTGAATAAACAATCTCAATCTCAAACTGCACACCTCCCATTCACAGTTTCTGCCTTAGTTATCCGTGTTGGTGACTTGGTCCATAACGCCACAATGCTACAACACAGGTAAGCAATATATACAAGTCACTTAAAATTATGCCTACCTCGGTAGCATGTCTGCCTCACCCTCACCCAAGTTCAAACTCGGTCAGGGTGGGTTACCTGGATAAACCTGTAATTACTAATCATGTAAAGCATACGTGTGAACACTGTACATCTATGTTAATCTTATGAAAGTTGAGGTATTCAAGAAAAAGAATTGTGTGTTCTGGATATGTATACTGTTTTAGCATGTTGTATATCAACAGGTGGCTTCAATATTTCAAAAACTCTCAAAGTGTACCTTGAAAATAATGGAGCAACTTGCTTCTTGTACAAGTAGGCAACAATGTTATGAATTGAATACAGAAATCTTATACTTGAAAAAATTAGTAGTGAGTTAGGAAAACTAGGCATGGTAATAAATACAAGCAAAACAGAATGGATGCAAATCACCTTAAACAAAGAAACACAATCACATATGCAACTAACATTAGATAATAAAAAAATACTCGAAGTAAGAAAAACTAACTTCCTTGGACTAATAATAGATAACAAACTAAATTGGAAACAACACATTGAAAAAGTAGTAAAGAAAATAAATATGGGACTATATATTTTAAAACAGGCAGCACAACAAATGGATAGAGAAACTCTAATGCAAATTTACTATGCAGTCATACACTCTCATTTATGCTATGGGGTGGTATTATGGGGAAATGTACAGAAAAAAGCAATGGTAAGAATATTAAGACTCCAGAAATATGCCATCAGAATAATTTGTAGATTAAAAAGGAAGGATTCGTGTAGAAATGTCTATAAAACATTAAATATATTAACATTTACAGCATTGTATATATATGAGTGCATTAAATATGTAACAAAAAATTCTAGCAACCAAAATAAAAACATGTACATACATACACATAACACAAGAACAAAACAAAATTATTTCTTAAACAGATTAAGAGGAACATTAAGTAACAAAAATATAGAAAATAAATCTAAAGAATTGTACAATCATTTACCAAATCAAATAAAACAGATAACAGAAGAAAAATTTAAACTTAAAGCAATTAAAAAGTACCTTGTAGAAAACCCAGTCTACTCTATAGATGAGTATAAAAGGTTAAATAAAGCTTAAATAGTAAAGGTACCCTCTGCATATTTTATTATATTTTATTATTTTAATATTGTTATGTACAGATTGTATTTGTTAAACCTGTTGACATATCCTATGTATTTGGATCATATGGATGAAATAAATTGAAAAAAAAAATTGAAAAAGAATGAACATGCACTCTAGAAAAAGACAATTCTTATGCTTTCAGCTGTGTATTATATTTCAAATCATATGATTATGCAATCACATAAGAGAAATGAACACTGTTTTTAATGTATCTAAAAAACAATGAAAAATGGATGAAAGTGCACTTTTGTATTGGTTTTACAGAACAGTCTGTGACTTCTTACTGTACAACCCTGCTCCAGGGATAATAATCATCTTCATTTCCATTTTTCTAAATACATTGTTTAACATAGGACTTATGTGCTTGGTGAATTTTTGTGTAATTGCTTACTAAACCTATTAACTAAGATTGGATTATCCACTATTCTTTGGTTATTCATCAATTCCATCCCTCTGTAATAAGTTAATAGAGGTTTTACTGTATCTTCCACATTAATATCAGGGCCACACACTAAATTTTGGTTCTCCAAACAAGTAACAATTATACTCTTTCTATCGGTACTAAAGTACTGCATAATTTGTGTAATGTGTAAGTAGTAACATGCAAATAGGGAGAAAGCACAGCATTACATATGGTTGTGGTATTTTACTGTATCTTGAAAATAAGTAAAAACCTTATTCGCAAGCATGTTCTTTTATCACTTTAATGTAATCTAGTATAAGAATAAATCGTTTTAAATCTTTTGATCATTTAGGAATTTAAATTAAAAGCAACGGATGTAATTCTTATTTTTTTTGGGATGAATGCTGCTTTTCAAATATGAATGAATTATCAAAATCAGTTCATCTGGCTGGCCAAGCGGTTAAGACAGCTTGACTCTCCTTAAGGCAGCCTGGGTTTGCTCTCAAACCTGCTTCCCTCCATTATTTCAACCATTGCACCATCATCTTTCCTTTCACATAGCCCACATTATGTCTTCTACTCTCATACCAGGCATCAGGCTGCCCATCCATTGTGGATACCCTATCTGCATCTCCCCAAGCACTCACCTGGTTCTTGGGGGTGTAAGTCCTCCAAATGAAGAGTGAAAAGAGAAAATTCAATAGTTCCTATGATCTCTCTCTCCCTCTCACACCCCCCCCCCCCCCCCCACACACACACACATTAACCTCTTTAAAATATCAGTAGAGATTAATCACAGTAAACGAGATTAGCAGAACTGGAAGAGGGCAGAAGCCACACATTCTGCTTTCCCAGTTGCATGCATAACTCCATGTTTTATCAACATAAAAAAACAATGATAAATCCAAAACACAAATTCCATGAATGACACACCTCTTACCACTACATCTGCAGAAGAGTTAGGTGACAATTTGTGTTCTGGCAGCACACAGATGACAAAGCTGCTTAAACCAAATAGCCATTGAATTAAGGTGACCTCCATCATCTACACGATAAATAGTATGTTAGACCTAACTGTACATGAATACTTATTTTCGTAAGGTTATTTGCTAGTGAAAGCTTAAAAGCTGTTAAGCATATAGTTTATAAACAATTAGCGTGTGTAATGATTACTATTTGAGTTACACCAACTCCATTAGTGAATAATTGCCAATTCTGAAATGAATGATTCTTTTCTATATATTTTCTGTTTTATATTACCATCTGGGCAGTTTAAATCAATAATAAGGCATTGAGATCATATTCCTTCTCGTATTATGAACAATTTACAAATATCATTTGTACATTAGATTTCAACCTTTAAAACTTCACATAAATGCTTGACGAACTCAACTTTTTACAAAGTAGAATACACCCTATAATTTTGTATCATATATTTTAATTTTTCTCACACATTTTGACACCAGTGACAGGATTTACTACATAACAGCCATATGCCCGCCTCGGTAGCGTAGATGCTAGCGTGTCTGCCTCACGTTCAAGAGGTTCAGAGTTTGAATCTTGGTCAGGGTGATTTACTTGGACAAGGTTTTTCCCGAGGTTTTCCCTTATCCTGAAAGATGGATGTCGGGTAACTCTAAGCTCCATGGACCTCGGACTCATTTGAGCATCATTTCATTCATTGTCCAATGTGACTTAATATTGGAGGAGGTAAAATTACAAACAACATAACAGCCATACACTTAATTCTGAACATTTATTAATTCTACATTTAAAAATAATGCAGATACTTGGATAAAAATAAATTTTAAAAAGTTTTATGTAAATACAAAACAATAAATACAATGTATCATAAATTTTCTTAATCCTATAAGAGAAAACAAACTACAGACACACAGTCATGTACACTTACTTGAAAAAATACACAATACCAAAACACAACTCTTGCGTGTATTGTGCTTTGAACTTTCTTTGAGACTTTTTTCAAATGAAAATATCAGCATCATGTAACAAACAATTTGAGAACAGAATCCTTAAATACAAAATGAACAATTGTTTATTACACAAAGTCCTCTTATAACATAGCAAAATTTCAATCTTTGCTGAACTATTTAAAAAGTGTGTGAGCTTTTTATTAGAATTGTCTACAGCTATACCAAAAAGTTTACGCACCCTGCATTAATAATTCCATATTTAATTGTAACCAACTTAAACTTCAGTAATTTGGTATAGCAGACAATTTTAATTTATGTACGTAATCAAAATACAGTATCTTAAAATTAATAAAACTCTAAATCTCAAAACATGTTTATAAAATTCTTAAGTATTAACTTTATTGTCTTATCATTGGCACATCAATCAGTTACACCTCTTCGCGCATTGGCAGAGTCTATATGCCTTTTTTGCATGCTTTCGCGTATCTTGTGAGCTAATTCTCTCTGTAGTGCAACCGGTAATTCTAACTTGAATGCGTCTTCTGGATGCAACAGGTGATCTCGGACAACCTGAAGGGATCTTTCTTTGAGGGTATAGAGAGGGATGGTGATGTAGACGTTGGTTCTTTCTGGTCGGGAAGGAATTTGATCTCTTCGTAAATGCAGATATTGCACATACCATGGCTCTGGGCGGTACACTTCCTGAGATTTAATCATAAGTTTATCTTGCGTCTTGGAGTCGATGAATATCCACGGATGGGTGACATATGTGTTAGCGTCAACGAAATCGCCGGGAGACAGGGTTTTATACTTAACGCAATGTCCTTCGTAGTTTATCCACACTACATCAACGTCTCTTTCCGTGGTGTTAAGGAAACGAACAAATGATCTATGTACACAATTATGCGATCGCAGTTTTGAAGATGCTGATTCTTCTGCACGTTCTGTCATGTTTAACCTCTACTTTGCTCAGATAAGCTATGACATTTTCCCACGCTGCCTGTGGAGCAGAAGTCCTTCAGATGTACTTTTCTACCGTAATATACATACAATACACAGTGTCTAACTCAAAAGCCAAGCATTCAGATTTACCTTGCTTGAGATACTGTGACACACAATACAGAATTGTCAACTCAGAATTTGATAATTAGATGGTTATTTTCTTCAAACACGTCTTATAGAAAAAAAGGTGCGAGACAGTCAACTCACAATTGTGTTCAGCTGTCAGAGTGCAAAGGTGGTATGGGAACGCCTATCACCTAACTGAATTCACAATTAGTGTTAACATGTTGCTTCACTTGCTTTCTTGATCAGCAGCGAACATAGGATGGCAATAAACCACGCAATAAACGAAATTTCTGTGAAGCGAGTGCTGCGCTCTATCGCCATATTGTGTCACTATGCTGTGAGATATTTAGCCATATTAAATATTTCTGCACTTATTTACTTCTGCGAATCAATCTCAGCGGGGATAATTGGTGTGATATATAATCATAAAATTGTATGATTCACTTATATAGCATGAGCAAACATCCTGTTAACCAAGGTTCATCCTACAGATTAATAGGAGTAACTGTGCTTATGTACTCTACACAGCCTTGGCTCTACAAAAACAGCTTCAATAGTCACAATCACAGAAAACCAACTGTGACAACCACAGATTAATACAACTATCAATCACAGTTAACACCCCATGCTATCAATGAAGTACATGGCAAATGTAAACGTCTATACTCTGTGATTCAACTAGTAAACAGTAATGGCGGTGTGCGTTGCTGTCATTGGAAAAGAGGTGGGTTGCCCTATATGACTCAAGCTGTATGTGGTTCAAAATGTTGTTTCACTGACCCATTAGACTTATTTATACCTTTTGTGCGTTACATAATTTTTTTATTCTGCTGGACCTTATCTTCTCTGCATGTGCTATATATAATGAAAGAATGGTCGCACATTCCCCAAAATATAAATTTTCACGAGCTTTAATGCGTACATTGCACAACTACTAGGTATGCCCGTAATGAAGAAGTATAGCGAAATAAGTTGTCTTCCATGATCAAGGTGAAACCTTCATCTTCTGACAATCATTTTACCTGTACATCACATTCAGAATCACTGAAATCACCATCCATTCTCATTTAACTTGAAATATTTCTTCTTGCTCAAATAGGACTCCATTGATAACAAAGAAGTACGCTGATGATAAGTTGGGTTGCGGGATATAAACAGCCCATGTAAGAAGAAATATTAAAATAATGAGTAACATACTTTAATCTAAGCATGTGTTGTGAATCAATCGATCTGATTCCAAAATATTCACTATATTTATTAATTCAGCAACATATATATTCGTGATGGATTACACGTTTACTTCTTCAGACAATAGCCATGATACATTACTTAAAACACTCCACAAGCCAAATACAACTTAAATTGTCAACATTACTCCCACCCTGAAATTGTGAGAATAATTTGTCACTTTAATTTCACCAATTACTTATGCTTGTAAATATCACAGCACAGTTCCATAGTCCATAATTTAAGAGGAGAATTTTGGGTTGGGGACCACTCTGCGACCACTGCAGGTTCTGTACACTTGGGGAATGTTATCAGATGAGGAGACTTTGGAAACTATGGAGTTCACAGGTGTCTATCTGCAGAGGGTACAGTCGTTTAATAGGTCGTATCAATGTCCCATCTTTCATTAACTTGGCTACCCAAGAAATACCATCCCTGCTGGGAAAGATTGACACTATTCTCGCCAATGGCTAAATCCACTCCTTTTGTTGCCTTCCTTCAAAGTTGATGTTCCTTTTCCTGTGGGGTGCTGGATCAGCTGGGACAGATATTCCTTCCTACTAGGATTGTGGTTTCATCCTCACTTCCAGCTGATTAAACGGCCACTCTTCTTCTGGTCGTTTTAACCATTCTGGACCTTTCCACCATTCCGAGTCCTTGAGTTGGGTTGGATAACATCCAATTTATTTGAGATCAGCCAGATTGTGTATTCCTGGAATATGTTTCCAGTCCTCTGGGCATGTTAAACTCCTGATCTCTTTTACTTTGTTGCCAACAAATGTAGCCCATGGTTTGTCTCTTCTTATCCCAGCTAATGTGGTTGAAGAGTCATTCCAGAAATATTCTCTAACATTTTGTAGATGTAGAGCTAACTTAATTGATGATGCAAGTCTACTTCCACTAGGCAGCCTAATAATTCAAGCCTGGGAATATGATGGTTTTGAGAGGGGCCATCCTGGCTTTAGCCATGAGCAGTTGCACTGAAACTTCTAGATCACTTTCAGTTTTCAAAAAGATCACAGTGGCATAAGTGTACTGGCTAGCATCTACGAAAGTATGAAGTGTCTTAGTCAAAGAACTTCCACTTCCTTTAAGCAGTTTATTTCCTGATAACGCCTTTGAAATTCATCAACGATAGTCTCAGGTAATGGAGAGTCCCACTTCTGTTTGACCTTCTTGGATTCACTTTCTACGCTCCATGCCTTCTGCAACAACAACTTGAATGGGCAAAGTGCTGGAGTGAGAAAGCCAATGACATCAAAAATCTTCTGTATTAAAGAAAGTAGTATTCTGTTCGTCATTAGTTCAGGGAGAGTTAAAAATTCTCTATTAAATTCAATGCTCAGTGTGTCCAATCTCCTATTCCACTGTAATCCGAGAACCATTGTAATGTATCCATTCTCAATTGCACTCTCCTCTTTCGGTGAGATACCTTTTGTCGAATATTCCCAGTTCCGAAGTTCCATTTTTGCATCATTCAACAGTTTAACTCTTTCAGTTCGAAATGCATCAAGTTATTCCATTGAAGCAACCAGTGTCACACAGTTAACATTCAGTTTCTGTGCTCTTAACTTGTCTTCTTCGAGGACGTTGGTAAGTTGGTATTCTATTACAGCGCCTAGGATAAACGGACTGCAGGCAGTTCCAGAAACCACTCGTGTTTGTCTGTAAACTTTTATTTCTTCACATTACCATTCTCCCACCATAGGATATGCAGATAATCATGATCTTCCATCACAACTTCTTTATCATTTGGAAGGCTTTCCGGATGTCTGAAGTAGCTCCAATCTAAGAAGTACCGCTGAAATTAACTGAACATGATTGGGCCCCTTCTTTAGGCAATCATTCAATGAAACACCTTCTACCTTACAGGATGAATAAAAAAAGGGACGAACAGGAGTTTTCAACTAATTATTTATATAAAAAGGAGTTGTCAAGCTTGTTAATTTAATTACTGGTCGATGAGGAAGATAATGGTAGTGTCTTTCCAATTCTTCATTCGGTACCTCTTCTATGAATCCTTCTTTCTTCCAATCATGAAAATCTGATTGTAACAGGTGAACAAGTTTGCCTTCCTCAGCTTGTCAGTTGTAGACTCAAGTCTCTTTTCTGCAATACACTTATTACACTTGATCTTTTCTTTACATGTGACCTTTTCTCCAGGGGAGGTTTATTATATAGCGACCATTGTCATCTCTTTTCAAAGTGCTGAGGAGTTTGTAAGTTCTTCTTCTATCCTGATTGTGATATGAGGCCCCTTCATGTACGTCTCTTAAAGAATTATCTGATCTATGGGGTATGAAAACCTTATTTACCTGCCACCATATATCTTCAAATTCGTCATTGTACTTCTCGGAAGATTCTTTTTCTGATACAATTTCAGTCATATCATCACTGCTATCTAAAAATGCATTCATTATTTTGTTATCTAATTCATGAAGCTCCGACATTAATGCCTCTAAACAAGTAAAATTTGACGCAAGTGCACCATTAAAATCGGGAGACATACCTCTTGCAAGAATTCCCTTTATGTCGTTTATCTTCTTTGTGAAACATGTTCTCACAGGAATCCTAGCTTTCTTCAGTTTCTCCGTAATGATAATATTTTGTTCCAAATTAATAATATTAACTTCAGTAATATTTTATTCCTTCTTGTCTTGTAAGAAATACAGACTCAATACCACACACCATTGTATTTCAAGTTCCTTCTCTTCTAGGACAGGAATAAACACACGGAATCCAATCACGCTATTGTACTTCAAATTTCTTATCTTCTAGGGCAGGAATAAACACGCACAATCCAGTCACGTCAGGGTCACAAATGTTGTGAATCAATCGATCTGACTCCAAAATATTCACTATATTATTAACTAAACAACACATATATTTGTGATGGATTACACATTTAGTTTTTCTCAAACAATAGACATGATACATAACTACTCAAAAACAAAACACACTAACAAGAAACAAAACACATTCCACAAGCCAAATACAACTTAAATTCTCAACATTAACCATTGTTTAGCTCATTCTTCAGCAGAATAGTGTATTTCATGCATTCCTCTCATAGGGGAAACCTGATTGAGAAACAGTATCAGTACAATATTTCTCAACTTTTGCTAAAACGTGATTCACAGGATGATTTGGAAGGTGAAAATTATGTTGCTACAATGTATAACTCAATTTTAAAAATTTTTGCCTTTACCAAGTTTTTGCCAAATGATCCTCTATTACATGTCCAGTTTTAGGAAAGAAAAAGGCACTATGTTTCGTTATTTCCCGGTGATTTAATAAGATACTGTACTAGAGTAATTCGACTTAAGCATGAATAAATGAGATGGACAGACTTTGTTCAGGTTGAAGCTAAGATTAAATGTTTAGGGAGTTGGAAAAAAATTCTCTTATGTCAGCGAAATGGTTAGAGAATGATACATGTAGTAAGAAGTTTGAAGACCTTCAAAGGGAGAGTTGAAAATAGATTTAATGCTCAGAATGTTTTGTAGAAAAGGTTAGATTGCCTAAAGTTTCATCAAAGCAAGTGGCATTGGCTAAGTTAGGGAGGAAAGGTTTGATGATGAAGAGAAATTTAAAATATTGGCATAGTTTTGAATGTTAGGGAAATTACAGTGTTTTAAAAGAGTATTTGAAATTCCAAGTGCAAGTAATGAGAGGTAACAGCTGGACGGGTGTGAAAAATGTTATAAGTAATTTGAGCCCGCCTCGATAGCATAGATGGTAGCATGTCTGCCTCATGTTCAAGAGATCCCGAGTTCGAATCTCAGTCAGGGTGAGTTACCTGGATAAGGTTTTTCCGGGGTTTTCTCTTATCATGATAGACAGATGTTGGATAACTGTAAGCTCCATGGGCCCCGGACGCATTGGGCATCATTCCACCCATTTCATTCATCGTCCGCTATGACTAAATGTTGGAGGACGTTAATTACCAAAAAAAAAAAAGTAATTTGCAACAAACTTCTATATCTGTAGCCTCTGGTTAGTTTGCATTTTCATGAAACACTTTTGCTTCTCATTGTTAATACACTTGAGAACTTAAGATGTGCAACATTTGACTGATAAATATGTAGTAAAATGACATGATCCTTTAATTTTGAAATTTAATTCAAAGTAAATCTCCAATGCCTAATGTGTGCATATTATTGAGATGACAGGGTCCGGTGTTTTCAAAATTTAGCCAAGGTTAAGCTACAGTGTCTCAGTGTGCATATATGAAT
Organism: Mantis religiosa; assembly: GCA_030765055.1. Classification (NCBI taxonomy): domain Eukaryota; kingdom Metazoa; phylum Arthropoda; class Insecta; order Mantodea; family Mantidae; genus Mantis; species Mantis religiosa. The sequence continues at coordinate 145,268,518 of CM060955.1, read as the reverse complement.
GAAATAATTTGAGTACTAAAAAGAATATATCTTGGGCCACCCTTGAGCTGGGCCTGTCCCTTTTTCATTAGTGCAGCCTTTCAATACATTTATATCCTTGCTCCTTTTATTTCCACTCTTTCCTTTCCGTTTGCCCAATGTTTTCTTCTCTCTCTATTGTTTACATTTTATTTGATCTCATTAGGATCACTTTTATTAGCCATGTTCATCTTTAACCTCACTTTACCAAGATTTTCACTTTTATTTCTTCCCTTCCCCTATTACAGGTATTAAACTTCACTTGCCACTTTTAATAATTCTTTTTCCCCATTACCTTTTATTTCATCTTACTGGCTCACATCCTCTACCCTAGCTCTCATGGCCCCTCTCTATTTGCACTTCTCTTCCAGCAATTTACCTAGGCACTTTTTAAATCAGGTCCGCTATCGTGTAAGGGCATGCTGAAAGATTTTAGCAGCCTCTAAGCCATAATTAAGAGGATAATGGAATTGCTTTCTTTCAAAAGACCTTTAAGCATGTGCATGCTGCTTTTTTCTCTATTGCCTCCTTTGGTTTTAGATAGCTCAAGTCAGTGCTGAGTCAAATGCAAGAAAGATGGATCTCTTTTGCCATGACCTGGACAATCATTTGCTGTACAAATAGGATTTAACTGCTTAAGAGTGTCATTTGTTTTAATACATCTTTTTAATCAGTCTGCTCCCTCTTAAGGTCAGGCTCTTGTACATGAATCTTTTACTACTTGCGCAGCAACTGCTGTGACTCACAAGGGAACTATCACTGTACTCACACCACATGACCTGAAAATTTGATAGTATAATGCCTGCGGTATATAAACCATATGCACCAAAAGTCTGTTGTGGAGTAGAACAGTACTGCCCAAAACTGAAGCCTGGAAAGTGCTGCATGCGCCACTTGCAAGTAGCTGCTGGACATCCCTTGTCAGTTCTCGTCTGTGTGTTTGGGGACAGTGCTCCTTATGTATGCCACATGGGACCACTGACCATCAGGGGTAAACAATCCCTCTCGTACGATGCTGTGTTATTATGCTTATATCAGACTCATTTTGGGGTACTTCAGCTATACTCTGCACCCTGTTTTTGGCACTCAAACCCCACATAGAACATACAGGTGTGAGCATAGCTTACCCCAAATATCATACCATGGATTAATAGGAAACATGGCGAAATTGATTTTTATTTGACCCAATTTTTGTCTGGTCACGGAAATTTTAAAGTATATTTGTTTAAAATGGGAGTAGCCACAAACGAAAACTGCTGGTATTGTGGGAAAATAGATATCCCGGAACATACAATTTTAAAATGCTGTAAGTGGATGGAAATTAGACAAATGTTCGGAAAAGCTCAACCAAGAGCTACACATTGGAAATATAATTTCAGTAATGTTAGGTAATACACAAAATTGGATTTTAATACAAGACATGATAGTAAATATTCTAAAATCTAAAAAAAAAAGGACGAAGCACAGTAAGAAATAATGGAAGCAGCACTATGAAGTAATACCAAGAGTTCTTTCCATAGAGTTTTAGTGGAGAGCCCACACTTGCCAGTGAGACTGACATGCTAAGACATCCCCCCCCCCAAGTAAAAAAAATAAAGTATGAGTATAGTGATAGTCCCCTTGCCAGGAAAATGATGGTATGAAGAAAATTTACTAAACTCACCTCATATTTAGTGAAGTTGAGTGGAATCCTAAGCCCTGGGTCAATGTATATAGTTATTTAGGCCTTACCAAGAGATGAGTCTTATGAGTACCACATTCTCTGACAGAAAAGAAAAGGACATAAAAATAGACTGATGCTATATTAAGTGTGGTCCAAAGACATCTACAGCTTGTTCACAGGTACTGAAACATGGGTGTATCATTATGACCTCCAAATGAAAAGAGTCTTCTGATTGTGTTCTTTAGGGGGAAAAAAACCCACCAAAGTTTGGAGAAATGGGAGCCCTGGCAGTTCCTGTGGGTGGTTCAGTTGGTTAGGAGCTCTGACCTACTGATCCCAAGGTTGCAAATTCAAACCCAGTCCGGAATGTTTTTAAATATGCTTAAAAGTATCATCCCATGTCAGTAGATTTATTGGAATATGGAAATACACCTGTGGGGTGACATTATGACACACTGCTGGTGCTGATATCCTGGCAATTGACAGCATCGTTAAAAAGCAAAATATTTATTTACTAGAGTTCTGAGAGAAGATGGTGGCAACCTTTTTCACTAAAATGGATCATCTCACCTTGTGACCTTGAGTACATGTCACTATTAATGCTGAATTATATGTAGTGAATGTCTGCCCAAAATCATCAACACATGGAAGTCACAGCATAGAAGGTCTAATCTAAATAATCACATCCCCTGAATTTCTTGTCCCTCCTCTATTATCATTATCTCTCCTCTGGTGGTCTCTTTCAGGGTAGAAGTATTGGCTGGTTCTCGGTGTTGCATGGCAGGATGATATTCTCTTGGCAAAACTTCCTCCTCCTGTAGGATGGTGTCTGGTCTCTGAACCCAGTCTCATGGGGCTTTTGCCGAACCACTCTAGAGTGGCACGCAGTTGTACTGGCCTGCCAAGGAGATTCAAACTGGTAAAGTGTAGAGACCCTGCCCCCTGCAGTGCAACAGCCGCCCTGTGCCTCTTCTCGCCTCATCCTTCCTCCCAGGAGTGCCCCATTTGGGAGTATAGGTACAACAGACCAAGTTTGGACCTCCATACCGAATCCCCTCCATAGCTTAGTCCATTTCAGTTCTACTGTATCACAGCAATGTCTCAGTGTCAGAGTTGGCAAAACAATGGGCTTCTTGGAGAATGAAAGAGTATGTGTTACTACATCCACCTATTCCCCTAACCTGGTCCCATGACTTCTTCCTATTTCTGAATACTAAGGAAAAAATTTGTGCACAGCATTTCATCAGCTCAGCTGCTGCACACAAGTAGTGTTTTAAATGACATCCCAAAAGAAACTCGGTCTGAAACATTTTATAAGTAGTTCCAGAGGATGGATAATGTATGAGTGAATAGAGAATTTTGAAAATATGTAATAGGTATTGTTCAAATAGAAAATATTTCTGATATAAAACTTTTGTGTTAACTCTTGTACATATGGAAATTTGTATTGTGTGTTGCATTTGTTTTACTTAATCTATTGACATCACCAAAGTAATGCAATTTTCTTTTTCTTACAGAATTCTCCAAAATACATAACATGCTTGAACCCAGATCTTGAACTGCAATTTCATTATAAAGTTCATACATCACTGGATGTAGTAGAAGAAAAGTTGTCCGCTGTAGGTAAAAGCAGCGGAGATGTAAGGGAGCTGTATCTAGGATTGCTTTATTCAACAGAGGAACATAAAATGTATCCTTTCGTTTTATATGCCTTTTATTTTTTACTAAAGACTGTTCGCAGTAATCCAAGAATGGAAACATAAACTGGAAGCAAAACAGCATACAATTTTTGTTCACATCCTGGGAATTACCATAACAATAAAAAGAGAAAATCAGTTATGCACATTGGAACCTCATTGTTTGTTACTAACCAAAGATACTTTTAAAACATTTCCAATTCTGCCAATATAATACAGGTTAAATGATATCAAAATTATTAGTGTCAGTATTTTTTAAATGCAATCCATTAGTATTTTCAATTTCTCAAGTCGTACCAAGCTTCATTTCTTTATTAATAGTACACATTAAAGTTATTTGTTGTTTTAGTTAATTTCTACTGATTTTACTGTTGTTTTTTTACATAATAGCTTGTTTTGACTTGCACATAAACTACAGATTTTGATAGAACTAATACTCGATAGATAAAGGAAGTCAGAATGCACATTTGCTAGAATTTCTTCCAGTTTCATATTCCCATCTTGGACTACAAAGAGCCCCAGGGCTGTTTCATGTCAAAGCTGCTGGGAATAATTTCTACAGTGAAGAGTCTATCTAATACACTCAATATAGATCTAATATGGCTGCCTAAAAATGAGAAAATTAAAATTTGATTAAGTCTTATTTCTCCTTCCTGGAAAAGCTTCCCTTTAATTCAGAACACTCACTTTATAATATGTATATTTTAACTGTATTGTTCTGATTTTGTTTCCTAGTTATTGTGAGCTAGCCACAAAGTTCAGTGAGAAATAATAAACATCTTTCATTTGCAATTCAGCTACTTATTCATATGATTTGCGCAGACAAAACTTGATGTTACACCTTTTCATCTTGTCTAAACCTTGGCTCCACCAATAGAAAGACATACTTAAACATAAAGGAAGTGACAGAGGCTAACATGACTCAAATCTTCAACTTCTTAAGGGCCTGCACACATAATGGTAGCGTGTCTGCCTCATGTTCAAGGGGTCCCAAGTTCGAATCTTGGTCAGGGTGAGTTATCAAAACTTTTTCCCAGAGTTTACCCTTATCCTGAAAGATGAATGTCAGGTGACGCAGAGCTATGTGGACCCTGGGCTTATTTGAACATCATTTCACCCATTTCATTTACTGTCCTAGGTGACCTAATCTTGGAGGATGTAAATTAAAAAAAAAAAAAAAAAAATCTTCTTAAGAAATTATTATTCATGTTGCTTCTGCATTAACGAGTTAAAATGAATATTTCAGTTCATCTATAGTAGGTGATCTGTATAAAATTATTTATCAAGATACTTTTATTGTTTTAAATCATATACACATTTTTAAAATTGAAAATTTTTAATTTTTCATCTTATTCAATTTGTACTAAAAGCAAATTATAACTTTAAGTTCCACTTGGTTCTTTGATTAGATTTAGCTTCATTTTGTCACCATTATACTCCGCAAATGTTTAATGAAATGAACATTGATAGCTGAGTGGTTATAAGCAAGAAGGTTATTTTGAACTATCAAGGTTTGAATCCCATCCATAAACGTTTTATTTTTCAGATACAGTAACTATATTACACATATGACTATATCTTATTGTAAAGGCTTATTTGTCAGTAATAATTGATTGCAAATTTTTGAGCAATGAGGATATATTTGCAAAAGTGAGTGAAATAGTTTAAATTATGTTTAATTAATAAAATCTCTTTTTTGTTTCCAAAATAAATGTAAAATTAATATCCTTAAAAAAATATATATATAAATTAATAGGCTTTTTTATGCCCTCTTAGGGGCATTTAGGAAATTGCATGACTGCTTAAATTTTAAGAAGTGTGCTCCTCTCAGATATATGTATTTGAACTCCCAAAACTTCTGGTATTTTTAATTTTCAGGCAGGTGATTTAAGGGGGGACGTATGCAAATATTCAGGGTCTTACATAAATAGCCATAACATCCAAAGTTTTCAAGTTAGAGAAGTGAAACTTAGTATACTCATTTAAGATAATACAGTTAATATGCACAATTTTTTTTTCATAATTTTCCATTGTTTATAACTAATGCTACATATTTTTTCTATATGCAGAGATATTTACAAACTTAAGCCCATTTTTTTTTTTTTTTTTTCAAAATTCACATATGCTATCTTTCTGAAATTTGGTATGTTATTTTAAAACACACTAAAAATGAATTTGTTAGATTTAGATTTCTTGTTGAATCTGTATAGAATTTAAAAAAATGTTAATCATATGCATCCTTTAAATTTTAAAATAATTTCATGTATTTTGTATCATCACATTCCATGTAGAGCTTAATCTTAAATTCTAGAACCAACAAACTGCTCATTGTGGCTTAAGAAAGCTATGTGCTAAATTGCATCACTGTAGATGAAATAGTTTGAGAGAAAAATGGGTTGAAGTTGTAGAAAATGCAAGTTACGGGGAAAGGCAATTAAAAATACGATAAGTATTATTCAGTTTGTCTTTTAATTTTAAGTCAGAACTTCCCACATCCATAGTCTGTATCCTCATTCTGGTCTTCAGCCTTTCTTTTTAAATTCCTCTTCTGTCTTGCTTCTTTCTTTCATAGCTCTTTCAGCACCAGCGATGCAAATGTTGTTGATACTCTGCAAAATTGTTTCCATAAACACACCAGGTTGATACCCTAACTGGTGCATAACTTTCTTTTTGCCAACATTTCCACCATTAAACACTATTGCAGCATAAAATGTAGCAATTTTCACCACTATGGAAGACACAAATGATGTTTTGGGACACTTTTTCCATATCAAACTGTTGGGCTTTCATTTGGGTTTTGTGTCTCTCCACAGACAATTTTAGCAGGTCTGGGAGTCTGGGTGTGCTGCAAGTCTGGGTGTGCTAAGAATTGGCAGGTGGGCTTTATAGATTCCAAGACAGCTGATGGAAGACTATTTGTTGTTACTATGCAACACTAGGGCATTTAATTTTTTAAAGGTACATACAGACCACGCACAGGCATAATATTTTGGCGTTTGATAGCTAACACTATATACTATTGCACAAAACAATAAAAAAAAAAAAAAAATTAGATTTTTTGAACATTTTCTTGTATGTCCCCCCTTAACTGCATTCTTTCCCCCCATCTCTTCCCATGCATTTTCAATAAGAATCAAATATTTTGAGTAAGGACAAAAATCATTCATCTTTTACCTTTTATAATAATAATAATAATAATAATAATAATAATAATAATAATAATAATAATAATAATAATAATAATAATAATAATAATAATAATAATAACAATAACAATAACAATAACAATAATAATAATAATAATAATAATAAAATTACATGAGTAGGTAGGGGCACTAGGCTTCACTTATTTGTAATTAATGAATGACTAGTTTCAATAGTTCTTGCTATCATTCTCAAGTTCTTGGTCAGATTGACGTGGTGTCATGGGTGCTCATTGGAGATGCAGTTTGGGTGGAGTAGTCAGATGGCTTGACAAAGTATATTTTGAAAATATCTAAAGATTGTATGTCAAATTTCATGGCTGTTTTCACTGTATTTTGTAATATAGATTGTCTTCCAAGTGGAAAGTTTTTTTTAAATTTACATCCTCCAATGTTAAGTCGTATAGGACAATGAATGAAATGGGTGAAATGATGCTCAATGAGACCAGGGTCCATAGAGGTTAGAGTTACCCAACATTCGTCTTTCAGGATAAGGGAAAACTCCAGGAAAACCTTATCCAGGTAACTCACCTTCACCAAGATTCAAACTCGGGACCTCTTGGATATGAGGCAGTAACACTACTGAGGCGGGTGGCAATGTGGAAAGTGGAGAAGGTTGTTTGATAGTTGAAGTTTGGCTTATGGATTTATATAATGTTTTTTGAGCAAAAATGAATATATATTTAATTAAAGATTTTTGCATCTGGATATGGGGAGCGTTAGAGATGACAACTTTTTTGTACTTAACAACTAATGTTCTTATTTTATAAATAGAATATTCAAATATAATATGTATTTAAATTAAGTATGAAAGTGATACATGGTTAAAATATTCTAAAAAAATCAGGATTGGTAGACAAGTAAGGAACATAATTCTTAATGAGCAGATGATACAACGAAGCACAAAATTAATATAACTTTGAGTCGAAGTAGTAGTCAATGCTCCATATATTGCTAGTGTTTACCTAGAACATGTTTCGTTAGGACTTTTCTAACATCCTCAGGTTTTGTCAACATTAGCTAACATAATAATAATAATAATAATAATAATAATAATAATAATAATAATAATAATAATAATAATAATAATATTTACTAATACAAACTGCTAAATGCTTTATAGTATTTAGAAAAACGGATTAAAGGAAGCCTCATGATTAGGATGATGGATTTCAAATACGTAGATGCCCGCCTTGGTAGCGTGGTGGTAGCATGTCTGCCTCACGTTCAAGAAGTCCCGAGTTCGAATCTCGGTCAGGGTGAGTTACCTGGATAAGGTTTTTTTTCTGGGTTTTCCCTTATCCCGATAGATGAATGTCAGGTAACTCTAAGCTCTATGGGCCCCGGACTCATTTGAGCATCATTTCACCCATTCCATTCATCGTCCGTTATGACTTAACGTTGGAGGATACAAAAAAAATACAAAAAAAAAAAAAAACGTAGTAGATGGATTTATACTGTCATAACATTAAAGCCTAACATGTGAGTTATAATTCTAGCCCTCCTATGGTTATTTGCTCACCAATCAGAATACAGACAGCTACTCTCCTCCCACAGCTATACAGAGTGATTATAGCAGGTATGCATTTTACCATGGACTTAAAGAATGAAGAAGTGCAGAAAATGCCATACCAAAGCACTCAATATTTCTCCCATTGTATCCACCAAGATTCAGATACCTTTTTCAAACTTCTTGTGCTGTTTCAGAATAGGTAATATCATAAGGTTTTCATGCAGCAGGATCTCCAGTTCTTGCTAAGCACCTGGTGGAAGCAAATATTTCATTTGCAATATCTAATTTAATAAACATTATGAAATCGCCTGAAGTGAATGGCCACCCAGAACATTCTGGAATGATAACACTGACCTCATTCATGTTTCTTTCTTTGGTGTGGAACTTGCCTTGCTCCAGTTTTTGAAAACTTGACTTTTTGAAAAGTTCAGAACTTGCTGATACATCCATTCACACATATTTCTGCATCCAATTATCGCTCATTCCTTTATGGACAGCACTCTTTCAGATTATTTACAAGTACAATATAAAAAGGAAGATTTCACAAAAATGGCTATTTTATAATCATTATTTTATGCTATTGTATGACTTACTCACAAACAATACCAGTGTGTCACTTCCCTAATGATAGAGAACGCATTCATAAACTTGACCTCATTGGGCATCTACATGTTAAGAAATCAAAGATAACTTCTTCCATCATACTTCTAGATTTGATTCAGATTCAGATTTATTCACCAACAAAATGCGTACAGAATATGGGCTTTGTCAAAAAATGCTAAGATAAACATTATCATACTTAAGAGTATAGAAAAGCTTCAAGTTTATATTTGTTTTATAAAAGCCAGATGTACCAGTTTATTAGAGTTGAAGTCAGTGACATGGTTGTCTAAGAAGGTCTTGGAAAGTAATCCTGTGGTTTTATTTATTTTTTGTAGTCTTTTGTTTCTTTAGCTAGGTAATCCTTAACCAAAATCAGATTTGGCTATGTAACAAACACAAAAATAAAATTCATTATTGTGGTGGAGTCTTCAAATACTTTGCTACGTGATAATGAAGTGAGAACAGTAAGTTTTATGCTAAAGGATATTTTGTAGAATTTACAGGTGGCCCAAAAGTTCTGCACTGTAGGGATTATACTATTTTATGTGTTCAATAGAGCTCTATTTTCATGTTTGATCTACATTTAGCTGCAACAACTCTCTGTGAATATATTCCACAAAGTAAAGTTCCTCACATTCTTCGACAGTCAACATTGTTTGCCTGGGAGAAAAAAAGTAAAACAAATTATGTCCCTATGGTGTGGAACTTTGGGCCGCCCTGTATTTTGTATATGCTGATTTGATTATGTTAATATATGTACATGGGGAAGGGAAACATATAGATAAGATAAATAAAGAGGCACGAGAGACCATTGCATGGTTAAGAACTGCTGTTAAATAAAGGTTTTAGATATGATATACCCAGAATCAATGCTCTTTAGTAGCAATAAGGAAGATATTGCACATATTATATTTACATTTAAAGAGACAGACATGTGACAAAAAGCATTTATATCTGAAAAATGGTTTAAAATTAACAAAATGTGCTGTAAGTGGTTTGCTATGTAAAAGGAGTAAGAAATTAGGTCAGTTTTTAGATAAAGTGAAATAACAATTGAACAGTGAAAAGAGAGAACCCAAATAGTTACTGACAGTAATGAGTAGATTCTAATATACAAGGTGTTAGGGGTATGAGTGTGCAGACATCAATGCGACTTCCTGACCTTAAGCTGAAACATAAGTTGCTGTACCATTTTCCTCTGAAGTGGATCGTTGAAGAAATAAAAAATACAACTGATTCAAGTTCTGATTGCAAATATGTCATCACACATTTATAATTTACTTTTCCAATTAGGATAATGAGGTAGAGCTAAAAAAGATGAGTTATTTATTTACAATATGTTACTAAAATGATTTGTTTAACCACAAAATGATATGAAAGGATTGGATCCTGCAGGCTTATGCTTGGCAACCCTGCAACATTGGTATGCGTTTAGAACAGAAGGTCAAGAATGTAAGCTATAAAACTACCTGCCTTGACACTTGGCGCAACAGTGGGTTCTGTCAGTTTTAAGTGTTACATCATGCTCATGTTGTAGTTATTGATTATTAATCAATTTCCTGTTTAGGAAACATGTGGCTCTGATTTAACTTTACACGATACTCCTGAATGAGGTATTTCCATAATTAATAGTTGAATTTGTTATCTTTGGTGAACCTATGCATAGCTTTTATGCAGCTTATAGTTTAGGTCTCATGATCACGATTGAATAGCTTAAAAGAAAAGCACCCCATTCCTCGTTAATAGCAGTAGCTGATGAACACACAGGCACATGGCAAACCAGCTTTCAAGCACTGGCCTATTTACTCTTTCACCCATTGCAGGTGTGATGCATGCCTGTTTACAAACCAAAACAAAATCATTAAAAGTCCTACGTTGTTGCAGCACGGTGCAGATAATGTATTCAGTAATATTCATTTGCCTCCTTTATTTTTCAAGATAGATGAAATTGTTATGAAACTTTATTATTTGTCACATTTGGATCTCCTAGCTTGCAAAATCTGTGCGGTCATACCTCCAACACCCTGTATGTTAAAAATGTATGTGTAAAAAATGTAAATAGCATATGACAGACAGTGAAGCTATGCTAAAGTCACGTCATATTCAAATGCAAGTTATTTAGCATATTATCTAAATAATATTACCATACTATTCCTCGAGCAATTTTATGAGCATCACATGGTTGATAGCCCAAGAAGCTCAAATTAATATTACCATTATCTAAATAAGTAAATAATATATAACAGTTAATTTTTATAAAATACTAAAGGAAACGGTTGATGTAGAAAAGATTACATTTAATCATCTTAACTGGTTATTTTACTAAACAATCAAATCCTCTTGTCTGAAATGATAAATTATAATATTCAGGATTGCAAAATAAAAGATGCATTGAAAGTATGTTATTCTTACTATAGATAAGCAACTTTGTATTTTAGTTAATTTCCATCAATTAACTAAAATAATAAGAGCTAAACGATGAAGTCTGGGACTCAAGTACTTACAATAGTAAGTCACCACAAACGGTGTATCTCGGATGTGAGAGCTCCTAGTGGTTTACCGGGGAAATATACGAGCCAACTGGAGAATTTAATGTCAGGACGGCATGTTGGCCATGGTAGCTCAATGGGTTAGAGCGACTGGACGGAAACCAGGAGATCCGTGGTTCAAATCCCAGCCATGGCATTGAATTTTTCATGTTGACTCTATCAAAAACTTTCTATTGTTAGAGCATTACATTAATTCTTTTAAATACAGAGAGACTCATAACTTTTGATAAGAGATACAATAGTGTAACTTCCTCTGGTGAAATGAGCAGGTTCCTTATTATTTTAGAGATAATAATCCTTCCTTTGTGTCAATCTATATATCTTGCCATCAAATCCACATGTAGAATTACCCAAGAATATTCTTGGAAACTGATTGTGGCATTAGTCTCATTTTCTAGGTCATTCAGCGTACCTAGTGCTTCTTCCATCACTTCTTCTCTAAAGATTAGGCACTACTCTACTGGCTATGGTATTACATTTTCTATTACTTCTGAAACCAGGAAAAATGCGGAAAAACAATGTGCAGAAAATTGTTGAGTAAAAAGGCAATAATAAAATAAGTATTTTAAGGATAGGAAAAAAGAATTCCAGATGTAGTATACTAAGAGGAGTGCTTTTTTGTGTGTGTATGTAATTTACGTCCTCCAACGTTAAGTCATATCGGCCGGTGAATGAATTGGATGAAATGATGCTCAAATGAGTCCAGGGTCAATTGAGCTTAGAGTTACCCGACATTCGCCTTGAAGGATAATGGAAAACCCCAGAAAAACCTTATCCATGGAACTCACCCTGACCGAGATTTGAACTCGGGACCTCTTGAACGTGAGGCAGACACTCTTACCACCACGCTACCGAGGCGAGCAAGAGGAGTGCTTCATGAACATAATTGAAATCTATCTTATGGAAATATGTATCTTATTTTATCAGTCAAAATGAAATTTAACTCTCATGACTAGTGCATGTGCATTCTCTCAAGTAATAAGTACTCATACACAAAGAAAAACTAACCATTACGTGTGCATACTGTACTGCACTGTACTGCATATACCAAACAAGACAAGCAATTGGTATTACTGCATCATTCAGTAGCTTCATAACACAAATGCAGCAAAGGTTTAATCTTGATATTGGAAAAGCAGGTATCATACATTTGAAAAAATAAACTACCATATATAATTCATTCTTCATTACATATGTAAAAATTAAAGATGTATCATAAACAAAAGCAAATCTGATTAACACAGCTAGAATCACTACACTACCAAAAATAACCTCCTTAGTAGTTCATAAATTATTGAGAGGCCATGACTGCTTCAGAAAACATCTGCATAGGATTGGCACAGCGGAATCTCCCATATGCCCTTCTGCTAACTTGAAGATATGGAGAGAAGCCACCTACTCCATCAATATAACAACCTCTCATCAAAATACTGGGTTACAAGAATGGCTTCATTACCAACTGCCCAACATTAGACAAATCTAGTGACTGAGCAGTACTATACAAAAGTACATTTTGTGTATATCTGACTTCCCACAACCAGTTTTCAAATTGCAGTCCCAAACAGGACAAATTTAATGTTGACAAATGCAGCGCACTATAACCTCGTGCATACCTATGTTCATATTGTCAAAATGCTTCGTTTAGCACTTACTATCTTTTTACTTAACAGTTTTCTGTGGCATGTATAGTGCATGTATGCTTTACGTTATAAGATATTTACAAGTGCATATTTTAGATGTGTTATTTTTAAAATGACTTTTTTATCTATCTTATAGATGTTCAGAAAGCTGCACAGTGTATACACAGATGTTGTATGTAATCCATTCTACATTCCAGGGGATCCTATTACTTCAAAGTAAGTTGCAAATTAAGTTTATACAAGGTTCATTCATTCAAATATAAACAAGAATTTTTTAACACAGCTTTACAGATGATACATAAAAATGTTATGGAGTGTATTATTTTTTATATAGTCTCTTTTAACAGAAAAAAAAGTGGTCCATTAGATAGGAAGATTTCTGATTGTGGAAAAAAAGAAGGATGCTCCTAGAGTGATTGCACATGTGCTGTTCAATGCAGCATCCTCTCCAAATTGTTCCCTTCCTGATGCCTCCTACGTGGACCAAACATATTTAGTTACAGGGGGCCAAATCTGGACTGAACGTGAGTGTGTAAGAGATTGCCAAATGCCATTTATGACTTTCATTTTCCACTTTATAATGAGCATTTTAAATACTCTGGGCTCAATTTAACACTTTGGTTTTAGGTAGAGTAGTATCACCTAACTGTGCCTAGAGTCTTCAAGATTTCAATGAATTTTGCACTTTCATTGGTGAGAAAACAAATAGTAATTCATTACTCAACTAACTCTAATACTTCCTGTTCACTCAGTGTTAATGAAATGGTGGACATAAGTGTTGGGGCCCAGAACATACTCCTCTCCATTCTCGTATTAACAATTCCCCATTTGCTTTGCTCTTCACATCACTATGTGAGTCAGAAGAACAAAATTCCAAGTTTATATTTGAATGATTCTCATACTTATTGTATTGAACGTTTGTATTAATTTTTTTGGTAACACTTGTATTTTAAATCTTTTCAGGAGCTTCAGTAATACAGTGAAAAACATAATGGCTGGAAATGCATGATGCTGTCAACTTTTCTTTTGTATATTTATAAGCGGTTTGTCAAAAAAAAATGTATATGTATATAAAGATGTCAAATACTGTAAATAAATGAACCTAGATAATAAAAGTTTTGTTTTACACTATTTTTTGTTTGCTTTGTTTTTACTTATAAGTTAAACATTATGAACAAAAAGAGATTGCATATTACTGATATAATCTTCATCTCTGCCACTTATCGATTAGATAATCTATTTTCTATATCTTGCACTTGAAAAACTGTACTATATGCACATGATTTCTTGAGCGCTGGATTTATGGTGTGGTGCGGGCAGAGAGGAAGAAGAAAGAGCTAACATGCTCTTGTTTTTGCAGTGTGGTCAACCTAGAGAAACACAATTCAGTCAAACTGCAGTAAGAAAAGCAAAGATTTGCGCCGAAGGTATGAGATGTGTCAACAATCAATTGAACTCCATCCGATATGCTGTATGCTTATATATTTACTGTTATGAAACATATAAAAGTAGAAAACAGATATTATGACACCTATAAACACTCACTCGCTTTGTGATTCTTCGATTTCCAAGTCTGCTGCGTCACTTTCATCACTGGTACACCTACGTTTCTCCAATATTGCATTTCCAGCTCCTGGACTTTCTTGCAGTATCCTTCCCAATCCGTCGCTTCTATAGCAAGTTTCCGATATTTGAGGCTGTCGTTAACATTGCATAGTTTGAAAACATTCTTTATTTTTGCCCACGCCAGTTCAATTGCATTCAGATTACAGTTATACGGAGGTAGACGAATAATAGTGTGTCCCCTTTTAAGATCCATAACTTTGACAACATACCTGTTGCCTTTAGATTTGTTGTAAACTGGTTAGCTAATAATTAACCTCAAAATTGCTCAAAATGAAATGGCGTATGTGTGAAAGCTTAGCATATTAGCCACTAGATGTTGCAGTGTGTAGTGCATTTCCTGTTTCAAAGTTCTCATGTGTTTACGGAAATAGGCGAAACCTACCGAATGAGAACTTGGGACCCGAGTGCTCAAGAAATCTTGCGCATATAGTACAGAACTGAACAATTTTTGTGTGTTTAACAGAGGATCTGTTCATATCAAGTCAACCACCAAACGTGAATTTTCTACCTGGATGTTTAATTTTTTTTATGTACTGATACTGCATGCTAAAGAAGTTAAAACTGCAGGACTTCAACATAAAAGAAAAGAAATAAATCAACAATTACAAAACTACAAAAGAAATGCATAGAACATCTTAACAAAATGGAAAAGAATCACTTCCCAAAGATAACCTTTTCAGTATTTTTCAAAACAAAGAAGAGAATTGGTTGTTCTAGACAGTTCTAATGGGGCAGAATAGTTCTATTTTGTAACAAATGAGGACTTTACTGCAAACCACATTTATTTATAACTTAGAGTTAATGTTGCACAAATATTATACTTGAGGGACTTGTTGCACACACTCAAAACAAAACAAAACAAAAAGAGAGAGAGTGGGACAGAGATCCATGGAATTGAATTACAACTGAATTTCACTTGGCACTGTTCATCCACTCAACTGAGACCCTTTACTTCATCTACTGAAAATGTGTCCACTTTCAGCTCAACCCATCTTGACTTAGACTTCACTGGACTAGACATCTGTTAGAAACTGGTTGTTCTGTTATATAGGACCCAAATAGGGAATGTTCTAGAAAGAAAAACTACTGAAACTACCCAAAAGAAATCTTCAGGAGGCAGTGAACAATGTCTATTTTTTGACAGGAGAAGGGCAATCAGTCACATCTAAGATCAGGTAATTGGGCTGGTGTGTGCTCCGATGGTGCTAGTAACCCACAAATTTTTTATGTATGTCCTCCAACATTGTCATATTGGACGACGTATGAAATTATGCTCAAATGAGCCCAGGGTCCATAGAACTTAAGAGTTATCTGACATTCATTTTTCAGGATAAGGGAAAACTCCAGAAAGAAACCTTATCCAGATAAACTCACCCTGACCAAGATTCAAACTTGGGACCTCTTTAACATGAAGCAAACAGGCTACCACCTACGCTACAGACACATTTACAATATATTTTAACATTCAAAAGGAGAAAAAAAATTTCAAAAGGAGTTATTTTAATGAACTAAATCATTTTTTAACTGAAGCAACTAATAAAATAGGATGCCACTTGTTTCTCACAAGCATTACTCAGGCTAATACTTCAGTGATTTTCAGTCATCTAAAGTGAGTGACGCAGTACTGTTTGAGAAGCATCTAGTGAAAGTCATGGCTTGCCTTTCATTCAAGTCCACTGTAATAGTTTAAGCAATCAATTGGCACGCCTGTCTTGCTAGCGTAGATGGTAGCGTGTCAAGAAGTCCCAAGTTCGAATCTCGGTCAGGCTGAGTTACGTGGATAAGGTTTTTTCCAGGGTTTTCCCTTATCCTTCAAGATGAATGTCGGGTAACTAAGCTCCATGGACCCTGGACTCATTGAGCAACATTTCACCCATTTCATTCACCGTCTAATATGACTTAATGTTGGAGGACATACATTTAAAACAAAAACAAAACAAAAACGATTTATGAAAGTAATAAATGTGATAAATACAGAGTTAAAAATGCCACTGATGAAACCAAGTAATAAGAGCAGGCTGAAGAGTTTACAAAGTAAATTTTCTAGCTATCTTATTGGTTCATGTGAATGAATGAATGTACCTTTATTTCCATTTTACGTAATTTACAATATTTCACAATATTTCTATTGTCTACCTTACTAAGTACAAATTGTACTCTAGCCATTCATTATCCCCTTGGCCCCCCTGGTTGCCTGGCTTCCTGGCCTTTGGCTCATTTCAGGGTGTCCTCCTATTTCATTCTTACTCTCTTCCCTTTTATATTCTCTTCCACTCCTTTTTTGCCTCCATTTCTCTTTCATCTCCCTTAAAAACTTCTTCATGCTCTTATTCTTGGTTCATATAGTCTTATTTACATTACATAAAAATATTGTGAAAAAAGATTTCAGATGGTTCAGTGTATTAATACCATAAAGCACAAAAAGTACACCAAACATTGTTTCTGCAATAAGAACTCCAAAATTCAAAACTGCTTTATTTGTTGGCCTATGCATTTAATTCTGAAAGTGTATAACAAGGGTTAATTGTATTACTTTTGTGTAACCTTGAACTACAAATGTGAGGTCAAGGGCCTGGGGCATTGCTTTTGATGTTTACCTTTCCATTAGTTTTGTATCTCTTTTTCAACATCAGTGTGTTTATTAACTTTAAAGAGAGTCGATTAATGACACTAAACAACACTTACTTTTAAATTTTTCCAGAACATGTTTCTGAGGCTTTGCCTCTATCATCAGCCGGCCCTCGACTGGTTCTCATTGGTGTAGTTGACGATATTTTGTCACAGGTCTCCTCTGGTGGCGGTTCAAGGAACTTGCTGAACAAATCTTTCTGGGGGATGTCGAAATTGAATACTTTGTTCCTATTTTTTGAAATGAAGATTTGTTCCCATGTGGATAGTTCTTGTTTTCCTGATATGTTTTAGTAGTTTTGGTTCTGGATTTATGTTGTGGTTTGGGAAAAAAACCACAACATAAATCCAGAACCAAAACTACTAAAACATACATCAGGAAAACAAGAACTATCCACATGGGAACAAATCTTCATTTCCAAAAATAGGAACAAAGTATTCAATTTCGACATCCCCCAGAAAGATTTGCTCAGCAAGTTCCTTGAACCGCCACCAGAGGAGACCTATGACAAAATATCGTCAACTACACCAATGAGAACCAGTCGAGGGCCGGCTGATGATAGAGGCAAAGCCTCAGAAACATGTTCCGGAAAAATTTAAAAGTAAGTGTTGTTTAGTGTCATTAATCGACTCTCTTTAAAGTTAATTTATCATAACAACACTGTTTTCAACACTTCCAAGAAAGGAATCAGTGTGTTGTTAAAGCATGAAGGGAAAGTTTGTGTTATCCACTTCCGTGACTTTGAATACTTTCGTCCTGTGTATGTCACAACTATTTTTGTGTCTGTACCATGACAGACATGAAATGTGGCAAGTGGTGTGCAAACTCCTTATGTGAGGTTAGATGATTCAAATTTTGAACATCAACTTGGAAATATGCCTGCAGAGATTTCATGTAATGCATCAGATATTGAACTTACCATTATAGAGGATGTGATATAAATTAAAAAATACCAGTCTGTGGCAAGAAAGTGTTCCTGAAATGTGTGAACAGTGATTCTGAGTGATGTAAGGTCAATGGCAGAGTTTTTATTTGCGGCATAAAAGGATCCTGTGTTTTTTAAGAATAAATACTAATCAATAACCAAGGACTGTTTAAAGATAGCATGTCTAAGTTTATTGGAGTTACATTGCTTACATGTTTGTAAAAATGCAGCATGTTTCTAGAGTTTTAGTTAATTGAAGGAATTTAATCATTTCTCCACACTAGCCGTATATAGGCTAAGATTTTTAATAGATAGTCAACATGAAAAATTCAATGCCATGGCCGGGATTTGAACCACGTATCTCCTAGTGGTCTACCTGGAGAATTTAATGTCAGGATGGTACATTGGTCATGGTAGCTCAAAGGTTAAGAGCAACTGGATGGAAACCAGGAGATCCGTGGTTCAAATCCCGGCCATGGCATTGAATTTTTCATATTGACTCTATCTATGTTTCTAGAGCTTAATTGCTCCCATCATCAAGATGATGCTGACTGTTGGAGTGTGTTATCCTTGTGTTGGAGAAGACTTGCTGTCCTCTGGTGTCTTTTGAAGTAATTTCTTGCTAAGATGTCATTGTGGTATATCAGTGTAGTTTGATTAAATGGATGAAATAAAGATTAGTCATTTATGTCACCTAGGATTGTTTTGATTACTCAGGACTAGAAACATTTTTAGGTAATTGCTTGCTATACATATGTAGTAAAAGCTGGTGTTAAACACTACACATTTCATTTACATTTTTAGGTACTTTATTAGGTAAGACATTTGGTGTGCTATCCACATAACAATATAACTGGTGTTAAATAACATAACATTCTAATATTTGACCATCACATTTACTCCTGGATGAAATGATTGCTTATTGAAACACGAAAAAAAAAAAAAAAATGTACAGAAGTAGAGGGTTAAGATAAATGAAAATTTGGGACAAATGCTGTCCTATAGAAACAAACCTCTATCTAATGTGGCACACTGGGGCAATATTTGTTTCTGAAAACTGTCCAACTGACAGGTGACAGATATTTCTGTTGCACAAATTCTTTAGGCACTGTCATATTGATTCCTAGGCCATGGGTTCAAACCTCGCCCACAGCAATCGTTTTTTTAAATGTACTTAAAAGTGGCAGCCCTCAATCAGTAAATTTGCTGGCATGTAAAACAACTCCTGTGCAAATCAGCGACACTGATATGATTTTGGAAACTGGCATCATTATTAAAAAACAAAATATTTATTTTTCTGTTTACATTTATTTTCTATAAGTATTGCACAATTGACAGTTGATGGGCATTCCTTTCTCTTGCATTTGTTTCTTCAAACACTGCATAAATACAGTTAACAGACATTCCTTTTTGCTCTACCTTTTCCTTGAAATAAATTAAAAGTGAATACTTAGGTAAAGTAATTATCCCCCCATTATACCAACAATCCTAATATCCACATGAATTGCTAGAATGTTATTTTGTTAAGGCATGCATATTAATATTTATTATTAGTTACGCTTTTCTTTAGTTCAGGTTACATCCTCCTAAAGAATATCAGTATAATTACAACTGAGATCCCATAAAAGCATCCTGCTTTAACTTTTAAAAAATGAATACTGTTAGAGAATACATTGTTATTGGTACTGAAGCACTAATGCTTTTTGCAATTTAAGGATGCAGTTTTTAGAACTAAGGGTTATCTCATCTTGTGCAATGAACCATAAGTTTCAGAACCTGTTTGATTTCTCTGCTACATTTTTTTCTTAGTGGATCACTTGGTATGGTTCATTGCTTTGGTAGACTTTCTCTTTCTGTCCTATTGTGTCATTTGTTTTTGCCAGCATCACTTTCTAAGGTACCACTAGTATGTAGGCACAGTAATTTTGCTTTGTTGTGCAACATAACCAGAGTGTTTTTTGTTTCATTACTTTCCACAAATCTTTGGTGCTCTTGGAAGTAGTCACTGTTGGTAGTTTTTTGAGAGTAGGGGAAGGGATTTCCTGTGCCATCTCTCCAGCTCTAGAGGAAATTATTGTCTACTATATAAACACAACCTGTTTTCATCAGCATTCATTTGAGTGTAACTGAAGGAACAACCATGGCACATATAGTAAGTTTTGGAATTCTTTTTTCTCTTGTTAGTGTGCATAACCAAATATGTGTAGTGCTACAATATTATAGTATAAGTGATGTGTAGGACAATGAAAACAAATTACAATACTTAATGTCTCCATTACTATAACCAATCTTGTGCATTATAATATATTTTTATTTTCAACCTTTGAAAATTATTTGCCTCTAATACCTCAACATATACTTACATCAAATAGAAATTATGCAAATTATGATTTACAAACAAATGTAGACATATTTCTAAAAAATTCAATAATTATTTATTGTAACAAATATAAGAACCGGGTTTTCAAAATATTACATTTTAAGTGCTTTGATTCAATTGAGCATTAACATTTATTTTATAGCTCATATGTCATATGCCATTATTTAGGACAGCTACTTATCTGTCATATGAATGAAATAGAGGATTTAGAATAACTAAACAGTAATCCTATGCATTACAGATTAAGAGGTGTGAATGTGCCAAATACATTTTACATATTTAAAATTGCTAAAAAGATTAAGCATAAGCTTACAATATCTGCAAGCTTTGGAGAATTTAATATCATGTGGCATGTTGGCCATGGTAGCTCAACGGTTAAGAGCAACCAGATGGAGACCGGGAGATCCATGGTTCAAATCCTGGTTGTGGTATTGAATTACCTTTTCAAAAGTTGTTTTTAAAGTCATCAGTTGGTCCTGAGGGAATATTAGAATATGTGAAATTGTTTTCATGTATCTTTCACATTACATACATTTTTAAACAAATAAATTGCTCTTAGTTCTTTACATGCTATTACAAAGATGCATGCTAGAACTTACATTGTTCTCATTTGGAAGATTAAAATGGGTCTAGAAGTATTTTGTACCTATGTCACAGCTCCTTTCTGGCTATATCCCAAAATGAAATAAGTAGCATATTGAAACTTCTATTAAAGAAAAGTATTAACCAAAAAGCATGGCAGTGCATCTAAGAACCATGGAGTTGTATCATCACTTTTATTTGTAACTATTTTCTACCAGTGGTAAATAAAGAGACTGCACTTTTAATCTTGAGGGCTGTTACAGTACCCAATGTACAGTATGCCAGTTGACTTTTGCATACTATACATTATATATAAAATTTTAGTGAGAGAGCTGTAATGGGAAACAACACATTTCTGGACCCTGGTTTACATAACTATTTTAAGAGGGTAACTGGTTTTCTTTCTTTCTTTTTTTGTTTTACCTTTTATGGGTCACTTGTAACATCTAAAGTAATAAAGCAGTTTTTAAAGACATTTTTTAAAATTGGTTGCACTGTGTTAAGTTCTTGTACTGAACTAATGTAATATTGGCAACACTTCATAAAACATAAATTAGTTTTGTAGAATCAATACTTGATTTGCCTGAATTATGAAATTACATATTCGTTTGTTTTCTTCTCAAATTAGAAAGATTTAATTGCATGTTCAATAAATAAAACAATTATAAATATTAAGCCATAGGATTTAAATTAAGTCTAGCTATTTTAATGACTGAAACACTTTTTCAGTTCGACATAAAGATTCTGACTTTTTTTATTAATGAATACATCTAACAGTGTTTTAATTAATCTAGCTCAGCGGCTGCCTTATAATGGCAGGCTTCCTGGTTGTTCTAAGTTCAGCATTTCCTTATGGTCCCTCACATAATCACCTTCTTGGAGATCACCACAGTGACCAGTCACTGTATTATCCTAGGACTACTTCAAGTGAGGATTCCCAGCCATCAGCCTCAGAACATGGTACCAATTTTATAGTTTTGGCAGTAAACATATCTGTGGCAGTTTTCAGACCACCATCAGTCGCTAAAGCAATGCATTATTTGTGATTTAATTCAATACTCTTTAAGAAGATTAGAATGTGGTCATGTAGCTAACAGTATGATAATCTGGCAGTGCTATTTTTGCTTAAACTTTATTTATTTTTAAAATAATGCTGATGGCTTCCTGAAAACTGTTTTCTTTAGTTTTTATTTTTTCTTAAAATAGTTCTACACTTATGCTCATACAACAATCATTAAGTTTTTATGTATGATTGAAGGAATTTGGTTCAATTCAAAAACAAAACATGAAATCCCATCAATGAATAGATCTGAAATATACCAAAAAGCCCGTCTTGGTAGCGTGGTGGTAGCGCGTCTGCTGCACGTTCAAGAGGTCCCAAGTTCAAATCTCAGTCAGGGTGAATTACCTGGATTAGGTTTTTCTGGGGTTTTTCATTATCCTGAAAGATGAATGTTGGGTAACTCTAAGCTCTATGGACCCTGGGCTCCTTTGGGCATCATTTCACCCATTCCATTCATCATACGATATGACTTAACATTGGAGTACGTAAATTACAAAACAAAAAAAAAGCAGTTGTAAGGGAAATGATAAATGCTACAGAGGGCAAACTAAAAGAAACCTAAAAACCAGAGTCACAGAGCATTTTAGAGACATCAAATTGAAACAAGAACATAAGTCAGTAGTAGCATTTCATTTTTGGGACAAAAACCATGACACTGACCCAAATCCAAAAGTCCAAAAAGGAGTGATAAGCCAGAACAAACTGACGTGGGTCAACTTATTAATATGGAAAAATAAGGACTGAGTAATGAACTTTGAAATCCCACCAGTCGATAATTTGATAAAGAAGTGCATAGTTCCACTACCAGAGAGAAGAGAGCAGACAACAGACGATAATCGGAACTTTGAGGTTGGAAATGGGTGCAAAAACTTCCGAAACTAGTCCCTGAGTAAAACAAAAATGTAAGTAACAGTGTTGAAAATCGACTACAAATAATTTTTTCAATAGTCATTACGTTTGTGGCTGGGACATAGTGTCACTGTGGTACACTAGAGCTGGTAGCATCCTCTCATCCAGCAAGGGGTAGCTGTATGCTGACAGTGTAAGCAACACATTAAACTAAAAGCAATGTCAAGGAAGCCACAATGTTGGAGTGTGCCAGCTGCTCCCAATAGACAGATGATTTTAGTAGGAGAATAGACCAGCCATGGCACATGCTACAGTACTCTGATGATCTGAGCATGCTGTATGTTATGCACACAAGACTGGCACTGCTTTAAGTTTTTTCTAAATTTGTATGGCAAAGATCACCAAAATGTAATCCATTGAGATGAAAAACACTAATGTTCCTGCTCTCACTCAAAGAGGGCAGATTCAAAAGGGGAAAGGCAATTCATACTTTGCAGGAATCAAGTTTTTCTATTAAGGAGAGTGATTAGACTGTGGCTAAAGGTACACTGTGTACACAAATCAAACTTCAAAATACTTGAAGATGTGGACATCATAATTAGTTACAGTTAGACCAGGTCCATGTGAGATAACTTATTGTGAAAAATAATTAGTGCACCTAATGTTGATAATAATGTCAATATAAAACAGTACTCAAAAATAAAACTTTATGAAAACCTTCAGGATGGATTCTTGAACTTAACTAGCTTGACGCCGATATAAACATTCTGAGTGCCTGTGGAGTTTATGAGGAAAAAGTTTTAAAAGTTTCACCCCTAAACTTCTATACTTGCAGATGTAGAATTTTTTTCTTTTGAGTTATTTGAAAACAAGTCTGTAGAGTTCCTGCCTGCCGTGCTAGGGGTCCCAGGTTTGATTCCTGGCAGTGGGGGTGGAGATTTTTCTCTGACCAAAATAATTCCTCATCTTTCTCAGAGTCTGGAAATATGAATGAGAGTGCGAATGCATGTGTGATCTAATGATTAAAACCCAATGAATACGAGTTAACACCTTTGGTAGGTTCCAAAGGAGAAAGGCTGCCGATATGACCATTGCAGTTAAAGGCGGGGTATAACTGGAACCAAAATAAAAAAAAAAAGGCTGTAGAGATTGTGGTGTTTCTGTGAGTTGTTGATACAACATATAAACACATCTGAACTGAGACACTAAAGACAGATACTTTGCAACAAATCTGGAATTCATTAGTTTAAACTAAAGAAAACCATTAAGAAAGCTACAGTATATTCAGTGCATTCACATATCACCAAAAAACATTTTAATATATTCAAAAATATTTTTAAGGAACAAAATATCATCTTGGCACCTACTAACAGACACTCAGTTTTATATTTGCTAAATTCAAAAACAAAAGATGAAACCTCACCAATTAACAGATCTGGAATATACCAAATAAGTTGTAAGAATTGTGATAAATGCTACATACGTCGAACTAAAAGAAACTTAAAAACCAGAGTCAAAGAGCATTTTAGAAACACCAAAATGAAACAAAAAGATAAGTCAGCAGCAGCATTTCATTTCTGGAATGAAAACCATGACACTCATCCAAAATTATTAAAAGAAGTGATAAACCAAAATAAACTGACAGCATGGGAAAACATATTCATACGGAAAAATAAGGACTGAATTATGAACTTTGAAGTCCTACCAGTAGATAATTTTTACAAAGAAGTTCATAGTTCTATGGCCAGAGAGAAGAGAGTAGACAACAGAATGTTGGATAGAGGTTGAAAACGGAGGCGACGGCTTCCAAAACTAGTCCCTCAATAATATGGAAATGTAAGTAACAAAGTGTCAAAAAACCGACTACAAATAGTTTTTTCAATTAGTTACTAAATGCATTTAATTTCCATCTTCAATATTCAACTGTTTGGACTAATCAAGAGGACTTCTGTTTTCATGTGAGTCTATATTTGTTAGCTCATAGCTCCTATGTTTCTTACAGCAGCATAATTTGCTTGGTATCCATATTTTGATACTGGCTATTAAACACTACATATGTGCACAACATCTGGATACTGGGAGCAATACAGCAACATATTGTGATATATGAATAAATCTGCAAGCAGTTTGGCCATTTAATTTAATATAACAGATGTATGTGCAAGTAGAAAGAAAATGGAATCTCTAATTTGATTTAAGCCTTATTCTTTAATTTATATATATTTAAAGGTATCAAGAGACTCGGTTTCTATTTAAGTGAAAATAATTTTTAGTATTTTTAAAGAACTAGTAAGTTAAATCTTCTTATGCTTTATTTAATTTTAAAGACAGTTATGTTAACATAAATTAACATTCAACAAGTGTTCAGCATACATTCTAATAAAATCCTTTAAAACACTCACCTGCTCAAGTCCCCTTTGAGGGTGATTTATTCATGCATACAGAAGGTATAGGTCTAATTACTTAAACTCTTATTAGATACTGATATGCTCTAGCAAGAATTGCCATTGCACAAATTGGTAGTTCCACCTTAAATGGTATGTTTATCAAGATTTGTGCTTTATCTCTATAGGTAAAGGTTATTTAGGACTTATTTTGCAATTTTATATAAGTTTGGTGTTTTAATTTGGCAGTACACACAGAGGGAGACAGAGAAAACAGAATACTTTTTGGGCTATATGGAATTGATAAAGGGTGTTTTAAGATCTTGGCTGTCAAAAGTATGAATGCCTGAAAAAAATTCCATGGAAAAGCAGAATTCATTTCTTTATGAGTAAGGACTATGATACAATTAAGCACAAAAATTAATATAATTTTGAGTCAAACTAGTATAGTATACCACAGGAAAGAATGTCTTCAAGGAATGAGACGTCGGAGGTTGGAGAAGGTTCCTACATCCTCCCTCGGTAGTTTATGACACCCCATGTCAGTTCAGTTACAGATCATTCAAAAATATTCTGATGGCTTCTACTTTTGTGAATGAATCTTCTGGGTCTTAGTGTACAGAATGAATAGGGCACATGTGTTTTTAAAGGTTCTGTTCCTTGTGTAGCATGCATTCTCTGTTACAAACATTTGCTGTCCTTGTCCCACTGACTAAGGATGGCACATTCCCACAGGGACTTACTTTACATTGGTGGATAGTACTCCATGCTCCATATATTGTTAGTGTTTACCTAGAATGTGTTTCATTAGGATGTTCTTAACATTGTCAGGTAATGTTGACAATTGAATTTTGATTTGGTGAACTCCTTTAAGGTGATATGGGCATTTCTGCTGGTATCTCGATGAACTTGAAGTTCATGTTCTGTTCAAACATGGTGTCGAAATTTAACAGTCTTCCTTCATATTTCTTTATGAATATCTTTTCCCATGTGATTAATTCAGTTGGACCCTGAACACTTTTTAATAAATGAATTTATTGTTCTATATTGTGATTCTCATTCCAAAAATGGTACGCTACTGCCAATTTATCTATTTCTTTGTCAATGATGTTCCTAAAATGCTCTTTAAGCCAAATTCCTTTTTGTTTTGCAAATGTAAAAGTTGACACATCCTTTCAATTTATCTGGTACACACCTGAGCTTTTGTCTGCAAGTTTCTCTTTTCTGTGTACTGGATAAATTGCATTGGCTGTGACTGTGACAACATTGCATCCAAGGAATTCACCAAATCAAAACTCAATAATCGACATTAGCTGAGGATATTAAGGTCCTAAGGAAATGCATTCTAGATAAACACTCACAATATATGGAGCACGAAGTACTACGATTTGACTCAAAATTATATCAGAATTAATTTGCATTATTCAACTCTTAAATTAAACGATTTTGTTATAGTTTCTTAGTGAGATGATGTGTATTGAGTCTAAAGTATTAAAGCTGTGTTTTACAAAGAAATCCCAGAATTTTATATTAGGAACCTACTTCTCATATCTAATTCTAATCATTTCCTAACCTCCAGAGTGAGATTCCTCTAATCATATTTTGTGCAAATGTACTCAATATTCTCTCTGTAGCATCATTTGATGTCTAAATTAATATTGTATTTGGAAGGTATTATTTGGTTATTTAGTAATAATTAATTTTTCAGGACATTATGGTAGAGTGCAAATAAAGGTCTACCGTGGTCCAACAACTCACCATGGGCATGAACATTTTGCCCCACATGGATTCTGGGTAAAGCAACCAGCTGACGATCATCACTAGTCATAATGTTTGTTTATGTGTATGAATTACTTTTTTTTGTTATTGTTTTATATTAATAATTAAACTGTTGGCATAAAATTGTTTCCACGATTCCTTTTTCTTATACTTAAAACTCCCATTTTTACTTTTACATATATCTAGTACATGCAGGTTGTATTGATTTCCATTCCAAAATTGCATCAGTATATACTTTGAGATCCCTCACCCCCACCTGCACCTCCGCCTCCCCCCCCCCCCCAAAAAAACTAAAGAAAAATGTTGCACATGTATGAGTGTCTATCTGCATGTACACATAATACAAAAACAAAATATCAAGACAAATACTAAATATGATTTATAAATCCTTATTGTAAAAATGCAGTGATAGGTTTTGTTTTTGACATTTATATGCATAGACTAAGGTATTTATTTACTGTAATCTTTGTTTCAAATAACCCTGTCCCATAGACATGTATCCCTCTGCATTCCACTGCCTTCCCCTTTCCCCTAACTGGCTAATGCTGTGTCACAGCCATTGCTTTCAATCCATGCGGAAACCTGCAGTATAACGTCATAATAATTGCCAGGAGGATAGATAAAAGTCATGCAAATAAAAATGTGAAGGCATGCAAAAATACAAGTTCATAATGAGCTTCAACTCACACATCGAATGTCAATGTATAAGTCCAGTTCAAAGAGAGGTCAGCGATAAAAGCAATATAAACAACTATGTCACAACTACTGGATAAATGCACCTGCTATCGTCAATCATCCCAAGACAGGTTTGAAGCAAAGGATACTCCTCTTCATTTCGTGTGAAGAATTAACATGCATTCCAGATAAATTAGCTGTTACATAATATATTTAATTCATACAGTTATGAAAATATAAATTTGACAATTCTCTTCAAACATTATTAAGATAGATCATGTTAAATAATGAACTCATTTTTATCGCACAACAGTCTATACCACAATAGCAGCCAATGAGATGTGATTAGTTCACTTGAGCATTAAGAGATATGGGGCAAGCTTATTTGAAATGAGAATTAGCTTTTCTTTCTATGCAAAAACCTACTATTTAGCATTTTGGAGACTAGTCATCTTCATAGTGTACGTCTAGGTTAGTGCTAGACATCTCAATTTGTGTAAAATAAATAGGTACCCAACTTGGTATTTAAGTTCTGTATCTTACAAAGATGTGACTTTATTTAATATATTTAACTTCTTTATGAAATAAATAAAATGCATATGTTGAAATTAGTCGGAATATCTCATGTAGATTGAATGTGACTGAAGACATAAACAAGTGTTTACAATTATTCATGAGTCATATTTAATAATTATTTCGCTTCACTGTGGTGTTCCAATACAGTTAAATTTCAATATATTGAAGTGTTTACAAAATCATCTCACAATTTCTTGAAATTTTCATCAATTTCTTTAAAGATAAATGAAGTTTTTGTTACAAATAATTATATTTGTGTAGTATGTGATGATTACCTTAGTACAACAAAATACATAATGCAGTTAATTCTGCAAGCATTTATCGATTACTTGAAGTAGAAGAAAAATAAGTTTTGTAAGCACAGTTTTTAGAAGCTATATAAAAATAAATGAAAGTGTGTAGTCATGTGAATGTTGTTTGTTGTTTTCAAATGCTAGGCTTTGGCAATGAAGCCGTTAGCTCTCTTGCTCCCCAATATTTCTGTGTAGTGGTTCCGGCAGGCAGGACTTCACAGGTTAGAAGATGTTCTTCAGTCATTTCCTCTTTGTTGCACAGAGGACAATTTGGACTTGTATAAATTCCTATTCTGTGTACGTGTTGGGCCAAATAATCATGTTCCGTAAGTAATCTAAAATTGCTACTGCAGCTTTATGTGGGATTTCTGGAATAATTTCTGGATTTTTAACTAAAATGATCCATTTTTTATCTTTGGCTTTGTTAGATATTGATTGGTTTTGTTTGTTTTTATATTTGTTTTTAATTAATCTTTTTATGAATGTAAAGGGTAAGATTTTACTTTTGTTCTGAATTAAATTTGCACCTTTTTTGGCAAGAAAGTCAGCTGATTCATTTCCAGCATTCCACAATGTTTAGGTATCTGCTGTAATATAATTCTTTTCTGTAGTTTTTGAAGTTGTTGGATCATTTTGTGACATTCTTTAATTGGATTGACCTCATTTTATATGAAGTTATTGCATATAATGCTTTAGAATCAGAAAGTATGACAGCATTTTTGAATTTATCTATTCTGTATAGAACATGTTGGAGTGAAATATGAATAGCCGTTACTTCTGCATCAAAATTTGTTGTGTGGTATCCTGCTGGTTGATAGAATGAGAACAGTGCACACTTAATTCCTGCTCCTGAGTTGTTGTCCAAGTTAAATCCATCTGTGTAGATATGTAACCATTCTTTGGGTGGGTATCTATTGCTCACAGTTTCTAATGCTAGTGCTTTTAGTACAGGTTCTTAGTTTCAGATTTTGTAAATATTTGTTCTAAATCTAATTGAATATTAATTGGTTCAAAAGTCAGTGGGTTTTCTTTGATTAAAATGTTTTCTTTAGAATTAGGAAGATTCAGATCTGTTTTTAATTACATAACTTTATGTAGGAAACTCGTTTGTGTTTTCATCTTGATTGGTTGTAGTAATCTTTTCTCCCATTTTGTTGTTTTTAACTGCAACATTTTTTCATGTTGTATTAGTGCCTGCTCCTCTAAAGTTAGATGTATTGGATAGTTCCGAGTTAAGGCTTGCATTGCCGTGATTGGAGTTGATCTTGCTGCACCAGTTATTAGTTGCAGGGCCTGATTTTGGCATACTTCTAGGTGATTTATGTTAGAACTGTTTGCTGTAATTATTACCTCTGCATTATAAAGAAGTATTGGCTTGATGAATGTTTTGTATGTGGTGTTCAGTGTCTCCCAATTACGGCCCCACTTGACTCCAGCTAATCTTTTCAAAACTGAAATTTTTTTTGTTGATTTGTTTAGTACTGCTTCAATATGATGTCTCCAAGATAATTTTGAATAAAAAATTGTTCTTAAATATTTTGTTTCATATGTTTGTTTCAGGTTTGTTTTCTTGAACTGCAGATTTAGTTTAGGGATTTTCTTTTTTAAGCTAAATATTTGGAATGTTGTTTTGTCAGTATTAATTTTCATCAAATTGTTATCAGTCCACTTTTCGAATAGTATCAGAGCCTTTTCCATTGAAGTTTTGGATTTCTCTGTTTGTGGGGACGATATCCACATGATCATGTCATCTGCAAAAAGAGCTGTCTTTATTTCTGTGTTTGATACAGCCAAGGTAAGAGCACTGATGTAGATGTTGAACAAGGTTGTACTCAGTACTGCACCTTGTGGTACGCCCATTTTTATTTGTCAGAATTTGGATGTACTGTCATTGTATTTTGTAGCACAGAACCGTTGAGAGAGAAATTGAGTCATGTGAATGTAGCATGTCAGAATTTTACAAAATACATTTTAAAAAAGGAAACAAGCTACCCTTAACTAATTCAAACACTCAGCATTGTGTCTGTCTTTAGATGCTCGTTTGCAGATTACACATTAAAGAAGCACTAATGTCCTTTCTCTGAACAAAGCATTATCTCGAGATTTAACTGTATTGGAACACCACAGTGAAGTGAAATAATTATTAATTTTTTTTTTAGATGAGTCGTATTTATTACACATCTGCTTCACTTTCGTACCTATTTTGAGGACATGTTTCGCAAATCATCGTTTGCATCTTCGGCTCGTATGCGACTAAAGCTTGATCCAGTGGTGTGGGTAATTCTGGAGTTGTTGCTGCCATCTGTTGATTTAGTGATGAACTTAAATGTGGGATTCTCTTCTGGCGGGATTTCAAAGTTCATTAGTTGGCTTTTATGTGTGGTTTTTAGTGAACTCGTCATATGGGAGAGAATATACATAGAAAAACATAAAAACCAACTAATGAACTTTGAAATCCCGCCAGAAGAGAATCCCACATTTAAGTTCATCACTAAATCAACAGATGGCAGCAACAACTCCAGAATTACCCACACCACTGGATCAAGCTTTAGTCGCATAAGAGCCAAAGATGTAAACGATGATTTGCAAAACATGTTCTCAAAATAGGTACGAAAGTGAAGCAGATGCGTAATAAATACGACTCATCTAAAAATTAATAAAGCATTATCTGGTAACTGCAGCACAAAACTAGATTAGAAATTCAGTTTTTATTTACAGACATTCTTTAACTGCTGTAGTTCTCAGCATCCCTTTCTATACTGGGCATGCAAGACACTTAATTATGTAAAAAATGAAGCTAGTTAGAGTGAAGCAACAAATACTACACAAATATATTTGTAACAGGAACTTCACTTATCTTTAAAGAAAATGATATAAATTTTCTTATTAAATAAGATTGCAATTTCATAAATATTCATCCATATTTTCAGTCAAAAACAATCGGAAAATAGACTGAAGATGTGAATGAATATTCATGAAATCTCAATTAATAAGAAAATTTACATCATTTTCTTTAAAGACAAGTGAAGTTTCTGTTACAAATAATTATATTTGTGTAGTAAGACACTTAATTTTGTTCATTGTCCTTGCAATTTTGTGTTGTAAATCTAAAGCCACTGGCTTTGGTACCATTCCAAAGAAAACCAAGACTCCATTAGGTTTGAATCTACAACCTTGGAACCAGAAGCGAGCATGTTACCCTAGACCATTGAGGATGACAAACTAGATTAGTTTATCACTTATACAGTAAATACATTTCACTTTGAATGCTCATGTTGATAATCTTATTAAAAAAACATCTTTAGTGTACAAATCATTCATCACAAACGTAGTGCTCTGAACATTTGCCATTCAAAACTTGCTATCTTACCACCCAGGAGAATTGGAATGATTATTATAATCCTACTTTATACTCCATACTAAACAGTAGGAAGTATTGTATTCCACCCAAAAATTTGATACCAAAATGTCACTAGAAATACAAATTTTCAGACTCCCTAAATAAAAGAAAACATTTTTTTAGGAAAAGGTTTGGGTGTAGTGTGCATGAGCATGCACTGGAGCATGCATAACTCAAAAATGAAAAGTCAGTTAATTATCAAAGTTCAGCATCTTTTAAAGGAGTAATAAAGATTTTTAAAAACATCCCATCATTCCAAACTATCCTTTAATGGAAATTTTTGAAACAATTCTTAATGATAAAATCTTTTTAACCCACTTGTCAAACTATAAAAACACTTTAGCTCCACTTACATTTAAAATTAGGACATATTTCAAGGACCACGCGTCCCCATCATCAGCTGATGTTTGACATGTTGACATGTTGTTTTATTGATAAAGCTCCACTGTTTATAAATACTTCTATTTTATAATTTTAAAAATTCTTAATGATTTTGATTTAAATACCATATATATTTTTAAAAGAAGATACTGAAATCATTGTTTCTCCACATGCAAAGCTGCAATGTTGCCTAAAAGCAGACAGCAAGTTATGCATATCCCTCTCTTTACCCTTTCAACACTTGAAACATATAAATATGTAAGTGTTTGAGGTTATCTCACCTCAACAAAAACATGCACATATAAACTGTATTAACCTACTTTAAGAACAAAAATAAATTCTCAATGCACATTTGTTACACTCACTTGTAGCATCTTCACAGGTGTGAGTATTTTTTAAATAATTGATTAATGACTTTGTCAATTGAGATGATCATATCACTACTAGTGTGCCGGAATTTTAACCCACAAGTGTTCTTTGTCATGGTCCATGCCTTCGTGATAACCCTAGATTTTTTCGATCTGAAGAGCAGGAGGGCATCATCAACAAAGCTAAGCATCGTATCAACATGACCGATAATAATGACCTTTTCCTGTAGGTCCTGTAGGTCCTAGTGGTACTTTACAGTGCACTGCTAGTACAGCCCTTTGACACAGTATGGCCGGTGTTTACCCAAGTTTCATCCAACCATACTATTTTATGCAAGTTCTTATTCAGAATTCTCTTATAAACAAAATACTTAGCACTACAATATGTGATTTTTCAAGTACTAGTTTTCTGTTATTTATTTATTGAAATTAAATCCCAGATCATGGAGGACTTTGTTCAAACAGCTAAGGCTTCCTTCAAATAGCCCTGCTTCTTTAAGAGAAGAAAGAAGCTTACGTGTTGTAGGATACTTCTTTCGAGTGTAATAGTCAAAGATGTGCTTTCTTATAGCATCTAATTTGAAACTATGGAGATGCTCTTGGTCTTTGTATTGCAGGAGTTACAATTCATGACGGACCTGGCTGTAGCTGTCTCTCTAGACATTCTAGAAACAGTCGCCTTACTTATTTTAAGGATACATACAGTCCTTTTTATCACTTGGTTGAAAGCAATAAGCCTTTCATTGTGAAGAAACAAATTCTTGTCTTCCTATTGAGATTTAACTGTATTGGAACACCACAGTGAAGCGAAAAATTATTAAATTTTAGATGAGTCGTATTTTTTACACATCTGCTTCACTTTCGTACCTATTTTGAGGACATGTTTCGCAAATCTTTGTTTGCATCTACGGCTCTTGTATAAGTGTTTTGAGTCGCACAAGAGCCGTAGATGCAAACAAAGATTTGCGAAACATGTCCTCAAAATAGGTACGAAAGTGAAGCAGATGTGTAAAAAATACGACTCATCTAAAATTTAATAATCTTGTCTTCCTGTTCAAAGAATTTCCTAAGAGAACAGACAGATTCTCTAGCTTGGTTGTGCAATGTAACACCTGGACCGTAAGCTCATCTTTCTTGGACCATAAATTCTCGATATACTCTAATCCTACTGCCACTAAGTCTTGGTTCTTTAACATATTTTAAGTGTTTTAAAAAAGTAGGCTGACATCACACATACAACTAGCAATAACTGACCTGATGAATAGGTGATAACCAGTGTAATCTATGTGGTAACGTTTGTTTACATTTCCACAGCAACAACCTTCCCCTTTGACCCTCCACATCCCTTGCTTGACAGCTGTCATGTATCTTCTTTTAAAAATCAGATTGTGGCACACATGCACTAATGGGTTAGTGCAAAAGTCACTGCAACAATATATTTTCTTGCAGATTATACAAATGCTGTTTGTCGCATGGAAGCTATGTATGCATGCATGTGTAGCGTGTATCCATAACAACAGATTGTTTTGTGGTGGCTGGTAGTAGCACAGAGGGTTCTGTGAAATCTGTTGTAAGGCAACTTTTGTGGAGTATTAAGTATCCTATGTTGAACAGCATGCATGCATCAAAATAGCTGTTCTCTGAGGGAAATATGAACAAGAATGTCACAGTATTGGTGAAAGACCTTGAGAATAATGCTTTCCCATCTGTATAACATAGTGGGTAGGGCATTTTCAGAAAGGATGTCACAACCTGTGATCAGCAACAAACCAACATAGCTCATACTGTCATCAAGCAGCTCTTTTGAGGAAAAAGGGAATGAATGCTAATGGAGTTAGAAAGGGCAAGTGGCATCAGGAAGTGCGCCATCCACAGGATATTGCTAACAGCTGTTAATTGTTTGCCACCGATTTGGTTGTTATTCAAAATAGTGATTCTGCCCCCAAATCTATTTTTAAACTTATTGACATTTGTGAACAATACAATATGAAAATTCCTTTTAAGAAAACAAAGGTAATGGCATTACAGGAAAAGAACCGATTAGAATAATAATTGCTGTAAATAATTGTTGCGTACAACAGGTGGGCCAATTTAACCATTGGGAATTTTTTTTTTTTTTTTTTTTAAATTTACATCCTCCAACGTTAAGTCATATCGGACGGTGAATGAACTAAGTGAAATGATGCTCAAATGAGTCCGGGGTCCCTGGAGCTGAGAATTACCCGGCATTTGTCATGAAGAATAAGGGAAAACCCCTGGAAAAAACCTTATCCAGGTAACTCACCCTACCGAGATTAGAACTTGGGACCTCTTGAACGTGAGGTAGACATGCTACCAAGGCGGGCAACCACTTGGGAATGAGGTTCCTTATGGTAAAGAGTATGATGTGGACAAAAAAGTATGCAAATTTGAAAGTGAGTGGAACAATTAATCGAACATTTAGAAACAAAATATGTAAAGAAACAAAATTAAAGCTTTACAAAGTAATGGCTGTAACTGTACTAATATACAGAAGTGAAACTTGGACTAAAAATCAATGAAGTAAAATACAGGCTTCAGAAATTAAATTCTTAATAAGTGTGAAGGGATGTACGAAGAGAGACTTAATAACAAATGATGACTTTAATGACTTTAAAAAGCAGGCAGGCCTATGCTATGAAGTGAAGAAGAAGAAGCTGCAAATTCACATTGTGCTGGGGTTCTGCATGCAATGAAGTTAAACAGTGGATGCAATAAGCAACATACTCTAATCACCTAACAATCTGGGAACAGGATGGCAACCACTTCCTGTCACAAATAATGGCCATCAAAGAATTTTGGGCCAAGTCATACAAACTGTAAACTAAATGTCAGTCTGCAGAGTAGTGACATCGGGTCACCAAGATGGTGGAAGTTCCATTACAATCCTTTTCCTATGATTGAAAGTGATTGTTGCATAGTCAGGAATGTCTTCATTTTAATAGTAGAAGAGTGACCACTGTACTTGTGCAACAGGTACGATTGGCATTCTGGAGAAGTGCTCAGATCTTGCGAACAGTACAATTATATTACATGACAATGCTACACAACATAAAGCAATGCTGGGAATGGGAAGAATTGGAACACCTGCCGTGCGCTCCTAATATTTCACCCAGTGATTTTCATCTCATATAAAAGGTAAAGGAACCATACTGTACATGTTACAGGACAGGCCAACTAAAAGTATAAGAAAAATAAGCAGACATAAATAATTTCAAATATAGAAATATAACATTCAATTAAAATTTAAAAAAGATATACCAAGATGCATAAACTATTATTTGAATCATAAAAATGACTTACAAATGTATAATTTACAATATCATAAAAATGACTTACAAATGTATAATTTACAATATTTCATGATACAGGAATTCATCTACACTATAAAAGCTATTGCATTGTGTATCCCTTACATATTTTGTTATATATGGTTTATAAATTCAGGTCAGTTATTTTCATAGTTTGGTTAAGTTGATTTGTTCCTCACAATGGAACTATCTTTATGTTCACACCTGTAAGCACTTGAGAGTTTGATGGCATCTCTGCTCTATGTGGCGCCTGTGAGCCAAAAATGGGGTGCAGAGTATAGCCGGAAATACTCAAATGAGTCCAGAATACATAGGAACATACAGGAAAAACAACACAGCATTGTACGGGAGAGATTGTAAACCCCTGACAGGCAACAGCCTACACATGGCATAGGTATGGAGTGCCATCTCCCACACCAGAAACAGAGCTGAGGGATGTCCAGCAACTACTTGTAAGTGGTCGCATATGGCACTTTCCAGGCTTCAGTTTTGGGCATTGCAGTTCTACTCCATAGCAGATTTTTGGTGCACATGGTTTACATACAGCAGGTATTATACTATCAAATTTTCAGGTGCACAGCAGTGTGAGTACAGTGATAGTTCCCTTGTCAGCATTTGTTTTGAAGAAATTGAAATATTCTTTTGCAGTTAAATGTTTCATAATAAACATACATGATAAAGACAATATTATGTTTTAAAATCTGTCTTGCATCAAGTTTTAAGTGACAAAATGGCCTTACTTTTAATTACTTTCTTTTACATCCTGAACATTTTAATTCTTTTTAAAACAATCATACAAAAGCAGTGTGTACAAAACTGTGTATAAATTATTCAGTAAAAACATTATATATGTTGAAATTAAACAATAAAACAAATATTCAGAAACTTACAACCAGTTTTTTTTTTTTTCATTTCCTCTTTACCCTCCTAGTATGGAGCATTTACACACCCCAGGATTCACAAGTAAGTGCCTAGGTCAGATACCTGTCGAGAAGCAGAGGAACTCAGGAAAAGTGAAATCTGAAGTTTTAAGTGAGACCATTTATGAAAATGGCAAAATTTGTGGCAGATAGAATAATTTATTGCACTACTTTTAGTATCTTAAGAACAGGGGTAGATATGGAATCTTACTGAAAGTGCACATAAATGTTATATGGAAGAGTTGGACTATAAATTTTAAAAAATCAGTGGTTACTTCAGAGTTCACTAAAGTAAAACACTTATTTTGAACAACTTATAATTAAGAATGAACAGATAAACAAACAAACAAGAACTGTCCATTACTGGGACAAATAGTGGTTAAACTGCAGAACAACGGTGTTGTCTTGGATGATGCAACTGAAACAAGCTGTTTGCTAACTGTGGAGTTCTGAAATATGCCAATACAGTGAAATATTGCCAGCACATTCTTTTTGTTGTTATTCTTGTTCCAATACTAGTGCTGTTGCATACAGATGTTACTGCATAGAATTATTCATCTTTCAAGGTAGAGAATGCTTCTATTAAATAAGGCTGGCCAATAAGATATGCAGTGGTACATCCAGAGTTATCTAAAGAGAAAGGTATCTTTTGAAACACACACCCATAAACTAAAATGCAGACTTAAATTAATTGGGAGTCGATTAATAACACAAAACAACACTTACTTTTAAATTTTCCCGGAACCGGTTTCTGAGGCCTTCCCTCTATCTTCAGCCGGACATCGACCTGTTCTCATTGGTGTAGCTGGCAATATTTTGTCATCGGTCTCCTCTGGTGGCGGTTTGAGGAACTTGCTGAACAAATCTTTCTGGGGGATGTCGAAATTGAATACTTTGTTCCTATTTTTTGAAATAAAGATTTTTTCCCATGTGGACAGTTCTTCTTTTCCTGTTGTATGTTTTAGTAATTTTGGTTCTGGATTTATGTTGTGTTTTTTTTCCCAAAAATGCGTGGCAACTGCTGATTTTTCTAATTGTTTGTATTTTGTGTTCCTAAAGTGTTCCTTTGCTCTTGTTTCTAAATTTCTTTTGGTTTTTCCAATATAAATTTGACTACAGTCACAGCATTCAATTTCATATATACCAGATTTTTTGTTAGATGAATGGCATCTTTGATATAAAAATTATTTGAGGTTGGTTTATTGACACTCGTCACTTACTTTTTCATATATTTATGAGAGACTAGTTTCAAAGGCCATGGCCTCCATTTTCAATCTCTTCCCAACTTCCCAACTTTTCATAAATATATGAAAAAGTAAGTGACGAGTGTCAATAAACCAACCACAAATAATTTTTATATTAATTTTGACGTCACTGTTACTAAATTCCTCCAAACACACATCAAGAATAGGCATCTTTGATGTTTGAGCAAATTAGGTTTTTTAAGGAGTAATGGTTCACTGGAGCTAGTTGAATGTTTTGTTTTTTGAAGACTTTTTTGAATTTATCAAAGGCCCATGGATGGTAAGTGAATTTTTTGAAGATCATTTTATTTTCTGTAGCTGAGAGGGTTGTGGTTTCCTTTAGTAGTTTCTTCTTTTTTGCTAAGTTCACTTTTTTGTCTACTAGTGATTTGGGAAAGTCATTTTTCTGTGCTATTTCAATAATTTTGTTGTATTCTATTTTGTATTCTTCTGCTGTGAGAGGGATGTTGACCAGTCTGTGTGCTAAACTATTCAAGATTGCCTGTTTGTGGGATCTTGGATTGTAGCCATTAGCTTTTATGTAGTTGTCTGTCTGTGTTGGTTTTCTGTAAATGCCAAAGTTTATTCTATTTTTATTTCTGATTATTTTTAGATCTAAAAATGGTAAATACTCATCTTTTTCAACTTCTACAGTGAACTTGATGCTTTTTTCTTGAATATTTAAAAGTTTTAGTGCATCACTGATGTGTTTTTTTGGCACTATGGCAAATATGTCATCTACATATCTTTGCCAGAGTTTGAACATCCATGGGAAACCTTTAGTTATCCTTATTCGACTCCCAATTAATTTAATCAAGTTCACTGTAGAAGTTGAAAAAGACGAGTATTTACCATTTTAGATCTAAAAATAATCAGAAATAAAAATAGAATAAACTTTGGCATTTACAGAAAACCAACACAGACAGACAACTACATAAAAGCTAATGGCTACAATCCAAGATCCCACAAACAGGCAATCTTTAATAGTTTAGCACACAGACTGGTCAACATCCCTCTCACAGCAGAAGAATACAAAATAGAATACAACAAAATTATTGAAATAGCACAGAAAAATGACTTTCCCAAATCACTAGTAGACAAAAAAGTGAACTTAGCAAAAAAGAAGAAACTACTAAAGGAAACCACAACACTCTCAGCTACAGAAAACAAAATGATCTTCAAAAAATTCACTTACCATCCATGGGCCTTTGATAAATTCAAAAAAGTCTTCAAAAAACAAAACATTCAACTAGCTCCAGTGAACCATTACTCCTTAAAAAACCTAATTTGCTCAAACACCAAAGATGCCATTCCATCTAACAAAAAAGCTGATATATATCAAATTGAATGCTGTGACTGTAGTCAAATTTATATTGGAAAAACCAAAAGAAATTTAGAAACAAGAGCAAAGGAACACTTTAGGAACACAAAATACAAACAATTAGAAAAATCAGCAGTTGCCACGCATTTTTGGGAAAAAAACCACAACATAAATCCAGAACCAAAATTACTAAAACATACAACAGGAAAAGAAGAACTGTCCACATGGGAACAAATCTTTATTTCAAAAAATAGGAACAAAGTATTCAATTTCGACATGCCCCAGAAAGATTTGTTCAGCAAGTTCCTCGAACCGCCACCAGAGGAGACCGATGACAAAATATTGCCAGCTACACCAATGAGAACAAGTCGATGTCCGGCTGAAGATAGAGGGAAGGCCTCAGAAACCGGTTCCGGGAAAATTTAAAAGTAAGTGTTGTTTTGTGTTATTAATCGACTCCCAATTAATTTAATTTATACAACAACACTGTTTTCAACACTTCCATGAAAGAATTTATAAAATGCAGACGTTTATAGGAAAGTGTTACATCCATGAATGTGGCAATTTATGTTTTAACATATAGAGAACTCACAATAACAAATATTACAGTATCAGTATCTTTATATCCAAAATATCATTAGTAATTTTAATTAGTTTGGGTGGATCTGCCATACAGTACTTTGGATAAATAGTGCTGGTATTTTCAAGAATGACGTTTTCACTGTTGGCAATGCTCCAGCCACCGACATCATGCCCACCATTCCCTACGCTGTTGTTCTGCAGTTTAAACCAAATAGGCACTATTCTTGAGACTGCTAATGGCATGCGATGCCATTTCAATTATAGGATGTGGTTACACCATGATGTTCATGATTGTAACCATTTGTACCATAATACTGCATATTATGCTGAAACTAATGAATTAGTTTTAAGTCTGTTTGAAATTCTTAGTTTTAGCTGGCTGTAGAAGTCAAATTTGTAATCATTACTCACATTATGAAGACTGTGAGCTTGTAGAATGACTTGTGCTTGCCGTATTAGGTACTCTGCAGTTAATTATAACAGCATTTAGTAAACCACGTTTGGAATATCTCAGTGAAGACACAGGATTTATTCCTGTGTTATATCCTAAATTCTCTTGCCCTGTGAACACACCTCCTGAAGCGCTGCCAAGCCTTTTCTGGACATTCCAAAGCCAGACGGTACCATCAATGCTGCTGGATGCCACAGTTTCTCCATCCTTATTCCACACAATATCAGTTACAGGTTGCGTATGACCTCTGAATTCCATTACCACTTTGCTCTCTGCTAGACTCCAAATACGCACACGCTTATCTTCACCTCCTGATGCAATATATTTTCCATCTGGGCTGAATGCAAGAGCTTGAACTCCTCCTCTGTGGCCACTCAAAACTCGCACTACAGCTGCATCTGATACAGTAAACAATCTAACTGTTTTATCAGTGGATCCAGTGGCAACATAATTGCTATTTGGATGAAACTTCACTACCTCGACATCTTGAAGGTGACCTGAAAAGATGCGCAATGGGTAGGTACGATCAAGATTCCATAATCGTGCTGTTCGATCAACTGATCCAGTTGCTATTTGAAAACCCAAAGTGTCTACATCTACAGACCAAATAGGATAGTTATGACCTTTGTATATAGTTATGCAAGAAAAATCGCTCAATTTCCAACAGCGCATATCTTCTGCCACAGATAGTAATAATTCACCTTGAACTTGTGCAAAATCATTTACATCTGATTTGTGACCATATAAAGTTTTGTAACTGTGTTTCTGCGTTAGTTTTAACTTCTTTGTTCCACTAGATTCTGTGAAGTACAGGGATTTGTTTTGCCTTAGATTCCACAATAGTACTTTGGCATTCTCTCCAGCTACAAGCATATTTATATCCTCAGTTAAATATGTGGATTTTACTCTATCAGTGTGACAAATATTGTAAAGTGTCAAATGTGTAGCAGATGCAGGT
This sequence comes from Mantis religiosa, assembly GCA_030765055.1. NCBI lineage: Eukaryota > Metazoa > Arthropoda > Insecta > Mantodea > Mantidae > Mantis > Mantis religiosa. Next base: position 145,226,917 of record CM060955.1, on the reverse strand, counting down.
GGGTAGCTTCTAACTGCTTTAATAAGTGCCTGCAACTTTTTCAGTTTATCATCTTCAGACTCATTAGTTGTGACACATTCTTCTTCCTTTACAACATCCATTTCTGATGACACGTCCTTTTCTTCCTCCTCTTCAATATGCTTGAATGTTGTATTTGAAACCTGGAAGTCAAACCACTTCTTGAACACTTGTAAGAACATCACATGACCATGTTTGGAGAGATAGTTCATCAGGCAGTTTACGGAAAATGACGATAAATGTACGCGATACTTGCATGATCTGAATGCTTTGATTGCGGGACTAGAATCAACTTCTTGGTAACTGTAAAAGCAAGAAAGTTCCTCCACTAACCCTCTGCTAATTTCTCTACAGGCTAAAAGTGCTTGATGCCGTTTGAAAAATTTTGCTATTGACGGTCTGTGCCCTGCCCTCAGTAATTCCAGATACAAATGGCAAAAGAAAGGACATAACATTGCTGCCAGTTCGTTACGACAGGTATCCGGTTTCACTTCACTGACCCAGCTCTGCAACTTTGAAAACTGTTGATCAATTACGAACACGTCATTGTTTACACTGCTGAACACGATCGAATTTGTTCTTGAAGCTTCTTTTTCGGCTGCCACCTGAACTGCAAATTGCTCCTTTGATACATCTGGTGAAAACTCCAGTTTTTGGAAACTTTCACCTGCCATAAAATGCCGTCTTTCCAAATATGAGCCGACCATAGCACTAATAACCTCTGCCTTGGATTTCTTCAGCATTTTGTTCCTTGATTTCTGACGAAATTCTTAAAACACGTATTTTCAAATCATAACCACAAAACACCAACATTATAAATTGTGCGGCAAGAGTCAAACCCTTCTTCAATGTCGCCAACCACAAAATTAAAAGTCGCTAGAAAGTCGCTAAATTCAATTAACTTCTATAATTAATATAAAATTATTTCTTTAGTATTTAACACAAGATTAAATTAATTCGAATAAATATGTTAATGTTCGTCTTTCAACTCCTCAGTTACCTACACGGTGGATGTTTTAGGTTGCATTGTGTCTGCACGGATATGTATTTGATAGGAAACCAATGTTAATGGTTTGCCTAAAACTATTACCACATATAACCTTATAGATTATCAATATACTTTGTACACTAGAGTATTATTATGTTTCAAGTGTATATATAGAACTCAGCCTTTTCGAGAAAGATAGGGGTGAAGTAAAACATTGTTCTTGAATTAGTAGAGAAATTCCAATCAAATTTTGAACTCATATTTGTGCACACTGATGGGCAGAAGTTCCTGAGGACGGTGTAGGAGCAGCAGTTTATATTCATAATAATGAAGCTGGCATTAAATTGAACTAATAAGCTAAATCAAGAGCTTTCTGTATACTCAGCTGACATCGCTATTAGAATAGCTATCTCGTATATTATTAATAACAAAATAAAAAAAGTATTACCTATATGTTCTAATTCCTATACTGTTTGAATGATAATTGAAGATATTAACGCTTCCTTGCATGTATATATTCTCGATCCTAAAATTCTTTGTATGCAATCGTGCCTTATTTGCAACAAATAATGTAATTCACAAAATAAACACTAGACAAAGGTATAATATCCATTATCCCAGTGCTAAACTTTCTTGCTTCCAGAAAGGTGTGTATTATGAAACTTTCAAAATATTTGGCGCACTTCCTAATGTTCTTAAAGAAAAAGTTGATAATTTCGGTGCTTTTAAAAAAGCAGTTAGAGAGTACCTTTGCTCAAAATCTTTTTATTCTGTACAAAATTATCTGAATGACAAATTATCCTGATAATGCTTCTGTAGCTCTATAAGTAGTATTTAACTATTCCAATGACAAATCATTACTTATAAATATTTTATGCAAGCTGAAAGTTTATTTTTAATCTATATGTATTTAATAAATAACAAGAATGGTATCCATTGCAAAAAGGTTGAGACGTACTGGCATAAGCCAAGTGAAAGCTGGTTTAAAAAGTGTTTCATTTTGTATCATATATGATTATCCCTGCTTTGTTTTCCATATTGTTGTTCATATTGCCTGTGTACTATAACATGTGTCTTATGTTAACTTTTGTACATATATACGCTATTAAACTTTATACCTCTAGACATGTTCAATGTTCACAGCCTTTTCTGGCTACAAGTGAACCTACTGAACGCAAATCAATCTAATCTAATCTAATGGATTAAAAAAGCTATGAAGCAAATTCTAGTATAATAGAAATGGAAATAAAACGGAAAATTTGCACGGCTAATCATTCAGGGTATCACTTAAGTATCAAGTTCATATGAATCCATGGATTCCTGGACAGAGCAATATCACTGAAAACTGTAAAGTGGATCTATTGATAAAGCAGGCAAGAAATGGGGATAAAATGGTGGATATTCCTCTCTCGTCAAGATTTGTATTTGTATTTATTTCATCCTTTGGAACATAATACATATGTTATAGGACACGTCAGTTCAAGATACAAAGATAAATATAAAAAGAAGACTAAAAACTGTAATAGATACAGGATCCAACAAAAGTCTAAAGTAGAAAAAGCAAATAAATATTGTCAATAGATTGTTGGTTACAATTTCTGACATAGTCAATTAAAATACTACTTGTACATAGTCAATTCTACAACATTAGAATCTAATTTACAGAAACTAATTTACATAGTCAATTACAGCATTAGAAACTAATTCTACACATGATCCCTTAATCAGCTTAATGAATTTGTCACTTTCAAGTATAATTAAAGCTGCAATGTCATAATTCATTTAAGTTATATAAACATTTATTTATGAGGAAAGCCTTTAACTTCCATTTAAACTGCTGTTTTGAGATGCTAGCTATTGATTTAATATCAGATGGCTGATTATTTTTTTATTTATAAAGGTATCCCTGCAAGATTCTGTTGCTTTTAGATTATACATGACCATAACACACTTTTTTTGGTAAATAAGCAGTTTATCCATGTGTGTTTTGGCTGCCGAACCCCATATTTCTATTCCATAGATTAGATATGGATAGATACATCCATACTATATTAATTTTAGGATATTTGTATTGTTGTACTTGCTAAGTTGAAGTGCATCATATTGGTCTTTTGCATATTACATTGTAGTTTCACAGATTCAAAATAGTTCAGCAATTCAAAGGTAGTGTTGTTTAGAGTTGATTTATTCCAGAATATGGCTGTTGTATCATCTGCATAGGTTACAACAGTAGTCTTTGGTGGGATTTTTATGTCATTATTATATAAAATAAATAATAATGAACCCAATACAGAGCCTTGTGGTACACCAAATTTAACAGTATCCAATTCTGATTTTGCCTTTTTTATGTATTTCCCCTTTTTATGTGCTATCTCTGTTAAATGTTTTCTGCCCACCAGGTAGGAGCGAATTAGATGAAGGGGAAGGCCCCTTATGCCGTAGCTCTCAAGTTTGCTAATCAAAATATGGTGGTCAACACTGTGAACCCTTTAGACAGATCAAAAAATAAGGTGCTAACCTTCTCAT